>QTSX02004320.1:286469-406991 GCA_014839935.2 Entomophthora muscae | reverse complement strand
TAGTTTACAACCAATCACTTCACAACACTGTCCAATCAAATGTCAAACTGAGGTCAGGTGACCTCCAAATTCAAACTTTGTGTCTCAAAGCAAGATAGTGGACTTATGGTCCCCTGCTGGCTCATTCTAAACTAATAAAGCTTTGGTTTTATTCACCTTTAAAATTTCCAAGTTTTGGGCCCCTTTTGTTGGCCCTGTTATCTTTTATAGTTTCATCCAAAGTTCTATACTCCCCTAAATTATACAATGTCCCTTGGTTTATGGTGTCCCTTTTGAAGCCCCTAGAGTTAGTGTTAGTCATAACATTAAGTCTTACCTTTGCCGCTCTTGAAATCTATCTTTGACCTTGTAAATTAGGATTGAATTATTTATATTCCTTTTCTTTAAGTTTGGAATTGTTTTGCTTTTGCTTTGCCCTAGCCCAAGTGCCTGTTTACGCCTTTCCCAAGCCTCCTGTTCAACCTCTGCCGTTCCTAAACCAAATTCAGAGTCTGTTCATCTCAGGATTTATTTTCCTTGCCTAGGCTTTGTGGTTATCCCCTGATAACTAAACTGGTTTTGAATAAATCATGTTGGTCCCTATGGCAAAGTTTGTGGTGTTCACCTTGGCTCTAGCTCTGTTAATGATCTGGTCCACCTCCCCAGACCTTTGGAGTTTTTTGTCTTTGTCTGCTTCTTATATGGGGAAGATCTCTCTCACCTTCTGCTTTTGCTTGAGGACCTTCCCGGTTACGCACAAGACCTGGTTACTATTGGAGGGAAACTGGTTAGGAGCCTCACCAGTTATGATCTAGAGCTTCCTCCTCCTAGTTCCAGCCTTGCAGTTTTCCCTGAAACACTTGTTGCCCAGATACCTCTTCCCTTGGAGCCCAAGTCCTCTGCCCCCAAGGCAAAGTTGTCCTCTCACAACCTCGCTCCCAGGCGCACTCCTTGGTTTCTTGGCAGTTTGGTTTTGATGGGCTTGGATTCTTACCTTCCCCAGTTTTTCCATGTGTCCTCCCTCTGGATGCCCATATGAGCAGCCATTCCAGTTCTACACAGGATGGTATCCTGGTGGATCTTTCCCCTGGGATGGGAGCCAGAATTAGTTGGTTTAGCTCCCCTCTCTTAAAACATGGATATTCAAAAGCCTACTGGATAAAGCAGAGGCAAGTTTCATGTGAGTTATGACTCTTGGAAGCGTGATATCATGTGAGATCTAGGCATGTGATCAATCTACAGCAAGTTCAAATTGACCCCAAGCTTTTAAAGGGATTCTTAGCTGTCAAGGGACATAAAAAACAACTATAATACCAATGGGCTGCAGAAAATACCAAAAAACTACTGTAATCCATGACATATGTTCTAGCCCCACCTAAAGATTTTGTAATGAAATTCTCCTGATGTCCTTCAGATCACTGCTGATATTGAGAATTATCCTGATAACCCAATGTATGAAGGGAGTGTTGCTTCTAAGATCCCCATGCGGCTCATCATATTAGGGATGGTACAAGAGCTTCCTCCTGGGGGATTATATTTTACACCCTCCATCCAAATGTAGCTCCCAACTTTGAATTTAGGTTGTAGTTCAATGATCCAGTTATTAGACAAACATTGCAAAAAATGGCTGGAATAGTGACAATCCTGTTTCCATTGATGGTATGAGGCTATATATACCGCTGCAAATCTTGGTTGATAACGGATATAAGCATGTTGTATGCCATTCTTTTACAGCTTATGGGGTCTAATACTCATATTTCCCAGCTTACTGAACTAGAATCAGTTCAGTTGCAAAAGATAAAGCAATGTCTTTGATCTTAGTAGTGAGTTCTAGAAGGAAATTTGATTTATAAGACTTGACATTCTTATCCACCTTGGGGATAAGGCTTCAGCTATTTTAAAGTTGATGATGTTTATTGGGATTTAAGCCTAAAGCCAATTCAAGTGGGTGGGGGTTGCTTGGCTGGGTGAGGGGGCTTGAAGAGAGTGAGTGCTGCTAGGTCAATGCTTTTTACAAAGCTCTTGGTGCGGATAAAGATGGCCAGGGATAGGTTTCCAGGTGTCTTGTATTGGTAGGCCAGAAGCCCGTAAAGCGTGGGGGAGGAGCGAGACCTGTACATGAGTGGGGTCCCTGCCTTGAAGGCGAATGCGTGGGGTGTGCTCAGCTGCTCCTGGATGCATATGTTGAATTGAACCCCGATTAAATACCCCAGCTGGCTTCGACACAGGTTCGATTCGTAAAGCGGAAGGGATGTTTGTTGAAGGATCATATTTCCTGGCCCCCATCCAATCAGATAGGGGCTCTCTGGTGGTGCTGAGCTCTGCAATAAAAGGCCGGTGTAGAAACTGGTTTCAGACTCAAGCTTCAGGATACAGAGCTCCCCCATGAAATGAACGCCAACAATACCGGCACTGGCAGGATATTGTTTTGTGTACACTGGCACCAGTCTTCCAGTCTCGGGATCCCACGAAGGTCGCCTTTTGCTTTCTTCTTGGCTAGTGACATTCAAGTCATGTCTAAATAGTTCCACTCTCCCATTCACCATTGGCCCATTTGCACAAAAGGAAGGCACCAAAGCCAGATCTTCTCGGTACAAAGCACCGTTGCATACATGCACATCATGTCGGTAGAGTACAATGACATAGTTATGGTGGAAGGGTTTAGACGGATGTACCCTCCAGGACCACGCACCAATTGACAAAAAACAGTTGAAAAACTTCATACCTTCAAAGCTGGGTCTTCAAAAACTTTTATAAAGTTCCTTCCCGCAAAGCTTCTATTTGAGGATCCTCCTCACAGACTGATAGCAGATCATATAATACAACATATTCTTTGTGCCACAAATAACCAAGTAAATTGAATTTATACCCTTTATTATTTAAAGAATTCTCATTTAAAAATTAAATCTTGAGAAAAATATTCAATTATTTACTTTCAATGTTAAATACTTTACGATCTGATCATATAAACCTTATTTTCTTCAGAAGCCTCTTACGCTGCATCAAGATACTCGGTTTTATATCTCTAAATAAATGTCTACTGTAAATTCTTCAAAGGTATATCATTTAACCTGAAATAGCACCAATGCTTTCTACAAAGTATTTTTCAAAGCTTAATGTAGACTATTATTGCACATGCAAAGGTGGTATATATAAAATCAAACCTTTATATCCACTTTCTGCCATATTGGATCAAGACATCCCAGCACTGGAAGGGGTTGGGAGCAAGCTGTGCTGATCTCCCTGCCGCAGGTCGAAGTTCTGGAATAACCTGTGAGCCCATACCCACCCAAAATCAAAATATCTCGATATCCACTGGAGATATCTTCAAGCTATGCTGGGTCCTGGCGCCAGAAAGGGACAAAACTGAGATTCTAGTCCCAAACACTGGTGATCCTAATTCCCCGCTTCAACGACAAAATTTTCATCCTTGAGATAGCTAGTGGATATATATTTCTTTAAAAAATTCGCACCAAGCTGCTCCATAGCTGGTTGACAATATCCACGAGATTGCGATTCCTTCATAAGATGTGGCCCGTGCACGGTAAATAGGGAGGACTTATTGCGCCAGCGGTTATCACTAGACAATAGTGCCCATAACAATACTCTATCAACATAGCACTGCATCCAGAAATGACAATGTATTAAGATAGTTAATAGCTGGATAAGCTCAACCAATATCCACTTTGCCTTTAAAGATGAAGTTCAAAAACCAGAGATAAAAGTTATATGCTGTCAAAGTTTAACATTTCTCAAAATAAAAATAGTCCATTTTACTACCAATCTTAGTATATAAATATTGATGCTTGACCAATCCAAAACTTGAAACAGAAGTGATAAAATTGACAGTATTCAAACATGCCCACTTTTAAATAAACTTTTGATCTTACCGCATAAAATATCTGATTTTTCAGGATTGACACTTCCAAAGAAAGAATATAAAGCTCATCTTTTCAGGGATAAAAATTCTGGTCCCTCCACCTATGTTTCCACTCAGTCAGAGGGCCAGACAGCTGCTGACCCATCATTTTTGTGGCCAGTCCCCATGGATATGATCCAATTGGGTTACCAAAGATGGACTTTGTAAGAGTTTGAACCTGGATCCAATAATTGGATTCCAAATGCTGCAGCCAAAATCCCAGCCTTCAACCCATTGGTTTTACATCTGACACTTGGGCATATTCAGTCTGAAGAGTCTCCCCAAAATTCTGAGCATCAAGTATATTACTCTTGGGGTTGAAAGCCTCATACAGATGAGGGTTTAACAATGACCAGCAGAAAATCTAGTTTTTCTGGTTTACCAGGACCTAATCAGAGAAGTTACTCAGCCAACCCATGCTCAAGGACTAAATAGCCAAGCCTCCCAGAATAACAAGTCCAAACATCTACCATGACTATTTTTCCCAGGGGAACCTCAGAAGAAGGACCAGATAGCCCATAAAAGCTCAAGCCCAGAGCCCAAGCTTTTCTTGGAAGTCAGAAGCCTGCACTTGGAATAGTGACCCATCCTGGATATCAATCAATAGATTTTCAATAAAGGGATATAAACCCTCTCCACAGGGAACAGGGTTCTTATTGCCATTTTTAGTAAGGCAATGAACCTCTTGTTCTCCCATTTCTTTCCCTTTTTGATCTTGGTGTTCCCTCATTTCAGTGCAGTTCCCTCTGGCCTCAAAGCCCCAGCTATCCTGCCATCTGACCGCCCAGGGGACCCCAGTCCACCATTTTTTGTCCACCTGGTGTTCTATTCAGTCCTATGAATTTCAGTGAATATCCACTTAATCCCAAATACTAGGTTTTTACCCTGGTTATAATTATTTATCTTGACCGTGAGGGTGTTTGGCATACTATCCAACCCAAGTTTTACCAACCGGTACAGCTATTTACCCCATACATAGCACCAACAAAAGCACCCATAATCCTAATTCCAGTCATGCTTCCCCAGTCAACCAACCACCCAACGCTCCTGCCAATCACCCACAGTTACAAGCAGGCTGGTTAAAAAATGGACTGGCCTGCAGAACTTGGTGCCCCTATAATGAATCTTTGCTTCCCCCTAACTCAGATCTAGGTATGTGTTGATCAATAAGGATTACAAGGGCAGTGCAGCAAGCTGTTCCATTTTTTGGTCCCAACCCTATTATGGGGCAGGGCTGCTGGGTCTCTGAAGTTTGGATCAGGACCAGATGATCAGGCATCTTCATAATGGCTGGAACTTTTGAACCCTTCTCTAAGCCATCAAGGGATATCTCCAGATCAGCTATTGCAGAACCACTAGCATCCTGGTGCTTGATGATGTGGGGCTTCACAAAGTTGGCCCAACGGTGGCAGAGCTTGCATCAGTTGATAAAGATATCCATGCCTCAAGCCACTGCCTCTCTGGTTGTCTGATGAGATGTCTATGATGCAACCTTGGCAACTATGGTGTATTTTGAGGTACAGGCTTAACTTGAGTAGTAAAGTGTATACCCATGACTATTAAAGGCTAAGCAGGGACTAGGTCAGCTCCTTAACCATGTATAAAGAGGTTAAAGTAGGATTTTATGAGCTTTGATTCTTTGTTTATGTCAGGGTACCAGGAGTACTGTGATGTCCCTTTGGATGAGGGAGGATCAGATGCAGGTACTGGTATGGCCCACCAGATGATGGGACCTAACCTTATCACGTAGTGGAGGGCCTTCCCAGCCATAGCCCTGGGTCCTGCTGCTGGAAAGGCAGAATCAATCAACCCTGCAAATGCCAGGTATAGTACTCCCAGGAATTGACTACTTTGGCCAGTGGTATCAGAAGTGAGTGGGGTTAATATGGTTGGTTTGAGTGTCAGGGGTGGTTCCATTGGGGCTAAATAAGCGGCAGGATTATTGTATTTCCTTGATAATGAGGCCCCTTTTAGGGAAGCTTCAGGTATGAAATTAAGAAAGAAAAGAAGTTTATTTTATTGGATAATACTTTAGGCTTATATAGCTTTAGCTGTGGTGGAGATTTAGTTGGATCAAACCTAGGGGTTGGTCATGTGTGAGATGGGTTTGGGCCACTGGATACTTGGACAGTCATGTGATATTGCTTGGTTGCCATTCCCAGTATGTCAAACTATATATTGGAAGGGCACCAAATTGGGCAATGACTGGATGTTGAGTATTCTGGATGTAGCCAGAATACTTGGTCATCCAGATCCTTGACACACCCCTCCCTTAAGGGGTTACTCTGGTACATCAGGAGGGGGCTTTGTCTTAACAGTTGCTGCCTGATGTTCCTGGAGTTGTTGGCTAGTTGGCACCAGTCTGGTTGAGTGTTCTTGTTTGCATAGGCAGAGACAGGTTCTGCGGTATTTCTTGACAACAGGGGTTTTGGCACCTTGAAATTTCACTAGATAGGAGTTTTGGTCTGGTCTGTACTTGATGATTCTTCCTGGTCCTCTGTGTACTGAGTCTAGCTACTTTCTTTTTCCAGCTAGGACCCAGGCAGGGGAGTCAATGGGAAGTGGTTCTTCTGTGGATGTTACCTTTTGTGTTTTGAGCCTTTTTATTTCTGCTATTTTGGCTTTGAGATGTATGTGTCATAGAGTTGGTACTTGTTCTACTGTGGGGGGGTTTCCCCGGGGGGATCTTTATGTTGGTTGCTTGTTGCAGGTAACTATTTCTGGTTTGTATCTGTATGTTAGTTCAAACAGTGAGTAGCCTGTCCCTTGATTGGTGCAGACCTGGAATACTAGTAATGCATGTTTCATTTATAGTGGCCATGTGTCTTTGGCTTTACCATCCATTATTTTCTCAAGGGTTCTTATAAGGCTGTTGTTTAGGCGTTCAACTCTGCCGTTGACCTGTGGCATTTATGGAGAGATTTTAGAATGTTTGATGTTTTTGGATTTTAAATTGTTGTTTACTAAGTGACCTGATAGCTTGGTTGCTCCATCAGTTATGATGTAGTCTGGAGTGCTGTAGTTGGCTATGATTACTTTGTTAATGAATCAATTTATTGTTTCCGCCTTGTGATCTTTTTTTGCCCAGCAGATGTGCCAAGTGTGGCAAAGTTGATGGCTACAATTAGGAAACGTTGGTTTGTCTTATTTTCTGGGAAGGGGCACACTACATTCAGTCCCCAAACCTTGAATAGTTCAGGATCATTTACTGGGTTGATTGTTGGCTGGGGGTCTTTGTGCTGGTGTATTTTTTGCACACTATTCACTTTTTCAGAACATCAATTATATCTTGTTTGAGATTAGGCCACCATACTATCTCTTTTAACGTGAGGTGCAGGTTGTTAGCCTTTTTATGTCCTAGTAGGCGGTGATGTCTTAATATGGCGCTAACTCTTTGTGCAAGTGGAATGTAAGGTACATGTTTGTTGTTAATGATTTGGTATATAGTGCCATTTGATACATGGAAATATTTTTGTTTCTTACTAATGTATTGTGGGTTAGTTGGTATGTTGAGGGGTCTTTCCCTTTGGTTTTATACTCAGTATTGTATAGGTTTGGCCAGTCAGGGTCCAGGTGGTCAGGATAATCCTCTCTTGGCTAGCATAACCTAGAGAGAGCATCAGCTGTGACCAGCTCTGCCCCCCTTTTGTATTGGATGTCCAAATTGAGATGTTCCAGCAGGGACATCCATTTGGCTTATTGCTGTGTGAGTGTTCTGAGTTTTAAAGTAGATTAAAGATTTTATGGTCAGTTAGTACTCAGACGTTTAAATGTGCTTCTAGGCAACATCTCTATTTCTTGCATGTGTGATATATTGCTAGCAATTCCTTGTCATGTGTTGGGTACCTTAGCTCAGTGTTGGTTAGTTTTCTGCTTTTGTAACATACTGGCATGAAGTCTTGCTGCCCTGGCTGGTGGATGTGTAAGACTGTGCCAATGGTGGTGTCACTGGCATCCAACTTGAGCTCGTAGCACCTGTTGTTATTAGGGTATTGTAAGATTGATGCTTTGATCAAAGCTTGTTTTAATAGTTAAAAATTCTTTTCATGTTCTGGTGTCCAGATGAATTTCTTTTTGACATTACCCTTGGTTAGGTCATTGATTGGTGTGGTGAGCTTTCTGCAGTCTTTGATGTATTTCCTTAGGTAAGCTACCATTCTGAGAAAGCATCTAACTTGTTTAACAGAGGTGGGGCGTTGCATGTTATTTATGGCTATAATTTTGTCTGGATATTCTTTGATGACACCATCTGAGACAATGTGGCCCTAGAACAGGAGTTACTTTTCCATAAATTAGCACTTTCTGGGCTTGGCGTAAAGTTTGTGCTTTTCAAGTTGATCAAGTATTTTGCGGACATGCATGAGGTGTTCCTCTTTTGTTTTTGTGAACATGATGATATTTTCAAGGTAGCATAATGTATTTGAGAGGCTGTTTAGTTCTTGGTTCATCATGGTGACAAAAGTTTTGGGGGCATTGGTCATCCCAAAGTTCATTTATTTGAGTTGCCCAGACATTTCTGACTGGTACAACTAGCCCATAGGGCCAAAAAGGAATGATCAAAAGTCTCATATGATGTAAAAAAAGAAGAAAGGGACAAGGAAACCTGCAAAGCAGGGGGAAAACCTTGGATGAGAGGGAAGATTGTGAGGGGGAAGATTACTTTGAGCTATATATCTCATTTTATGGTACTATAACTTACAGGGATTTTGGGATAGTGGATGCTTTCAGTTCCAGATTGAATTGATATTAGTCCCAGAAAAAACCAGGCCAGACAAAATTTGGGCCTTTGGCCCGCATTTTTTTGTTGCTTGATTCCATTCTGTATGTGTGGCCAGTAGTGTGTGTGGGTTAATAGTGTCAAGATTTTGGGTTAGAGCCCTTTTTTGGGCCCTAATGATAAAACAGTGAGTCAAAACTGGACAGAAAGTCCAATAGAAATGTGCTGATCTGGAATAATCTGGGCTGAAATTCCCTTGGGCTGGCTGCCCGCGTTTTTTGTTGAACAGCCTGATACACATTTTGTGGGGCTAAATCTGTGTGAGGCTATGGTTTAGGGCCAATGCCTATGATTAGCGCCCCAAAAGAATAGGATGTAATCTCTAGGGTCTGGTGTGGCGTGGAGTGGTAGATCAAAAGACTAATAGCTGATCCAAATTAGTCCGGGCTATCAGCCCTTGGGCCGTCTGACCAGATTTTTTTGTTGGAGGGACTATGTCTGTTACAGGATGATCTATTATTTTTGTGGCTGAGTTAGGGCGTGGAATTGCTAGGCTGTGCCCTCAGTGAAACTGGTAGATCCATGTGAGTACCAATCTGCTCAGAGTGTGGCTTTCATATTTTTGTGTTAACTGCTGGGCCACGTTTTTAAATTGCTGACCTGCCTTGGATTGTATGGCGCTTTGTGGGAAATATATACAGGGTCTGAAGGTTGAATGTGTTGTTCAATGGGAGAAAATAAGGTGCATTTTTGTAGGCCACATTAAACCAAAAAATGTGATTCTTTGTCCCAAGTTTTTTTGTTACCAATTTACTTCCATGCTTGACTTCTGCTATGGTGAACTCCTTTGATCCAGATGCAGCTTCTTATGGTCCAATTATATCTGGGAAAGTCAAGGCCATAAATTAGCCTTGCTCAAAGCAGTTATTAGTACATCTGGGCCAATTGGTACCGCTTTGAGGTTGCAGGAAAATCCTATTCATGCCTGGTACTAGGGCTAGAAAACCTGCAGAAGAGTTTTGTCACATTGGTGAGGTCCATCAGCCACTATACATTAGTGACCCCACCAGAGGTAAGGCTACTGCTATAATTGACTGCTACATCTTTGACTTTTTTGTGTGCCCTGGACTGTTTGGGATCCCCTGCAGTGTAAGGAGACAGCTTAGTTACTGCTACAAGTTTGGTTTGGACCTTGCGTCTTGGTCTTCCATTATCCTGTGCAGAAGGTACCTGCTCCTGATTGGATGTATCCTGGGTTTGGGCCTGCAGCAAATTCTCTTGGGCCACCACATTGTGGTGACTATCTGATTAAACTTGGCCCAGGTTGGTCATTAATCCCTGGGTTTGAGCCTGCTGAAAATTCTCTTGGGCTACCACATTGTGGCAACTATCCAATAAACTTGGGCCAGATTGGCCATTAATTCCTGCACTACCAGTTCTGTGATTTCCATTGTTTCATCAACCACATTGTCATGAACTGCCTGGGTCCCTTGTGCAGGTGTTTGCATGGGTTGAGGTGCCTCTTCTTGGGCACATACTGTCTCCTTGATTGGTTGAAGCTGAGACAAATTTTGAGCCTTTTCATGAGCCTTTTTCTGGCAGGATGTGATTGGTTTTACAACTGCATACTCAGCCATAGTGCCCCAGGCCAAGGCTACAAGAGCATTGGATTGGGAACCAGTTGGTTCACTATTATGCTGCTCCTTGGGGGTGTCTTGTTCTGCAGCCTGGACTCCTTCTATGGTTGTAGGACAAAGGGTCTCTCTATGGCAAGAGCTGAGCATAGTGCACAGATGGGCAGAGTTTGCTCATGGAATATCTTGAACTTGCTACTAAGGGTGCCATCCTTCTTTAGAATGGTTGTACAACAGAGAATGGGTGACAAGCTGTCATTTAAAAAGGGCTTGCTCATGGCCATGGCTTTTGGTGAGGTCAGGTGGCCCATGTAAGGATTTTTGAGCAGTTCAAACTGCACTATTTCTCCATACTTGGCCAGCCCTTCCTTGAGCTGGGATTCAACCTCCCCTCTGGGCAAGTCTAATGGCAAGGCCTCAAAGGACATAAAGAGGGTGGTATCTTGATTAAACCAGGTGCAGGTGGTTGGTAGGACTTTCTGGGTTTTCTTACCCTTGGGGTTAGTGATCTCAAGAGTGAAGATTCCTCAGCTTCCTGATCAGCATCCTCTTTACAGAGGAAGCCAAGATCAAAGAATTCCTTCATTGGGCTTTATTGAAGTGATACAGCTTTGGGATATTATGTGGCAACTGCTTTTTCTGTCTCCTGTAACTGAGTAGGGTTACCTCCAAAGTCAACTCTGATCCCATGGGGCACATGGGACTTGGGGAGGGCTATGGTAATGTCTTGTAACCAGTGTTCAGAGGTCACAAACTTCATCCATCCTTCTGATGGAACAAATGATCCCTTCTTGGTGGTTCTTGTAGGGCTCACCAGTTGGTCCTTGATAGGGAGTTTCTGGCCCTGGACCACCTTGGCCCAGGATCTGGAGTTGTTGGTTGTAATACCTTTCTTACCTGTAATAAAAGCCTATAGTAAACTTAGAATATTATGTGCTTTGATTGCTTTATTAATGCTTAGATTCCAAAAAGTGGAGCTAAGCTGTGAAAGAAAGTTGACATCCCAAAGTTCATTACTCTACATCCAAAGGATCCAAATTGTGTACAGAACACGGTTTTTGGTATGTCTTTTCTTTTACTTCAACTTGGTTATAACCTGATGTGAGGTCAATTTCAGAGGAAAATTTGGCTCTGGAGAGTCTTGCAAACAGATCCTCTATGAGTGGAAGGGGATATTTATTCTTTATTGCGCTTGCATTTAGTGCTCTGTAGTCAGTTACTAGACAAAGAGTGCCTTCCTTTTTCTTTATGAAGAACACTGCTGTCCCCACAGGGATTTGGACAGACAAATGAATCCTTTGACTAGATTGTCCTCAATATGGGTCTTAAGGTTTTGGGTCTCCATGGGGGAGATTCTGTATAGGGGTGCAGGTTTAGGCATAGCTTTACATAGGTCAATGCCATGTTTGATCTCTTGTTTGGGTGGTAACTCAGTGAGTTCTTCCTTGAATGCATGAGCTTATTTGTTTAGGAGTGCCGCAAGTACTGGGCATTGAAATGTGGTTGTTTGAATATTATTGAATTTGGTGTATCTCATTATGTGGAGGGTACTGTCTTTGGTTAGACATTCTGAGTTGTCTTGGTTTATGACCTGTACAAATACTGTGTCTCTTAGAATGAGGTTGTTGGGTTCTTTGAGGATATTAAAATTGACTCTGTTGCCTTTGCTGGTCATGGTTTTTGTTTTCCAACATATGCTGGGGTTCACTTGGGTGAACCAGTCCATGCCTGCTACAATGTTGTAGTTTATGTTGTTCATGACCAGTCCTTTGATGGACGTTTTTATGTCTTGGAGGTCAATTCTAAAGGAAGTTGCTTTGCCTTTGAGTAGGAATTTTGATTTGCCTGCCATTCGGGCGTATTTGAAGTTGGATTTGACAACTGGTATTTTGTACTTGTGTCAAAACAGCAGGCTCAACTGGCCAAAAAGGTTCCAAGTAAGTGGGTTTGTGACCTAAAATCTGATTATCCAGTCACTTGATGCCAGACTAGGAAGTCAACTCAAATTTCCAAAACCAACAACATGAACAGATGATGATACCTTACGTTGGATACCTTGTTTTGGCCTTGACTCATTACCAGGATCAAGCCACCCCCTTCACCATCCCACCGTGTGATCAACACTGCCATGTTTCTTTTATCCACTATTCATAATGTCTATATAATACATATCTCCTAATAAAGATTATTATCTAGTTTCTAAATATTTTCCCCTTGTAGCTCTGCTAAAACAGCACAGTTACAACATTGGTAGCAGAAGTAGGTTTTCTATCCTACTTTATTCCCCAAAATTCTGCTTGTTGCCTGTACTTGCCGCGGCCAACAAATCCTTGATAGGATAATGTCTGGCTTCCCAGTGGACTAGACACCGTACGCACCTGGCATTGAGATACCTGATGGGTTTATCTTCTACCAGAACATGATGATACCACTTCCTGCGTCCAATACCCTTTCCGCACAAGGGTTCTTCCAGGCCCCCTTCACCATGCCCTGTGAAACTAATGAAAATATCATATCAGCCTATGCAGCCCAAAGACTTTGAAGCGCTGCCCTGGAATCCTTTGCCAGGGCCAACAACAATGCTGCCGCATGGATCCAGTTGGCCCAAAGCAAGCTGGCTCAGATGGAATGTCTGCAACAATTCTGGATTGCAGAGATCTCCATCTGACTGACTTATGATGCTGGCATCTGGTGCAGCAAGTGGCATGAGGAACACGCTGAGAAGGACTGGGATACGTTCAAACAGGACTTCTTGGCAAGGTTTGTGCTTAAGAACACCACACTCATGATCATATGTCAATTAAAGAACTTAACCCAGACAGGCACCGTGAAAGAGCTTATCCATGCCTATAAGGAACTCCGTCTATGTGCTCCCTCTGATATGGCTTTCAACACCCCAGCTACACACCTCATGTGCTACAACGCCCTCCATCTGCACGTAATGAGGCATGTGAACCTGGACAAAGTGACCAATTTACAGAGCCTGTATTGCAAAGCGGAGAAAGCAGAGCAAACGTCTAACGCTCTCCTCAAAGCACAAACTGGCAAACAAGAGAGACCCAAAGACTCTCACCCAGCTGGCTGCTCCAGTTGACCACCCCTGGCAACAACAACAATAGTACAAGCCACAAACCTGCAGGCTCAAATGGACATGGAAACGGGAACAATGGCCAGTAAAACTGTACCCATTTCTGCATCACTGCAACACAGGGCAACCAGGACAAGGGAAAAGCCCAGGGAGAGCATTAATCAAGCCAAGCTCTTCCTGCGCAACTCCTGACTTGTCCAACAATGAGTACTGCCCCAAGGATGTGGACCAGTGTCCAATGATCCAAGTGTCCTCATAAGACCTGGTTCTCTACACCATTACCAGACACCCCAATAAACTGATGACTTACCCTTTCTGCTTTCACAGTTACACAGGCTCAGCACTCCTGGACTTGGGTGCGGATCAAACCTTAGTCAACAGCAGCTTTGTGGACAAGTTCAAGCTAACTACTAATCCTTTGCAGATTAAAAACGTGGTTTTAGCAGATGAACATCACATTGCCGTGACAAGGGAGACCACCCCCTTCTCTGTCATGCTTGAGAACCTGCATTCCATCATCCAAGGCCCTTTCATTGACTTTCCTAAGTTTGACATTGTACTAGGTTTGGATTGGCTGAGAAAAAATAACCCCCACATGGACTGGTTAACCTCGGTATTGATCATCAAATGCAAAGGTGTCAACCGCCAGATATACTCCAACTCAGTGGACCAACTCCTATGCAACCATGTCTTTATACATATTATAGAAACCCTGAAAAAAAGATAACCTCAAGACCATTGACTAGGACTTCTGCAATTATGAGATCATACACTTCAAAGATCACCAGGACACCACTACATATCAGGATTGTGAAATTGTGGCTTGTAACCCAGAAATCTTCAAGGAAGCGTTACCTGGGTTACCCCCAGAAAAGCACATTCAACACTCCATCCAACTCAAAGGAGCTGTACCCAAAGCACAACTCATCTATTGCTCGACCCCAAATGAGGACAACACCTTAGGTGCCTACCTTAAGGAGGCCTAAGAGAAAGGACTTATACGTCCCTCACAATCCCCCTTTGGAGCCGCCGTCTTCTTTGTGGCTAAGAAGGATGGCACCCTGCACCTGGTCACAGATTACCAAGCTCTAAATGAAGTTACCATCAAAAAATTTTACCCACTACCACTCATTTACAACCTCTTTGATGCCCTGGGCGGCACCACAGTCTTCTCCAAGATTGACTTAACCGCAGGCTACAACCAGATCCGTATTAAAGAGGAAGATATCCCCAAGACAGCCTTCTGCACAAAGTACAGCTCATAAAAATGTGTGGTACTCAATTTTGATATGACCAATACCCCCTTAACCTTTGTGATCTTCATTAAGAAGGTTTTTTCCCTCCACATAGACAAGCACGCCTTGGTCTACCTGGACAACATTATTTTCTATAGCCCCTTGGTGGAGCAAAACCACAAGAACCTGGAAGCAGTCTTTGCTACCCTGATACAAAACAAGCTGCTAGCTGAACCCTCCAAATGCCAGTTCTTCCGCAAACAACTACCCTTCCTTGGACACATAGTCTCAGAAGATGGCATCAAACCCAACAGTCAGAAGATACAGGCCATCTGCAAAATGCCACCGCCCAAAGACAAGTTGGAGCTCTGCACGTTCCTAGGAATGGTGGCCTACGTACGCCGCTTCATACCTGACTGCAGCGTCTTGACTGCCCCTCTATACGCCATAACTGACGCCAAATCCAAGTTTGCATGGACCCCCAATGTTATCTCTGCTTCAGACGTCTCAAGGAGAAACTCACAACAGCACCTTTCCTACACTACCCTAAACAAGATGGGGAATACCAAATGAAAACAGATGCCTCAGATGCTTCCATTTTAGGAGTACTACAAATCAAAAACAATAATGGTGACTTCCTACCTGTAGCCTACAAAAGTGAAAATTGACAGACAGCAAGTGTCAATATCCTATTCACAACAAAGAGTTGTTGGCCATTGTACACTGCCTAGTCAAATGGTGTTGTTATCTAGAGAAACAGGAGGAATTCACAGCATTGACCAACCACAAGTTGCTCATATATTTCAAACCCCAGGCAAATCTGTCTTGTCACCAGACCTGCTGGATGGAACTCTTGGAGAGATTTAATATGCTCATACAGTACAGGCCTGGTCCTGAACTTGCCATGGTGGATGCACTCTCACGCCTATATATCTGAGCTACAAGGGGAGAAAATGGGCTCAACCCAGACTGACCCCTCCTAGTACTTCAAACAAAGGACAAAGGTTTTCCCCCTGGCACCACAGACATAACAAAGGAAACGGTTATTAAGAACAAACACCTATTTGCAGAAGTGTATGGGACCTTACATCAAAAAATGTCCAACAGGACCACCATCCCGTATATACCCACACACCAGCAAGTTGACACCATCCTATGTTACCATAGGGGCCTAGGGCACACAAAGAGTTTGAATCTCTACAAATTCCTCAAACATAAGGCATGGTGGCCAACCCTGTATCAAGATGTCCAGGAAGTCTTAGAAAAATGACAAGTGTGCAAAAAGCTTTCAAGAAGTGAGACACCACCTAAGTCAGTACTGCCTATCTGCACACAATTACCCTTCAAGGTGTGGGCTCTTGACATTTTAGGCCCCATGCCAGGAAAACACAATAAAAAGAAATATATCATTACAGCAATAGACTTTGCCACACACTGGCCAGTGGCTCAAGCAGTAAAAACACACACCGGTAATGACGTACAACGGTTCATAGAAAAGAAAATCATCAGCAAGTTCAGAAAGCCAGAACTCCTGATAACCAATGGAGGCAAGGAACTGACCTCTGAGGATACCAACATATACCTCATAAAGAACAGGTTCAAGCACATGGTAACAACACCCTATCACCCTCAGGCCAATGGACGCGTGAAATAACTAAACAGCAGCTTAGTGCAGGCCCTTGTCAAGCTCACTGCCAGGAGACCTGAGGACTGGCATAAGAAGCATTCTCTGCACTCTTTCTATGCCTCATTTTTGTGAAAAAAAATCCACCAATAAGAGCCCCTTTGAGCTTGTTTATGGCACTCAACCCAATATCATTCAAGCCCTAACAAGACTGAAGTTGGAAATTCCCAGCAAGGTTCCCCCTTTCAGCACCTCAAGTAATACAAGCCAACAGTGATCAGTTGGAAAAGGAATAGAAATTTTTGTGAAACAGGTTTGTTCCCATCTAAGATAGACACAAAGTTGGTGACAAGGTCTGGGTAATGAACACAGACAAGAGCAAATTACATCCTAAGAAAATGGGCGCCACTATCATATTAAAGTTAAACAGAAACAAGACTTATCTGGTTCAAGTACTTGGAAAATGCAAGCAAGACAAAGTCCTATACTGTGACCAACTAAGACTCTGTAAGGTGCAATAAAAACATCAAGAAACCAACCTACCAGCAACCAAACAGCATATAGTTCAGTATGGTGCCCTGGCCCCTGTTGAGCTCCCTGATGACCTGCCCCCAGAGGAGGCTGACCTTCAGCCAGAGGGATGTTAAAACAGCAGACTTAAACCGCCACAAGGTTCCTACTAAGCATGTTTGTGACCTGCAACACAACTTTCCAGTGACCTGTAGCCAAACTAGGAAGTCAACTTGAATTTCCAAATCCAACAGCATGAACAGATGATAATCCCTTTATGTTGGATACCTCAATTTGGCGCTTAATTCATTATCAGGATCAAGCCACCCCCTTC
Source organism: Entomophthora muscae (assembly GCA_014839935.2). Taxonomy (NCBI): domain Eukaryota; kingdom Fungi; phylum Entomophthoromycota; class Entomophthoromycetes; order Entomophthorales; family Entomophthoraceae; genus Entomophthora; species Entomophthora muscae. The sequence goes on along the minus strand of QTSX02004320.1, from coordinate 389,951 downwards.
ATCATCCAGCTGTATGATCAACACAATCATGTTCTCTTATCCTTGATTCACAATAGCTATATAATCACTATCTCTCAATAAAGATTTTTATATAGTTTCTACATATTTCCCCCTTTTAACTCTGCTAAAACAGCACAGTTACAGCAAGAGTTAATTGTGATCCTGACTTAGTGTTAACAATGACAGGCTTATGTCCATAGGCAAGTTCAAATGGGCTTTTGCCTATATTGCAGTTAACTTGTGCTCTACACACCATAAGTGCTGTTGGCAGCATGACAACCCAAAGTTCTGGGTTGTTGATAGACAGTTTACTGAGTACTTCTGCAAGGGGTCTGTTTAATCTTTCAACTCTTCCCTTTGTTTGTGGGTGATTGGGGCTGGCAATGATGTACTTTATCATATTTTTAGCAAGGTAGAAATTTGTGTCAATAGCTTTGAGTTCAATTACTATGTATGTAATTAGGAGTTCAGGTTTTCTGAACTTGGCTATGATTTATTTTCCAATTAATTTACTCACATTGTTTCCCTTGTGTTATTTGATGGCTTGTGCTAAAGGCCACTTAGTTATATAGTCAATAGCTGTGATGATGTAATTTTTGTCTTTGTTATTACCAGGAATTATTCCCACAATATTCAGTGCTCCAACTTTGAATAATTGTGTGATTGACACTTGTATTACCGACTTGGGGGTGCCTTGGAGCCGGCGTACTTTTCACATACTTTGCATTGGTCCAGAACTTCCTTGTTGTTTTCAAGCATGTTGGGTCACTAGTAGGGCGTCTTGAGATATTCAAGTAGATTCCTGCTATGAGTGGGTCCCAGATATCTGTGGTATTGAAGTATTGTGTAAATATTTTGTTTTGACAGGATTTAGGGTACATTATTGTGAGAGAGGGGGGCAAAAATAACTATGTTTGGCTCCCATCCCAGCGAAATGAACCATCAGGATACTGCCCAGTGGAGTACTGGGATTGCTTCTTGTAGGGGGGACCAAAGAGAAGACGCAGGGGACAGCTGAGGAAAGATGCATTCAACCCCATCAGCACTAACCCAGTGAGTAACCAGGGTGTGCGGGTGGGAGCATAAGGCAACCCCACAGGAGCTAGGAGGGGTGCTGGAGTGCCTTCATCCAAGCTAAGAGTAGTAGGTGCCAGCACCACCTCCAATGTGGGGGCTGGCGCGGCGTAATCTTCAGCAGAGAGTTCTAAGTCATTGCAAGTCAGGCTCTTGACAATTGTCTTGCCCAAAACAAGAAGCTCACCCAGGAGGCGCAAGAGACTAGAGGGATTGTCTCCCATAAGGTGAGAAGAAGCAGAGAATTGTGACCATAGATTGGATGCAGTTGTCCAGAGTAGAATAATAAAAGGGGCCGGAGTGAACACTGCAAATTTTACAACAGGGAGGATCATAATTGGAAAGCCCGCAAAATTTGGAATTTTTGGGTGTAATTTTTAGATCTCCAAGTTATAAAAAAATAAAGGAGTGGGCAGCCACAAGAGAAAATTGGGTGGGAGGCAGCAAACAACACTTGGAGGCCTTGGCATCAGTTTCAGGTAGCTTGGGTGGGCGTAAAGATGCAGAGCAGGTTTGAATTCAATAAAATCAAGATAAAACTTAAACTTAGAGTAAGATCTATAAGAATTTTTAAATGAAACTTAGAGTTTGAACAGTAGTTTCAAAAGCGTAAACTGCAGGCATAACAATTAAGTGATAAGCCTGAGCAGAAGGACTTTAAAAGGGTGACTGGGTTCAAGCAGGATAATACAAAGGTAATGTTTAACACAAAAATGACTAATACTCTGTTTAAAATCAAGGGAGACTCCAGCAGAGTCAATGTCAGGATACCAGGAGTACCGTGGAGCTCCAGTAGGTGAGGGAGGAGTCAAAGCAGGTACTGGCATAGCCCACCAGATGATGGGACCTAACTTTACCAGGTAGTAAAGGGCCTTCCCAGCCACAGCCCAAGGTCCAGCTGCTGGCAAGGCAGAGTCAATCAATCCCGTGAGCGCAAGGTAAAGCACTCCCAGGAATTTACTACTCTGGCCAGTGGCGTCAGAAGTGGGGGGGTTGAGATGGTTGGTTTGGGCGTTGGGGGTAGTTCCATGGGGACCAAGTAGGCGTCAGGATTGTTGTACTTCCTGTTGAAGATCAAAGGGTAGATGGTGATTGCTTTGCCGTCACAGAAAATTTGGTAGGGTTCCTTGGGAGCATTTGAGCGGGTGTACCACTGCAAGTCTTCCAATGTCCAGGGTTTGTGGTCAGGATTGGCTGGATACTCAGTGAAATGCACAAGGTCAAAGAGAGCATTGGGTGGGTGGTAGTAGTCAAAGGCTTTAGTTTTATCAACTGGAGTCTGACTATCTATCCCAGTAGATGGGTACTGAAGCTTGGGTGTATTTGTGTGGAAGAGTATCAAAAATAAGTATGGGCACAGATTAGTGAACCAAAGGTTCACAACAACTTTATTTGGTAAGGATGACAATACAGAACTTTTTCAAGTGCTTCTGATTTATATACTTGCTCACATGAAGGTGCCTCTGGGTATTCTTCTGATGCTATCTGTGTGGCAAAGCTTGGCATCTAAGGCTCTGCTGTTTGGTTAGCTACTTCATGGTTATTTTTGGGGGTTTTAGGAACAGTTGTTTGGATTTTTGATGGTCCATCTTGGCTTGGCTGGTCCTTGATTTTGGCAGGTTTGGCTCCTGGGGTTTTGGGGTTTTTTTAATTTGATCACCATTTTTGGACTGGCTTGACAGGCTCTCTTGATCCCAAAGAACTTGATTAAAAAGGGGTCCCCAATTGGGGACCCTAAATTACTTAATGGAGGATGGGCTTGATCTGGGTTTACTGGGCAGCTAAAAATAGCCTGCCCAGGCCCAGCTAACCCCACCAAGGCTTGGGCATAGCTTTTGGGGCCCAAAGCGGGCTCCTTAGCTACAACCAGGGCTGGAATGGTTCACACACCTGGATTTGCTTTTAAAAGCAAAAATCCAGGTGCAGGAGAATCTCCCCCTCCTGCTAGCCCCTCCTGGTGGCTAGAAGCGGGTTCAATTCCTACCCAGGGCCTCAAAACTGTTACTTTTGTAACACTATCCTCTTCTAAACCGGACTTGGCTTTCTTCTTCTCCCAATATTGGCAGACAGCATCAGCTGCGTTGGCAAGGTTGTCAGCTGGTTCCCAGGTGCTTTCCTTGGGCAAATATCCTAGCCATTTGACGTAGTACTATGGCTTACAGTAGTGGGTGTGGTTGCTGTGTATATACTCTACTTCATGTTCAAGGGATCACCCTACCAGAATAGGCAGAGGGGCAGTCTTCAGTTTCTGGTGGGGTAGGGATGTTCCATCCTTTTTGAACAGCAAGGATTGATGGAATACGTCATGTATTTTCCAGGTATCAGGTAACTTCAGATGGTAAGCTACTTTGTCTACTTGGCCCGTGATTTGGTAGGGGCCGCTTCTTCTATGAGCTAGCTTCCGGCATGGGACATTTAGGGGTATGTTCCTTGAGTCTAGATAGACCTCATACCCAATCTCTAGTGGCTTTCCATGGATGTGCTTTCTATCAGCAAAGGCTTTGTAAGTCTGTACTGCGCGGGTTAGTTTTTGGGAGAAGGTCATTTGGGTTTCATGGATGTGTTCCATCCAGGTTCTACCTGCTTTGTTAGACCTCTGGTTTCCAATCTTGGGGTCCCAAGTGGGGTCAAATCCGTAATTAGCTTTGAAGGGGGACATCCTGGTGGATGTGTGATCTTTGCTATTATAAGTGTATTGGGCTGTGGATAATAGGTCTTCCCAGTTGTCTTGATTGGTGTTTGTGTAGCATTGGAGGTACTGTTTCAAAATCTGGTTTACCCATTTGGTTTGGCTGTTGGTCTGGGGGTGATAGGAAGTGGACACACATCTCTTGATTCCTAGGTCTTTCATCACTTGCGTCCAATAATGAGATGTGAACTGTGGTCCTTGGTCTGTCACTATTTCCTCTGGGGTTCCATGTTGGGTGAGTATTTGGTCATGAAAGTGTCAGATGGTTTCAGCAGCAGTGCAATGGGTAGTTGTGGGGACTAAGTAGGCCATTTTGGTTAAACAGCCAACCATCACCAGAATTATGTTGTAATCTTTGGAGGGTGGGAGTTCAACTATATAATCCATGGATACCAATTTCCAGGGGCCTGAAGGGATGTCTAGGGGGCAGAGGAGGCCTTCTGGCTTATAGTGTCTTGTTTTGATACGCCTGCATGTTTCATAGCCCTCAATGTAGTTGATAACATCTGTGTCTATCTTGGGCCACAAGTAATTCCTCTTGACGCTTTGAAGGGTTTTTTGGTGGCCCGGGTAGCCGGCTAGTTCTGAGTTGTGATAGTCCTTTAATACAGATTGCTGAGCTAATCCTTCTGGTACATAGATTCTTCCTTGGAACAGTAGGGTGATTCCTTTTAGTGAGTAACCTCTTTTGTACAGGGGGCTGTCTAGTTGTGTTGAGAGTTCTGAGACCATAGTTTTGGCAACAGGGTCCTTTGCCTGGGCTTCTAATTTGTCCAATTTCTTAGCAAAAATTTCAGGTAGTTTAGCTGTATTTTTCCACTGGTTGTATCCAACAGGGTATGGGTGTTGTGATCTCTCAACTTGGTGGAGGACAGGATCAGGTTGGCTCTTTTACTTAGGGCATCTGGAACAATGTTTACTTTACCGGGTTTATAGTCAATTTCTAGTACTTAGTCTGCCAGTTCTAGGGCCCATCTTGCTTTTTGTTGGTTAAGCTGACGTGGTTTGAAGAAGTAAACCAAGTTTTTGTGATCTGTTAGGACCTTTACTTAGTGCTCAGCGCCGCATAGGTATCTGCGCCAGTGCTTCAGGGTCTTCATTATAGCTAGCATTTCTTTATCATATATAGGATAATTTCCTTCAGCAGGGATCATCTTTTTGGAGTAATATGCTACAGGATGTTGCATATCATCCCCTCCTGCCTGAAGAAGCACCCCTCCCAGGGCAAAGTCAGAAGTGTTGGTTTCCAGGATGAATGGCTTTGTGTGATTGGGCATGGCTAACACAGGCGCAGAGGTGAAAGCTAACTTCAGGGCTTCAAAGGCAACAACACAGTTGGGGGTGGACTCAAACTGGACTTTTTCTGAGCAAAGGCAGGTCAGGGGCAGAGTAATCTGAGAAAAAAAATTTGATGAAATCCTTACAGTAGTTTGTTAGCCCCAGGAAACTGCTAACATCTTTCTGACAGGTGGGGGTGGGCCAAGCTGTGACTGCATCCACTTTATCTTGGGCCATGGAAAATCCACCAGTTTGTACTATGTAGCCCAAGAATTCTACCTCACGTTGGAAGAACTCACACTTCTTGAGTTTAAAGTGAAGGTTGGCTGCTGCTAGTTTCTCCAAGATGAGGTCCAGGTGGCAAAGGTGGTCTTCATGTGTTTTGCTATATATCAGAATGTTGTCAAGATATGCCATGCAGAATTGGTCCAGGTATTCTCCAAGGACCAAGTTAATCATCCTCTGGAAAGTGCTAGGGGTGTTGCATAGCCCAAAAGGCATGATCAGGTATTCATAGAGTCCATATCAAGTTTTGAAAGCTGTTTATATTCATTGTCTTCTTTGATTTGGATTTGGTTAAAAGCGTCTCAGAGGTCAATCTTAGAGTATACTTGTGCTTCAGTCAAGACATCACATAGGTCATCAGCATTAGGTATGAGGTATTGATTTTTTACTTTAATTTCATTCAGCTTCTGGTAGTTTACACAAGGTCTCATTCCCCCATCTTTCTTCCCAACAAATAGTAGGGGAAAGAGCATGGGGCCTTTGAGACTCGGATAAATCATTTCTTGGTCATGTCTTCAATGTACGCTTTCAAGGCCACCTGTTCTTTGTGGTTGCAACTATAGATGGGGCTGTGGCTGGGTTGCGTATCAAGGAGTAAGTCAATGGTGTGGTTGTAGATAGAGTGTTCAGGTAGTTGAGTTGCTGCCTCTTTTCTGAAGACACTGGTCTATTTCTCAAGGGCTGAGGGCAGCTTCCCTGAGCAAGGGTCCAATTGCAAGGTCATGAGTTTGGTGGGGGGTACTATGTGTGGACTCAGCTGAATGGTTACAGTTTCAGGGTTTGGTCCCTTTCATGGGGTTACAGTTTGGTCCCAATAGTTCAGGATGGCACCATGCTTGTCAGCCCAGGAGTCTTAAAGTATCAATAGGTGTGGTAATCCTTTCAACAAGATAACGGATGAGGGGTAGGTGTTTTGCCCAATCTTTAGCTCAAGGTGTTGGTTAAATTCTTGGCCAATGTCAGTCAAACCGTTTCCCATAGTGACTTGGAATTGAGTATCTGAGGGGGTGAGTCCCAGCTTGGACGCTAATGCAGGGTCAATGAAACTTTTATCAGCCCCTGTGTCTAAGAAAGCCTTTTTGTGAAATACTTTATCTCCCACTTCTAGGGTCACAATGATATACTTATAAGACTGAGAGGTAGTGTTTAATTGGGCAAGGGAGCCTGAAGTTTGATTTCTTCTGGGAAAGGCCTGTGTCTGGTTACCTGCTTCATGGCAGTGGAAACACAACCTGTCTCTGTAATGTTGTTGAAACTCCTTGGGTGTCATGGCTGGTCTGGCTGCAGTGGGGCTTCTGGTCATCTGGGGTCTGTGAGGGACGGCGATGTGGGTTTCTTGGCTTCATTGTAGTCCTCATCAGAGCACAATTAGTTCTTCTAATCCAATTGTGGTGGGGGATGATGCTTGAGGAGGTCCTTTAACCCTGGGTTCACGCCTTTTCTGAATAGGATGGCAGCCAATTTGTCATGTAGCATAGCACAGGTCTGTAGTTTGGTGAACTCTTCTACATAGGTCTGAAGTGGGCGGCCATTTTGCTTGAATTCTAGCAGGGTCATGAAGGCAAAGTGACAGGTATTCTGGTCCTCTCCTTGGCCATTAGTTCAGCCTCAAATTGAGCATAGTCTAAGCAAAACTCTACGTTGTTGGCAGTGGCTTTGCCAAACCAGTCTAGGGCGTCCCCTGTTAGCATGGATACTACTCCCAAGACTTTGACTGTGTTGTTGGGATAGGCGGCGGCATTGGCTAGGAAGTGCAGCCGTAGTACTGGCATGGCTCTTCTAGCTTCCTCTAGACCGAGCTTGCCCATCTGGGGCATGGTCACATTGGAGGTGGTTTGGTTCACAATAATGTTCTGTACTTGGGAGGGGATTACTGTGGTTGGGTCTTTGCTCTCTGGAGCATCCTTAGAATCATCCAAGGTCCAGGTTGTTCTCTTCCACATGGAGGAGAATTGGTATGATAGCCACAAATAACAGTAATAAGTGATAATCATAAAAACAAACATACAAGTAGCCCCAAGTACTAATAACATCTTGGGGCCCAGGTTATCAAGTTTGGGGTGGATTCTCATAATGTCAGGATACCAGGAGTACCGTGGAGCTCCAGCAGGTGAGGGAGGAGTCAAAGCAGGTACTGGCATGGCCCAAAAGATGATGAGACCTAACTTTACCAGGTAGGAAAGGGCCTTCCCAGCCAGAGCCCGAGGTCCGGCTGCTGGCAAGGCAGAGTCAATCAATCCCGTGAGCGCCAGGTAAATCACTCTCAGGAATTAACTACTCTGACCAATGGCATCAGAAGTGGGGGGGTTGAAATGGTTGGTTTGGGTGTTGGGGGCAGTTCCATGGGGACCAAGTAGGCGGCAGGATTGTTGTACTTCCTGTTGAAGATCAAAGGGTAGATGGTGATTGCTTTGCTGTCTCGGACAATTTGGTAGGGTTCCTTGGGAGCATTTGGGCAGGTGTACCACTGCAAGTCTTCCAATGTCCAGGGTTTGTGGTCAGGATTAGCGGGATACTCAGTGAAATGCACAAGGTCAAAGGGAGCATTGGGTGGGGGGTAGCAGTCAAAGGCTTTGGTTTTATTAACTGGAGTCTGACTATCTATTCCAGTAGATGGGTACTGACGCTTGGGTGTATGCAGATGGAAGAGTATCAAAAATAGGTATGGGCACAGATTGGTGAACCAAAGGTTCATAACAACTTTATTTGGTAAGGATGATGATACAGAACTTTTTCAAGTGCTTCTGATTTATATAATTACTCACATGTAGGTGCCTCTGGGTATTCTTCTGATGCTATCTGTGTAGGAAAGCTTGGCATCTCAGGTTCTGTTGTTTGTTTAGCTGCTTCATGGTTATTTTTAGGGTTTTCAGGAACAGTTGTTTGGCCTTTTGATGGTCCATCTTGGCTTGGCTGGTCCTTTATTTTGGCAGGTTTGGCTCCTGGGGTTTTGGGGGTTTTTCAATTTGATCACCATTTTTGGACTGGCTTGACAGGCTCTCTTGATCCCAAAGAACTTGATTAAAAAGGGGTCCCCAATTGGGGACTCCAAACTACTTAATGGAGGGTGGGCTTGATCTGGGTTTACTGGACAGCTAAAAATAGCCTGCCCAGGCCCAGCCAAACCCATCAAGGCTTGGGAATAGCTTTTGGGGCCCAAAGCGGGGCCCTCAGCTACCACTATGGCAGGAATGGTTCCCGCACCTGGATTTGCTTTGAAAAGCAAAAATCCAGGTGCAGGTGAACCTCCCCTGCCTGCTAGCCCCACCTGGTGGCTAGGAGCGGGCTTGATTCCCACCCAGGGCCTTGAAACTGTTACTTTTGTAACAATCAACAACATAAAAATTTAATGGCAAAGTTCTAGCAACAAATCCTTTGGTTTTAATAATTTTATAATTGACAAGCAGGGGACACAAAATCCCCTGACATTGTTAAAAGGCAGGATTGCTAAGAAATGGGCACATGACCACTTTGGCTTGCATCTGATTGGCAGGAAGAGAAATTTTGCTGGACAAGACCAGGCACACTGGAAGGTTTCAAGTTAATTTCCGCAGCTCCACCTGATTGGCTAGAGTCCATCCCAGGCATTTGGGATTCACTTGATTTTCTGGTTGTTGATGTGGCATCATTTGATTAGGTGTTTCTGATAATTTTTAAGAGAGGACAACACCATGATAACAAATAATCCAAATTGATCAGTGTTTCTTCACAAGCCGGGACAACCAAAGCAGGGAGATCTGTGGAGTAGGCCAGAACAAATCTCTCATCAACAGTATGGGCTAAATCATCTAGGGAATTTAATGGCTTGGCTGTTGTTTTTGGCCCTTTTTTGGTGCAGCAGGGGAAAATGGTTTGATCCAAGGCCAAGGGTGGCAGTGGATTTACAATTTTTGCCACTTGGTAGTATGCAGTGTAGAGTACCATACACGTTTTTGAACAGATGTTTGTTCTTGAGGAATTTCTCTTGGATGTCCATTGATTTACCAGGTGGGAACCTCTCTTGGAGATTTCCCATTATTAACATGGGTCAATTGGGTTCTACATCAGTGCATAGGAGATGTTTATGGTATATCCTTGACAGGGCATCTGCAGTAAGCATTCCCAAGCCTGGTTTGTATTTGATTATCATGGGGTACCTCTTTATGAAGCTCATCTGAACAGCTTGTTGTCTAGATAGATTTTGTTGAGTCTTGAAGAGCAGCAATGTCTTGTGGTTGGTTAGCACTTTGAATATCTGTGCATCTTCCAGATTACATTGCTACTTCATTAAGTAGTGGATGATGATTATCAGTTCCTTGTAATGTATCAGGTATCTTTTCTTGCCTTCTGACAGCTTTCTTGATTCATAGGCTACGGAGGAAGTTCATTTTGAGAGTTTGAATTTTTAATTTTTCTCCTACTGCATAATTAGAGCTGTCAGCTTCTAATTTTTACACTCCTTCACAATTTAGATATTGCAAAACAGGAGCAGTGACCATACATTCTTTTAATTGCCAAAAGTGTTGATCTCTCAACAGTGTCCATACAAATTTTTTTGTTTTGATAGTGATTGCAGATAAGGGAGAATTCAGGGCTCCCCAGTCAGGGATGAACCTCCTGACATAGGCAACTCTTCCTAAGAATGTCCAGGGGTTGCTTTATATTGTGTGGTGCCAGAATATTGGTTATGGCTCTTACTTTCTCTGGGTTGGGTTTGATTCTTTATTTGCTGATAATGTGGTCTAAGAATGGAAGCTCAGTTCAAAAAAGTTTCACTTGTAAGTTTTAGCTATGATTTGGTTATCCTGAAGGGTGCAGAAAACCAGGCAGATGTCTTTCCAATGTTGCTCTATGATAAGGCTGTATATGATTATGTTATCAAGGTAGACTATAGCTCTTTTTCCAATGTGATCTTTAAATAATTCATTAATAAAGGTCACAAAGATACTTGGGGCATTTTTCATGCTGAAATTTAGGACAAATCATTCAAACAAGCCATACTTAGTTTGAGATGCTGTATTAAGAATGCCTTCTGGTTTAATGCCAATTTGATGGTATCCTGTAGTTAAAAGAATTTTCATGAAAAACTATGACCCCTAGGGTGTCAAAGAGACTGTCAATCAGGGACAGAGGCAACTGTGGTAAATTCAACTCCCTGGTACTCAACACTTTGTCAAGTACCAGGGAGTCAAGTGCTGCATATGTGAATCTATTAGTATTTTTGGTCTAACTGATTTTAAGCTAATTTTTACTAGTAATTAAAGGGTTCAAACCAAAAACCAGGTTAAATTTACTTGAACTTGACTTTGTTTAATAATTTGGTTAGCTAAAATACCAATTTAAGGGGCAATTCATAAGTAAATTTACTAATAAAAATAAAAAAACTTGTGTTTGACACTCTAAACCAAGAAGTAACCAGTTTGACACTTTTTAAGCCAAATTTTTATTTTATTAATAAAATACATATGCACTTATATAAAAATTGTTATTTACTATTATATTTTTATTATTAGTGTCCATAGTTGTCAATTAGGCTCCCAAGCACCACTATACTGGATTTAGTGGTATAGACATTAATCAAATATACCACTTGTTTTACATTATGTCATTCCTGGGTTTGTGGATTAAGTGGTGCCACATAAATTAAGCCCAATTTATTAAGAGATTTCATATGTACTTTATAAAAAAAAAGAAACTTGACTCCCCCTCTGTTCAACTATATCCACTTGCCAAACAATTGGTTTTGGATTTAACTAATTAAAGACTTGAAATTAAGGCTAAATTAATATGTGACACACTATGAGCGCCACTCAACACTTACCCACTTGACACTTTAACTTGGGGATTAGTACAGAGAGCTTCTTAGCGTTTTAACCAACACTATGGTAAATAAGTCACTCCCAGCTCCTTGCAGCACAAATTAAACACTAATAAACACCTTAATAATCATTTACTTTTTTAACTTATGTTGTATTTTTTATTTTTGAGCATATGAAACTGCCTTGCTTTTGGGTTAACTTTCAAACCTGTTTTAAATTTAAGCAAGTTTTGTAGTAAAAAACATAGTAAATTTGATTTTTCTGCTTGACTTTGGCATACTCAACAGTGAGAATTCAGCTTTTCCCAGCTAATTGACAGTGCCAAACTTGACACTTTACTATGTTTTGAATTTTCAACTCCCAATAAAGAAAATTCCACATAATAATTTTTTTACAATTATAATCTACTACTTTTCCTGCTACTCTCCATATAATTTTTATATATTTTTTGATTGTTAATTATACTTTTACATTGATTTAGCACTAAGATATTATGCTGAACCTAACATATTTGATGCTTCATCATAAATTCACTTATTTTCTATGTTTTAACCTTTAAATCTATACTTTGAGTTTCTATTTTGCTTCTATTTACTTTGTTATGTTTTTTTCTTGATAAATAAAAGTTTATTTGCATAAATTTCATTTAACTTTTACTTTTCTTAACCTCTGTGTTTCATATCTTTCATGCTGTTTTATTTACAAAACTAAACTTTTTTTTATACAAGATCATACAAGAACAGTCAACAGCCCGAGCGCCAAGCCTCCAAGGGCTCCAAAGAAACTGCCTCCACTCCCAAGCGTGCCAAGAAGCCTACAAAGGCAAAGTCTCCCACCCCATCTCCTCCCACTCCATCTCCTTCTACTCCTCCCCCCTCCACCCTCATATTCCACATCCCCTCCACCTTCTCCCAAAAATTCCTCCCCAAATAAATCTGATGGTGATCTTACCAACCACTCCTTTTACCACTCAGAGGCCAACTCTGAGCCCACCAAGGAGCAACATACCAAGAAGTCAAAGGCTGCCAAGGAGCCCACCTCTTCTTCTGGTAAAAAAAGGGAGGCATCCAAGCAGGCCTCAAAGAACCCTTCCCCTCCCCCTCCTGATGGCTCTTCCCCCCTCTCTCATCTGATCCCCAAGATGAGCCTGAGGAGTACTCCAAGAAGTTCAAAGCTTCTGGTCATGTGGTTTGGGATCCACTGGCCATCCACAATATCTGCAATGTGGACAGAGAGTTCAAAGTCCCCAAGCGCCACTGTTTTCCCCCATAATGTCAGTTTAGGGCGGCCCTGGCTAAGTTGCTGACAATAACATCTTTAACTGTAATAATCAAAAGCGCACTACAAAGAGCAAGTACTTTGTATGTGAGAATAAGACTTGCAGGGCCCAGTTGAACACTGAGGGCTGGGAACAAGTAACTGCCAAGAAGGGGGAGCACTCTTGTGAGCCCCCCAATCATCTTATAACCCAGATTTTAAAATGATACCTTGTCCAGGTGATCCCAACATCCTCTCACATCCAGGCATCTGATCTGGCTAGAAAGCCCTGCAACATCTCAAACCTAACAATCCTAAGTTGGTACCAACCCAGGAACAGTTGGTTAAGTTCATAAGAAATAAGTGTATCACCGCCAATCCCCCTCCCCTCAAGGCCTCAGAAGTCCTCTTGGAGCTTACACTCACTCATAAGCTCAAGCAGCTTCTGAGTGGGGAGCGCTTCCTCCTCCATGATGATCGGCCTGGCAGCAATGACCACATAATCTGCTATGCCACCCAGCAGAACCTGCTGGAGTTAAAAAGGGCTTTAAACTGGCTAGTTGATGGTACCTTTGCCACTTGCCCCCGGTTGTTCAAGCAGCTCTGGATGATCCATGCCCAGATTGACATCCGGGTGATTCCACTTGCGTTCTTTCTTCTTCCTGGGGCCACCAAGGCCATTTATACCCGTGCTTTTACCATCCTCTACCAAGCACTTTCCCTCCTTCCTGACAACAATGATGCCAATAAGACCCCCCCCCTACACCCACGCCAACCCTCCTGCCTCTGAAAAAGACCAGGCCACCCTGGACTTGGAGGAAAAGGTAAGGCTGAGAGCTCTTGGGCCTGCCATGTGCATTATAGACTTCAAGCCTGCTCAGTTCAATGCATTCAAGCAGCTATTCATCAGGGAGGTGCAGGGGTGCCACTTCCACTACTGCCAAGCAGTTACTTGGAATGTGCAGGCCCATGCTGAGCTAAGTAGGTTGAGCCAGAGGGATACTTTGGACACCTGCAAACTTGTGCTGGCACAATTTAGTGTCTTGGCTTTTTTAAAGCCAGAGCACACTGTGTAGGGGTTCAAGGTTCTCTCAAAGGATCCTTACGTATTAAAGCACTCATAGTTCAAGCCTTTCCTTGAGTACTTTGAGCCCCAGTGAATTGGGAAGGTTGTCACGCAGAGGCGAGGCAAGGCCCGCGCCAAGGCCAGTTGGAATGTTTACTGGGCGGCCATCAATGGGGAGCTCAAGACCACCTTGGTGCTAGAGGCTTATCACAAACACCTCAGGGACAACTTTGGGCTCCACCTAAAATTCAATAAGTTATTTTCCCTCCTGCAGCACACACAGGAGAAAACCATCTTCAAGCTGGGTGACTTGGCAAACCGCGTCCCTCCACCAAGCCCACAACCCGCTCCACCCTATTCACCAAGGCCATTCAAAATGCAGCCAAGCATAAATAAAAGGCATCAGAGATCAAGCAGCAGCTTGAGATCATTGCAACTGCCCTCCTGGAAGGGGCTGAAATGAAGAAGGGGAAGAAGGGTGAAGAATAAACTTGCTTGCTTGCTTATATGATTTTTACTTTTAACTTTTTAGCTTTAATTTTTACTTTTTAGTTTTGATCAATTAGTTTTTACTTTTAATTTTTCTATTTTTTATTTAATTAGATAGCAATGATTATTTTATGTTTTGCATGGTAGGTTTAAAATGAGTAGTTATAGGTGAAAGTGAATGAAATATCTTAATTTTTGTTAATTTCCTATTAAAACAAAAGATATTCACATTTATACTTATATGAACTATATCAAATTAAAGTTAATATTTCTTCATATTTAGTATAAATTTTATTGTTGTGTTTTTGTTTATTTTTGTCTCATTGGAATTTTAATTTTTATGGTAATCAAAAATATTTTTATAATGAAGAGTGCAAATTACATAGTAAAATGAGAAATAGTTGCTTATTTCTCCTTATTCTCATTAATTAGGGTACAGTTTTTTATTGCAATTTTGAGCTCTCTGGGGTCACTTTACTATACCATAGCTGTATAGCTTAATTTTTTATATTAAAAGTTTTCAGTACATCAAGATCTGTTAATTAAAAAAAAGTCAATTTCCTGTTGTCAATCAGGGAAAAAGCTGGATTCTCACTTTACTATAGTGTCAAGCACCAGGGAGTCAAACTTACCACAGTTGCAAGTACAGGGGATACCTGGTTTTAACTGTGACCTTGTTGAGTGCCCTGTAATTAGTGACCAGACACAATCCTCCATCTTTCTTTGCTACAAAAAAGACTGCTGACCAAAAGGAGACTTGGACAGTCAAATGAGTCCTTTTTCTAGGGCTTTGTCCAGATAGGCTTTTAGTGTATTGTCTTCTTGTGGTGTTAAGTGGTAGATGAGGCGTGATTTTGGCACACTTCCCTTTAGATTGATTTCATGTCTGATGCCGCATCAGGCGGTAGTCATGGTAACTTTTCTTGGAAAAAGGAAGGGAGTTCTTGGATTAGCTGTTGCTGTCTTGGGTCTTGCTTGAGTGAGGTCTCTACATTTTTAAAATGAATAAGCTCATACGTGCAGGTGTTCTGTTCAATTTTGCTACCATCTTTTTCCTCTTCTGTTTCTGTAATCTTTACAAACACATGGTCTTTCATAAGCTTGTCAAGATAAATTGGGTAGATATGGTGGTGCACCTTGCCTTGTTGTATGGTGAGGGCGGCACTATCCCAGTCAATATGAGGTTTTGTCTTTCTCATCCAGTCCAGGCCAAGTATGACATCATACTTGGGAATTGGTATGATTGGGCCACTGAGCATAGTCTGCACATCTTCAATTTGGGCGCGGAAAGGCTTTGCTTCCTTGGTGACTGGTGTGCTCCTGTTATATGCTATGATAACTCTCTTGACATTAATTTGAACCGGGGTAGTTTAATGAGGTTGGCAAATCTTTTGTCAACAAGGGATTGGTCTGCTCCAGTGTCAAATAGTGCTGTGCCCTGATATCTGCAAAAGCGGAAAGGATACCTGAGGAGTTTATTTACTTTTTGGGCAGCAAACAGTATAGGGTTGGTGAAGGGTACTTGGATCATGGTAACTGAATTCATGTCTTGGTCCATGTACAAGTCTTGCAAAGTGGGGGAGGGCAACTTGCCTAAGCACTCCCCTGAGCTTATCCCTCATTGGTGGTGTTGTCAGTGCTCATTTGGTTTGCTTGAGCGGTACTATTTATGTTTCAAGGATGGGGGTTATTGACTCAGTTGATCTGCTTATTAGGTGAGGGTCATTCTTTGCTGTGGGACTTTCCTTTCATTTTTTGGTTACATACAGGCTGTCAAACTTTTTTGCAGCTCACTTCCCTTCCAAAAACACGTCTTGGAGGTTTTGCAACAGTCCATGCCAAACTGGTGTCTGATTTGTGTGGAGAGGCCCTGGTAGAAGTCCAGTTGTGGTCCAGCCTCATCAAAGTTGATAGTGTTGGGAGCTCAATCATACATGTCCTCATATGCTGCAATCTACTCCTCAATGATTCCTATCATCTTAAAGGCTCTGAGTTTGGTCATGATTACAACATTGGAGTCCTTCATGGAGAACTTTTTGAGAAATGCAGTTTTGAATAGCTCCCAGTTTTCCTTCTGGTTGGGGTGTTGGGCTAGCCATCTGCTTATAAAATGTGATGCAGTTCCTGTAACGCAAGGGCAATCTCACTTGCCCAGAGTTTGTGGGGGTAGCCTACTTGTGTAAACTTATTTTTGGTGCTTTGAATCCAGAGATTGGTGTTTTCACGGTGTAGCCCTGAGAACATTTCAATTTCTGCTGAGTGGAGGCATTGAAATGCAATGTTGGGTATTTTGGGTGCATCCTGGATTGGAGGTGGGTTCAGGACTCCTTGAGTGCTGAGGAAGTTGTACTTTTTGGTTGGTACAAGGATATAGTTGAAGACAGTGAATCCTCTGGAGACGTCCTGACCTTCTTCATATCTTCTCCAGCCGGTGGGGAGTGCCATCTTCTGGGTTCTTTTCTTTGGAGGGAGCTTTCCTTTAAGTTGTGTAGGTGTGGATAACCTACCTGTACTACCACTGTCAAGTATATACTCCTGGAAAGTATAATAAACGAGATAAAGGGGAAAATTAAGAAGAGAATAATACTTTATTTGATGAGTTTAGAGTATTAATAGTATCATGAGAAACCACATACTGTCCATGTACGCCATGGCAGTCATGAGGCTTGTCCAAGTAATGTTCTGCTTAGGACTCAAAATGGTTGATCCCCATAATAGATGGGCAAATGATAAGAGTGTCACCAACTTAATGATTAGTCTGGGAATCACCCAGGGAATTACTTTCCCAAGAGGGAGTAATCAAAGATGTTGTGACAGGATGAATTGTTCATCCTAAGTTTTTTAACCCCGCTGGTGGGATTGGCTTTCGGTACTTTGTTGCAGTGGAGTACTGTTTGAATAGATTTTTTTAAATAAAAATTAGGTTGAGTTTGTCCAAAGATAATGGCTCAATTAAGTCCGCGGCTGTCTAAGGGATATTATGGATCTATTGGGCTCGCATGAATGGTTTTTAAATGAAATCAAACAGCTGTCCTTGAATGATATTATAGACTGGTTAATCAAACTGGTCTCCAAGGCCCCCTGCATTTACCATGGCATTGTTTTAGCCTAGAGATATGGGCACGAAAAAAACATTGCTAGGAATGGTTGATACTGGGCCGACCTTTTATAAAGAGAGACTTTAGCTTACGCCACTTTTCTGGGTGAGTAAAGTAATACTGGGATCCAATACAGTGTATGGTTACACAAAATTTATAAAGCTTTGGTGGTCAAACGTATGTCAAGTTTACCAAATGTGCTGTTGCGATGCTACCATGAAGTAGACCCTTTGAGAGATATTGGAGCTAACTTCTAGAACCTTTATATGCGCATGGATGAGAAAAGCATGTATGGCTCGAGAGGCAACGGCACAATGGCAATTTGGTTGGAATGGATTTCTCTGGAAAAGTTGCTCAGTCTATTGGTTAGGATTTCTCGGGTTTTGGGTTCCATGTCCTCTTGGATGTTCTCAACTAGCCTGGATAGGAGCTTACCGTTTAGTGAAATAAAAATGCAATACCTGCTCGAGCGGTGCACGGCTAGCCTCGATTTGATGGCTCAGGAGTCGGCGTGAGAAGTCGACAAACAGCTGGCGGTTGTAGGTCAAGAAGGATAGTACAGGGCGAGAATAGGCCCAAAGATTGCTAAGTTCGGTCTCTAGGATTGTTGAAAACATGGAGTCGAATAGGAGCGCAAGTAAATCTTCGTGGGTGGCATAGAGCTGATTTAAGTAGTACTGATTGCCTTTGTCTCTATTCTTATACAACAGCATGACCAGAAGATCGAGGGAGCGGCATGCCGAAGAGCTTATATGCACCTCAGTGGAGTTCTGCACGCCGCGAGCTAGCACTTGGTTAATCGTTACAAAGGCTCGGTTGTCCATGAAGCCAATGGAAGGGAGATGGTCTTCGATAAATAGCTCCAGAAGGTCAAAGTATATATTTCGCAGCTTGAGATGGATCTGGGGGTTAGTAGACTTGAGCGGTGCTTACGAAGACTTCGTGTGGCGAGATAGCGTTGATTAGCTGAAAGTAGGCTTGGTAGAAGTTGGTCAGCGAAGGGTCGTTGTACAATGCAAACACTCCAAAGCATATGTAGTTCCCTTTGAATAGATGACGCATGATGCGAAGGTACCCAACCACGAGTTTAATATGGGAGGTAGGTACGCTACCTGTTCTCTCACTCAGGCGAGTGATTCGCTGGGCTGGCGGTTAGAAGGTTGGAAGCCATTTACCTATGCTGCACATGAGAACGCTGAGAAAATTAGTCACAAATAAAACCAGGCAATACCTGACTTGACGAAACAGAATCACACCACCAGCAGATTCGATTGGGAAGTTCAGTCTCTGAGCCCGATTCATGACTAGTTCCCCATAGAATTTAAGTAATGCCACCAAGGGCTTTATGACGCTATCAGGATCTTCTTCGGTAGAGTCGGCATACAGTTGACAAGCACGCATCATGTGTTGGCTATAGTTTGATGAGAACCAATCATAAAGCAGGGAAAAGTTCTTGCGCGTTAGGGCGGAAAAAAGGAGGCCCTGAAGATCGCGTGCCAAGCCACTCACGGCAAACTGGGAGTCAGCAGTGGCCACGAATTACTTACCTTGACGGTATCCATGAAATAATCAGCAGGATCTTCGATGGCGGCTAAATCTTGGAAGGAGGCATCAAACACGTTTAAGAAATCATCGAGAAGAGGGGAGGTCTCTTCTCCAGAAAATATGATGCGTCCTAGTGCCTCATAGAACCGGGCGCGATGGGATATGTTTGCAGGGTTTAGCATAAAGGCAAAGTGATGGGGAGAATGATGAGTCAATAGATATTCCATTTGGCTCATTGTGCGAAGCTTACGAACCACGTTGTAGCCAGAAGCCAGCCGCGCCAGGAGATGAATTGAGCTTTCGATGAGCTTGTCGGCATCGGCCCACTGGCTTTGCAGATTAGCTAGGATGCGTTGAAGCATGATGCCAAGCGCAACCCCGGCGTCCTGGATGGTTGACAGCTGCGCCATACGCGTATATACTAGTGTCACGCGATACGACACATTGCTGATGTACGAAGCTTGGAATTGGTCGAAAAAGTACAGAAGGGCAAAGTTGAGCTGCTTGGTCTGGTGAGTCGCCATGCGTCGTCCCATCTGCCCAATCAAGGAGTTGCTAGGCTCCACCAGCCGAAACACGCGTGCCGAAAGATCCGCGTCTGCGATGTCTTCCTCGTCCACTGATTGGTATGCCTGAAAGCCCTGCTCGATAACTAGTACTTTTATATATAGCTCACGATGCGTCCTGCCAGGAGGGCTCCAGTAGAATACACGATCCAAGCCAGCTTTCCTAACAGCGATTAGCCAGGGCTATTTGCAATGCTACCTTCGCAAGTCTGCAGCTCCTTGTTGGTAACATCAGGCGCGGCGTTGGCCAAGGCCTCGTCATACTCTCGCATCACTTCTGCATGGGTATTAATCAACAAGTCGCTCGAGAGCATGTAGCGGTATCTCGCTATAGTCGCAATGTGCTCCAGTGTTTCAAGCAGCTCGGGTCGATCAAGCATATCTAAGGCGTTGGTCACTCATGGCAGTACACAGTACCTTCGTAGAAGTAGTCTGGATCCGTCATCTGCTCCACGTGCCTAAAGCGTGATTCAAGAAAGACATTAAAGATCTAAAATTAGCCAATCAACACAAAGTATACCTGGGATGGGATGACATGGAGTTCAGCTCCCATCATATTGCCGTTCCCTGCAGGACTCAAGTTCCAGGATGACGCAACAATCTTAACCCAGACACCCATGAGGTATGGCAGACTGTTGGGATACATCTGATATTTAGTTGGAACAAGGCTACTTTACCTCCCAATTGCCAAGCGAAGAAATAGTGAAATCCCCCAATGCTTTGATCCATTTCCAGTAGATATCCCTGTCAGCAATGTTGCTAAGCTGGAAAGTGGTCCGGAAGCGAGCCAAAACACGGCAGAACTCATGGTGGTTGTCGACATCATTCAGACCGTGGCCTGAGACGAGAATCTCCGTCAGCTCGTGAGTCACCGCAAGCACAAAGTCACGTGCTTCGTCTTCATGAAACATGGAGCGTCGCGTTGAAGCAATATTTACAAGGCATGAAAGAACCTTGAATTCAGCGCACGATAGAACGGTGCTTTACCTTGTGGGATTGGGGCGAAGCAACTTTTCTGTAGAGGGCAAAAAAACTCGGAATGAAGTTGGTTTGGGAAATCAAAGGTTTCCAAGAGGAAGGGAACTATTAGGGTAATATTTCAACTAGTGACGGGTACCTGGGTTGAGCCACTCTCGTCAAGGTTTTCAGAATCTTGAGTGGAGATAAAATCAAAGGAAACGCAAGCTTTAATGAGGGATAGAAGGGCATCAACATATTTAGTGAAGCTGTCAACTGTTAAGATCATTAGTAGATGCAATATTTGCTAAAGGCTACCAAGGGATAAATCTTCTTCGTATGCCAAGAGCTCAGTGACTTTAGAAAAGGCCATTGTGAAAGCATCCAAAAGCTGGCTATCCTTGAACTCTGAGGCTAAAGCTATGTTTAATCTCTGGACACCAAGACTCTGTGGCTTACAAACTTTCTTTTCTTTTAATGACGCTTGGAGGATCAGCGGAGTTGGGGAAATAGAGATATCATCAATCATGATACTAAGCAGTTGAAGGCCAATGGTGCGATAGCGGATTTCATTCTAAAGTACAGTTTAATGCTGCCTCCTCCTCGATTCATGAAAAAGAATAATCACCTCCAAAAATTTAGCCACATCGACATTAACTGACCGGAACTCGGGAGAATCAAACCAACCCAGCTTAGTGATGACCGTGAACAGCCGACCCAGGGCAGTTATAACGAATGGCTGCAGATCAGGCCGGGTAGCCAAGACATTGAGAATAAAGTTTCCTTTGGTTAGTTGGATTTAGCTTATGCCGAAAATAAAATAGCATGAACTTAGTATACCCGCTTAGAAACTAAACTTAAAACTATTCGAGCCTTCAAAACTGAAGTTTGGTTTAGAAACTTCAAGAAGAATAATGTAACATTTTATGATAGCCTTACGGATAGATAGTTTAGTCTCAAGGTCAAACGCCAGAAAGTAGGTCATTGAAACATTCTTGATCCGTTGGCAAGCGAAAAATCAGAGCATAGGAGGAGTTGGAACTCATCAATATTTGGTTGGAAAATTGGATGGTAGGGAGCACTTCTTGAGCTACGCGGATATTTTTATCAAGATAACTAGGAAGAAGCTGTTCTAAATGCTTTTCAGCCTTGGCTCTCTCCACATCTGATGGCGAGCTGTACAAAGTAGTACAGTACCCTTCCACTATAGCAAGATGCTGCAAGAAACTCTCGTCGCTATTCTCCATCTGACCTTACACTTGACCTTCTACAACTAAAACAAGAATGAGGTCTAATGGCACCACTTGACAAAGTATATAGTTGTCCACCCCAGCGGAAACTTTGCTATACCGCCAAACTTTTAACAATGGAACTTATCATCAGAATTGATTTTAAATTAAATATTTTATCTAATCAGCTTCGTTCAGAATTCAAACCGCTCTTCAAAATGTTTGCCGTGACGTTTTAGAATCACTTTTATAGAAGCTTCAATTTAACCCTGACATCACTGATGCGCCGGCCCCTATCCACCCACTAATTGATTGTGAACCTAAAAAGATTTATCAGCAATTGCCCTTCAATACTAGGGCTGCTTCAGCCAAGTCCCAGGCAGCCACGGCCAGTTTCTAGCTCTGGGTCACTCTCACCAAAGATGTATTTAAAACTGTTTAAATATAGAATATTTCCGCTCTGGCTGGAGCCGCCCTAAGCCGGAAGCTAGCCGGGGCTGAGCCCAAGCATCCCAATTCAGTACTACAAGTTGCTACTGAGTCAATTAATGACCTCAAGCTTTCCATATTTACTTGAGAATTTCTCAATACCTAAGCATATCTCAGCTGATTGAATTTAACCCTTTGTTTTTGCGTGGGCCAATAAGTATTTCAACTAGATAAACGTGCCCCATATAATGTAAGCCCTTCAACTCTGATACCGGTATTTCTAGGAACCAAAAATGATGCCATACTCCTTATTTAAAATGGGGAATTATAACTAAAAATGATACCATCAAATTTATTTCAGTCCTTAGAATACTCATGTCAGAGTTGAAGCGATTACCCCATAAAATAGAGCAGCCTGGCTGCATATCCCAATAAATATAAACATCCTGGAAGATCTATAAAGCATACCAATGATCCAAGGTTTGGGACAAGCATGGCTTTACTTAACCAGCGAGAGTATCTCTGGCTGGAAAAAAGTGTTTAAATTTTAAACCAAATTTTTTTACCCTCTCCCGCTTCAGGATCCCTCAAACGTTTACTCGGTACAAAAAACTATGGGGCTGGCCAGTGCTAGCCTTAGCTAGTCTAGAAGATGAAGCTTCTGGTGGTATTGGAGTGACCTAGAGTACTTCCTGTAGCTTCCGCGTATTCATCCACTCCAGGCAAACCCAGTTCAAACCTAACATAGGCCACATACCGAGTAAACATCAATGCAGTACTTTTTACAGTTGTTGAGATGGATAAACCAAAGGTGGATTAAAGCAAACTTCAGGCGCACACAAAACATAGCTGGTGTAAAAACTTTGGGGTTGACCCCCCAGCAAGGTTCTGCCCAAAAGGATCTGTGACCCAAAAACCGACTTCCCTATGACCTGAAGTCAAATGGGGAAGTCAACATGGACTGCTAAACCCAGCAACAAAGACCAGCAATGATCCTGGCTCAGCAGACAGCTTGATTTGGCGCTTCACTTATTACAAGGATCATACCACCCCCTGCCCAATCCAACTGATTAATTATCACAATCCTGTTCCTCTTAACATGGTTCACTAAAACTATTTAAGTCATATCTCCCAATAAAGATAACTATCTAGCTTTCAATCATTTCCCCCGTGTAACTATGTTAATACAGCACAGTTACAGCATTGGTAGCACAGGTAGGTTCTCCATCCTAACTCTCTTTAAAGATTTCTCCTCTTGCCCATACCCACAGTGGTCAACAAATATACAGAATAATCATGCCTGGGCTCCCCTTGGACTGGACACCCTACACACTGGGAACAGAGATACCATAAGAGTACATACTATACCAGAACATATTAATGCTAGTCCCCGCCTTCCATGCCCTATCAACACAAGGGTTCTTTCAGGCCCCCTCCTCCATACCTCAAAACGCTGACAAAAATATCATGCCTACCCATGTAGCTCAGCAACTTGATAGCTCTGCAATTGGACTCATTTGCAGGGGCAAATGATGACAATGCCATGGCATGGATCCAATCTGCACAAAGAAATCAACACAAATGGAGTGCCCAACCTAGCTCTGGATTGCAGAAATATCCATTTGCCTGACTCACAATGTGGGTACCTGGTTCAACAAGTGGCATGGGGACCACACTGAGAAGGACTGGGCCACCTTTAAACGGGACTCCTTGGTAAGATTTGTAATGAAGGACACCACCCCTATGATCATACACCAAGTGGAGAACTTGACGCAGACAGGCACAGTAAAAGAACTCACCCCCTATACAAGGAGCTGTGCCTACTGGTATCAGGAATCACTTCCCTGACAACAGTTATCCAATAGTTGAAGACCTATTCCAACTTCCAAATTTGGATGATCTAGGTTACTGCAACTCAATTAATTGTCAATTAATTGTTCCTATGCCCCACAGTGATGCAGATGCAAGTAAAACCTGCAAGGAACTCAGTACTATCATGCATCTAAAATTAGCCTGCATCATGATTCCTGCCACTGCATGTGAGGCATTAATCTGGGTTTCTAACTCATCAAGTCTGTACTCCAAATTTCACTCCCCTAGTATAAAAACTCCCATCACAATCTCAAGTTAATTTTTTGATTAACATTTATTTCTACAATAAAGCAATCTTGCCCTATTATTCATTTGAGCGTTTAATAGTACCTCCTAGTCCAGATGATTGGAATCCCTTATTTATGGTCCGTAGTCACCATCTGGATCTCCTTGTTCCTGTCTTATATCCTGTCTCAGGGGCCAGCTACCTTGTGCTTCACTGGTCCTTGCCCAACCCTACAACTTGAAGAGCTATCTCCTGCTGTAGAGAGTGATGGACCATTGTTTGATTCCCCAACTGTATTATCCTCTATAAAGAGGGTCCCTTACAACTGGCACCTTCAGACATGGTGTTTTACAACCCAGCTACACATCTCATATTCTACAACGCACTCAAGCTGCACGTAATGAGACAGGTCAACCTGGACCAAGTGACTGCCCTCTGTATCTTGTACCGCAATGCAGAGAAAGTGGGAAAACGTGCAATGCTCTACACAAGGCGCAGACGGGGAAGAGAGAAAGACCCAAAGCCTCCCCCCTTCTGGGACGTTCTAGCCGCCCTCCACCTGGCAACAGCAACAACACCAAAAGCAAGCCTCAGACCTCTAATGGCCATAAACCTGCTAACAATGGCAAGTTCAATTGTACTGAATTCCCGGTCTCCCTCACCCAAGGCAACCTGGATGAGGGAAAAGGCTGGGGGGAGCAACAAGCATAAAAGTGCCCCCAACAACCATCAGCCTTGGGTTGACCTTCTGGGCAAAACCAAGGGAAAATACATTAGTTTCCTGGAACAAGAGAAGAGAGTTTCCTTTTGTCAAAAAGGAAAGGAAAAGGCTTAAAGATTATAAAAGCTGACATAAATTTGGATAACCCTGTCTTTATTTGGGGAGATTATTATACTTCAATAGTGGACCAAGCACTTAGATCTTTTGCTAGGTAGACAGTATGGCTGATAAGGTCATCTGAGCTGAACTTGTATCAGGATCAGATGTGTGCAGGTGGCATAACTTGGAATGGATGTACATTGATGTCAACCCATTTAAGGAGAGAAAAACTGTTGAATTCAAAAGCAAAACCAACCAATTCATTGAAATTATCAAGGTTTAAAGGCAATATCAAAATAATATTAACATCCCAGTTCCTGAAACTCCCCCTTCAAGATTGGATATAGGGAGTTGATACTTGCGGAGGAATTTGGTGTGGATACAGGAGAATGGACAGTCAGAAGACAGTAACTTGAAAGTGTACTCAAAACCTTTCTTGAAGGTAACCTTGCTATACCCAACCCAGAGTAAATCCAGTTTGTGAGCATGGCCACCAGTACAATTCTGATAATAGAGGACTAGGTCACTCACTTGAAACTCAGGGAGGGGGGCCTAGAAGCATTGGGAGGCAAGAGCTCTAAAGCTTTGACCTTATAGGCAGTTGAGTAGGCCATTTCCTGAATGTCAATGATGCAATTAGTCAAGTCTTTGACATGGGTTTCAGGCTTGGCAGACGCGTCAAATTCAATCAAAGGGGGTCTCAAGATTGAGGGAGTTGTGGCTTCACGTCCATACAACATGACAAAGGGGGATTGTCCAGTCACTTGGTGTCTACTGAGCTGATAAGCAAATAGAGCAGCAGGGAGGAACATATCCTAATTGGCAGCATCATAGAGGGTGAGCTTTATAATAATGGACACAAGGGAGGAATTTTCTTGTTCAACAGTACCATTGATTGATGGGTTATACAGCGCAGAGAAGGATTGGTGAGTGCCCATAGCCTCTATAATAGATGTTATGAGGCAAGCATTAAATTAGGTGCCATTTTCAGAAAGCAGGACTTGAGAGCAGCCATGACAGTAGAAGAAATCTTGCAACAAGAAACTAGCAGTGGTCTTGGCAGTTATATCATTTGTAGCTCTGGCTTTGACCCATTTATTAAAATGGTCTATGGCTATCAAGATGAACCAACACCCATATCTAGAACAAGGGAGAGGCCCAACAGCATCAATTTTCACAGTGTGGAAGGAATGCTTAGGGGGATGAGATTGAATTGATGTTGGGAAGGATGGGGTTGCTAAAAGCTGACAATAATGACAGGAGGCAAGGATGTCAGGGATTGAGAGGCACATGTTTTTCCAATATAAGTTCTTGCACAACTAGTCATGAGTTTTTGCTATACCTCCATGTCCAATATTAATGTGGGCTTGGAGGATAATGGCTATTCTCATACTAGGACAAACTTAGGGCAGATAGGCGTTGTTGACTTTCTTGAAGAGGAGTCTATCTCAAATCACAGTATCATTTGATAGGGCTTGCAGTGCCAAGCAGATGTCCTCCAGTATCAATGTGAGCTTGGAGGATGATGGCTATTCTCATACTGGGGCGGACGTAGGGCAGATAGGTGTTGTTGAATTTCTTGAAGAGTTGTCTATCTCAAATCACAGTATCCTTTGATAGGGCTTGCAGTGCCAAGCAGATGTTCTCTGGATCAGTGGTCCAAGAGTCAGGATACCCTATTAATTTGTATAGGCAATCAGTGTCAGCAGGGTGGATAGCTAGAATTGGCATCCTTGACAGGCCATCAGTGTTTTGATGTTGGGCCCCAGGATGGTGTATCATAGTGAAATTGTATCCTTGTAGACTCAGAGCCCAATGTGCTAGTTGACCTTCAGGCTCCTTTAGCTGTTGCAGCCATTTGAGAGAGGAGTGATCTGTGACCACCGTGAAGTGGGTCCAATAAATGTAGTGCCTAAACTGTTTTACTGTGTGCAGCACCGCCAAGCATTCCTTCTCAGTGATGCTGTAGTTCTTCTTGTGCCTATTGAGGACCTGCAAAGAGTAGGCTACGGGTCAATCCACACCTTCCTTGTCAAGCTGGGCTAGGATGACACCCACAGCTACTCCACTAGCGTCAGTATACAAGATGAACTCTTTATCATAATCAGGATAAACCAAGATAGGAGCCTCTTTGAGCTTGGCCTTCAACGCTTTGAATGCTTGTTGTTGGCTGTCAGTCCATTCAAAGGGGACGTTGCAAAGCAGTTGGACAAGAGGATTGCTTAATTCAGAAAAATCAGGGATGAACTGCCAATAGTACCTCATCATACCGAGAAATACTTGGACCTCCTGCAGATTTGTGGGAGGCAGCATCTTGTCAATGGCTTCCACCTTATTATTCATAGGGTGTATTCCAGTTTGAGGGACTTTATGGCCCAATAATTTGAGTTGCTCTTTAAAGAAGGAGCACTTGGAGGGTTTGAACTTTAAGCCAGCTTCTTGAATCTTGATGAAGACAGCTTTGAGGTGATCCAAATGTCATTGAAGGTGGAGCTGAACACAGTGATATTTTCAAGATATATAAGAACACAGGAGAGCTTCAGATTGGATGAAATAGAGTCTATAGCCCTTTGAAACCTAGCTGGGGCGTTGAAGAGCCCTTGGGGCATGTGAGTGGGTTTTTAAAGACCTTCTGAGGTGATAAGCACAGTCTTTTAACAGTATTCAGGAGACAAGTCCACCTGCCAGTAACCTGATGCTATATCCATAGCTGAGAAAAACTTTGATCCTCCTAATTGTCTGAGAGTATTGTCAATTCTAGGCAAAGGGTATGAGTCCTTTTTGGTGAGCAAGTTTAGGCGGTGGTAATCCATCATAATGTGGTGTCCTTCATCCTTCTTCTTTAGGATCAATAATAAGGAGGCCCAAGGGCTCTGAGAGGGAGCTAGAAGCCCAGATTCAAGAGCTGTTTAAGCTCCTTAGAGACCTGGACATCTTCTACTTGGCTGCGGCAGTAAGGTTTGACATGAAAGGGCAGAGCATCACCCGTATCTATCTGGTGGATCACCCCCTTAGCTAGGCCATAGTCTGTAGGTCCAGAGGAAAAGATATCCTTAAACTGGTTTAGAAGTTCCAGAACATCTTTTTGTTGAATGGTTGACAGTTGTGGGAAGTCTGCAGCAGTGAACATGGAGAGAACCTGGGGGTCTCCTTCAGGCAAGTTGAAATCACTGAATGTTCCAAAAGGTTAGAGGGATGTCACTTGCTCTGAGCCTAATATGCAACCATGCCCTACAACCTGGCCCTTGGTTGCCTGCATAGGCAGTGCAGTTAGGCTAGCCAACAACAGCTTCACAGGCTCCTTATGGGTCTGGTCCAAAATCTCCAGGCATAACCAAGGATCTCTGCAGCTTAGGGAGTCAGGTGAGTATAGCTCCAGGAATGATTTTTCAGGTAGTTTGTAGGATATCTGAGAGTCTATAATCACTTGTAAGCCTGGTGGAATGGTGATAGCCACAGGGGCAAGAAGAGGCACACCTTCCTCTGCAGGACAGGAAGAAGGAGGGGAACACATAATGGAGGAGTGAGTTCTGTACTTGATTGAGAAGATACCCATGGGATACTCAAGCACACAAGTCTTAAGATGTTTGCCAGGTAGGCGTGGAGGTTCTTCAAAAATCAAAGGGACCTTGTATCCTAAGAGCAATAGGTATCCATCTCAAAGGTTTACAATTTCATTATATTTGCAGAGAAATTGTGTGCCAATCAGGAGATAATAGCTTTTTTTCTCTAGGACAACAACAGGGGATGCAATGAGAGGTTCCCAAACCTCATTGGCAGAGAAGAGTAGGCACCAATGGCTTGGGTTTGAGCTATGCCAGCAGTACCATATAATTGAGTGTAGTTGAGGTTAGGTGCCAGCTTAAGCTTCTTCATTAGCTTGGATGATACCACGTTGACTGGAAAACCTGTGTCCAGAATGGCTTTGATCTTAACTTTTTGGATCAATACTTCCACACAAGTAGTATCTTTCCCAAAGGGGGCAAGACAGCCAACACATACTGTGCAGCTTCTAACTCTTTTTTCCATTTAGCTAACATGCATTTTAAGGCAGGAATTTCCTTATACAAAGTCTGCAAGGGGAGAGATACAGTCACATTCTGAAATAGGGCTTCAGCTAGCTTGGCGGCTTCTTCAGAAGAGTCTACCAAGACAGGTGGTTGATGAGCCTGGGCCAGGTAGGGACAAGCCACCACAGCCTTGGCTTTGACTGAAGGTGTGAGAGAGGTAGTGGTGGTTTTCCCTGAGCAAAGCTTGTAAGGACAGACACAGTTTCTGGGACATCCAGAACAGAGTAGCCATAACTATCCAATTCATTGCAGTCAGAATCTTCAGGCTCAGAATCACTGAAAAGATCACAAAACAGGTGAAGGATAGTTGGGACAGAGGAAGGGGGAGATTCCTTGTCAGAGGGAGGATCAGGAAGAGATAGGGGAGATTGGTCAGCAGAGAGCGTCTCTGCCTCTAAGCTGACTTCTCCTTTCCCAAATTCTCCTTGGGGTTGCATCCTTATAAACACAGGTTTGTACAGGACCAATAGTGATGACCTATCTGGTCACAATTATGACAACCCTGACGTTTGGGTTCCTATTGGGCCTCAAAGTCATGATGTGGGGAGTGCAAGAACTAGTGCCAGTGTTGCTGGCCTTACTTTTGCAAACCACAGTCCCTCCGTGTGTCAAGTACATGTCTTGTAATAGGGTCTTGATGCTCTTCATGGAGGGGAGAGACACCTTATGAACTTTAAAGTACAAACATAAGAGCTGGTTGACCTCAAGGGCCTGAGCCTAAGCAGTATAGGCTTCATGAGCAGTCAACTGTTTACTTATTATTAATTGCTGACCTTCCACATAAAACCTATCAGCAAACTCAGCTAGAGCTTCCCTAGGTTTAAATACAATGTGCATAAATGCGTCTTTCTTTACCTCTAAGCTGAGGTCTCTTCCAAACTCCTCAATTAGTAGCTGCTTCATCTCTTCCACAGTGGTAATGAAAAGAAGCTTGGTAACAACAACTTCCTGGAAATTAGGATGTAGGCAGGTAAGTATATGCTCTTTTTTGATATCATCAATAGCTCTTCTCATGGCTGTTTCATAAATAGTCAAGAAAGTGGCAATGGCTGATGTCTTGGGGTCAAAGATATGTTTAAAGGTTGGCTTGTAGTTGGAATTGATTGAGGAGGACGTAGACTGACTGTTATTGCCTGTATTGAGAATATTAATGTTAAGAGTCTCATTAATCTCTGACTCAGCGTCAAGTTTCCTGGCCCATAATAGATAAAGGCTCTCCTCTAAAGTGTCTAGGGTTGAGCTATTCTGGCCTCCAATGTCCCTGGCAACAGTTGCCACAGCTCTAATCTTGTCAAAATTTATTTGTTGAACAGCCAATGTACCCACAATTCCATTGACCCTGGTGACCATAGCTGTAGCTTTGGACACCAAGGGGTGCATCTCATTCATAGTCTCAGTTAAGTGGATGAGATTTTGAACTTCTCTTTCTAAGGCATCTTGTCTTTCTGAAACATTGTTTGTTACTGCCACCAAGTTATCCAAGGCAAGGGAACAGTTAATGTGTGGCTGTCCTTCTAGGCCAAGGCAACACCAATGATCTTCATGGCCCTGTACCTTAATCATCTTCCTCCTTAACTTCACCATCAGACTTGGAAAAGGAGCCTTCTTGATCTGATAGATATTGACGTAGGTAAGCAATCTCACATCTTAATGTAGTCACTTGTTCAGTCAAAGCAGTGATGCAAGGATTGGGGATGGGATTGGAGGTAGGCAGATTGGCAGCAGAAGAATGAAAAAATTGGTAGCTTTGAGTTTGGCAATAGCTTTCCAGATCTTGGCCTCAGCTGTAGTAGGGACTCCAGGGAGAGGCATAGGTGTCACCACAGCCACAGAAGCTACCTTTTTGTCAAAATTCATTTGAGCCTGGTGCAGCATGCTGATTAAAGCATCTTTATCTAAGCCATATTGTTGAGTAACTTGTGGCCCCAATTATCTACACTAGACCCAACCAATTCCAATTGGGCATTAGTATGCTCTCAGAAAAGGCTGAGCTCATCTACCATGGTCTCAAAGTCTTGTTGATATCTTAAGAGGACAGATCAAAGCTACCCTTGCCAGACAGCATGGTGATCATCCAGTTTGCATAGTTGCTCTCTGATATATTCAGGGAGAGAGGAGTGAAGGGTGTTCAGGAATGAGATCATATATTCTTGGGAAGACAGAGAATCACATTGATTATCTGATATACAATCAAAGAGACTGTGGGTACACTCTTGATATGCTATATTTTGCAAATGATTGTTTGTTGCTGTGGATGCTACTGAAGATAAAAGCTGGTTTTGGGACTCCAGAGCTAGTTGGTGGTGGACCAAAGCAGACCAGATGAATTTATTTGCCAGCACACCAATGGTTTCCATTGATTCCATTACACTAGGTAAGAGAACAAAGTCCGGAAAGAAGGAGTACAAGTCTTCTGAAGCATAACTGAGACAGAAGCCAGGGATAGTATGCATGGATACTAAACCAGTGAGGAGGAGTGAGCAAGCAGCAGCAAGGACTTGATCAAGGTCAAGCAAGAAGGTGAGGAGGAGGCCCACAAGGGCCCAGGCAGGAACACTGTTATCATAGGTCTTTTAGAAGAGTCAGTAATATCATCCTCAGGGGGAGGACTCAAAACTATATGAGACTCAGGTACTTCAGTAAAAATAGAAGAAATACCATAAAACTTGTGGGGAACAGAGTAACCAAGGGGCTGGCAGCCCCTGTAGTGAACATCATTTTGTTGTTTTTGGATCTTAGGGACAACATTCAAGAAGAAACAGCGGGAACCTTTGTTACAAAAGGGTTGAGGTTTGAAGATAGCCTTTGGTTAGCCTTCAGGGTAAAATTAAGGGGACATAGATTAATTTCCTGAAACAAGAGAATGAGGTTCTTTTTGGAAAAAAGGAAAGGAAAATACTTTAATATTATAAAAACCAACAAAAATGTGGATAAACTTGTCTTTATTTTGGGGAAATATTCTAATTAAATATTAGTCTTTGATTGTAAATCATTCAATAGGTAGACAGTGTGGCAGAGGGGATCACATTAGATTGAACTCATACCAGGATCAGTTGAAGACAGGTAGGATATTCTGGAATGGGTGGTCATTGATGTTGACCCATTTAAGGAAGACAAGAAATTTCTGAAGTCAAAAGCAAAACTGACCAAATATTTGCAATATCACTATTCAAAGGCCATAACAAAATAGCATTAACAGCGCAA
This sequence comes from Entomophthora muscae, assembly GCA_014839935.2. Lineage (NCBI taxonomy): Eukaryota > Fungi > Entomophthoromycota > Entomophthoromycetes > Entomophthorales > Entomophthoraceae > Entomophthora > Entomophthora muscae. The sequence goes on along the minus strand of QTSX02004320.1, from coordinate 357,999 downwards.
ATTACAATAGTACCTTACTCAATAACAACCTTGAGAGCAAGTTCAAGTTAGCCACTAATCCTCTGTAGATTAAGACTGTGGTTTTAGCTGAGTAACATCATATTCCTGTTACTAAAAAACTGCCCCCTTTTCCAGCACACTAGAGAACCTGGACTCCACCATCCAGAGACCAACCATTGACTCCCTTTGCTTCAATGTGGTACTCAGGCTAGACTGGTTAAGACAAAAAAATCCACATATGGATTAGGTTACCTTGGTTTAACCATCAACTGAGAAGACATGACCAATAAAATTTATCTAGATACTGCAGACCAGCTTTTAAAAGATCACTTTTTTGTGTGCATAACAGAAACACAAGAAGAGAAAGACAACATTAAAGTAATTGACTGTGACTTGTGTCAATATGAAGTCATAAAATTTAAGGAAAAACAATATAACATCACACCAAAAGACAAGGAAATTGTGGCTTGACACACAGAAATATTTGAAGAGGCTCTACCAGGACTCCCCCTGAAAAGCACATACAACACTTCATACAAATCAAAGTAGAAGTACCCAAAGCACTCCATGTATACTGTCTTATCCTAATTGAGGATGATGCGCTTTATGTCTATCTAAATGAGGCTCTGGAGAAGGGCCTTATCAGACCTTCCCAGTCCCCCTTTGGAGCTGCTGTGTTCTTTGTGGTAGAAAAGGATAGGTCACTAAGACTGGTTATCAACTACAGGGCCCTTAATGAAGTCACTATAAGGAGCTGCTATCCATTACCTCTCATTGAAAACCTCTTTGATGTGCTAGGTGGCACAACCATGTCCTCAAAGATTGACCTAATATTTGGATACAACCAGATTCAGATAAAGGAGAAAGGCATTCCTAAAACTGTGTTTCATACTAAATATGGATCATACAGTAGTTTTAAAAGCTTAGACAACAATCAAAAATACTTCAGATTTAAATGAAGTGATTTCAGATTTAAATAAATTCAAGTTGCGCAAGATTCAGGATTCAATTAATTTAAAAAATTTCAGTTAATAAATGAACTGTCAAACAAAAAACGAAATTTCCCTAGCCCAATATAGGAAATTATATCAAACATCAAGAGGTGTAGTTCCAACCACAAACAAAATGAGCTGACGCAACAAGTGAGATGGATGGATGCTGTTCCAGAGTATATTATAATCCAGTCAGGATTAATATGATACACCAACAGAATGACTAAAATGAAACAAAATTTGAGCAATCCAGAAGCAATATTCCATAAGCACAAAACAAAATGAAGTCACACAAGATGTGTAGTGTGAGCAGCCTAAAATATAAATATAACAGTTTAACAGCCAATCAACAGCTATACAATTTAGGGACAGAGGCATTTTATTCATTTCCATGGCTCCTGATTTATATGAAATGGTTTTGAGAACCTTTCAAATATGGACTCAAGATTACAATAAAAATAAATCATTAAATTTTAAAATTTCTACTTTTAGTGATTTTATCCTAGGTTTTTTTACAATGGGTTTTACTAGCAACATTTTCAATGGCACCAGCAGCCAAGCCAGCTTCAATGGAGGCAAGGCTCAGAACGTGGAGGCACCTGTTTACACTCAAGCCAATGAGGCAGGTAACAAGGAAGCTGACCTGTTACTGACCACCGACCCCTATGGCTTTGACTTGTTCAGTAGTCACATAGTGTCTAACTCTGCCCCTGCTCCCGTACCCACCCCCGCACAAGCTGCCCACCAACCAACCAATCAGGATGGCAACCTTGATTTGGAACAACTTCCTGCCACCAGCCAACCTGTCTCTCTACAGCTAATCAGGCTTCAGCCCCCCTGACCCAGCACCCCAAGCAACAAATCATCACCACCCAAATTCTTCAGGAAATTGCGGCACTGAATCTACAGGGTCTGTCCTGGGAACAGATTACCACCCAGTTGCAATTTACCCAAGCAACTGTCATGTGGGAATTCAACAACCTGATGAACAGGGGGAATCTGATCAGGACAACCAAGAAGCCCAAGAAGGCCCCCAAGTCACAAATATCTAAGGTATACCCAATCATGCTTGACCTCCTCTAGCAGGATACCAATGTTGTAACTGTGCTGTTTTAGCAGAGTTACAAAAGGGGAAAAATATTTAGAAACTAGATAATGATTTTTATTGAGAGATAGTGATTATATAGTCATTTTGAATCAAGGATAACAGGAACATGATTGTGTTGATCACATGGTTGGATGGTGAGGGGGGTGTCTTGATCCTGGTATTGAGTCAAGCTCTAAAATGAGGTATCCACCATAAGAGATCATCATTTTTTCATGTTGTTGGATTTGGCAATTCAAGTTGACTTCCTAGTCTGGCTTTGAGTGGCCAGGTAATTGGATTGCAGGTCACAAACCCGCTTGCTTGGAACCTTGCTGGTGGGTCAAGCCTGCTGTTTTGACACCCTCCCAACTGAAGGTTGGCCTCCTCTGGGGGTAGATTGTCAGGGAGGTTGTCAGGAGCCTGGGCGCCATACTGGACTAGCTGTTGTTCTGTGGCAGGCAGGGTGGTTTTGCGTTGTTTTTGTCTTGCTTTGCAGGGTCTCAGGCAATCATGGTATAGGGTTTTGTCTTGCTTGCGCTTTCCAAGTCCTTGTACAAGGTATGTGTTATTTTTTGTTTACCTTTAGAATGATTGCTGGACCTACTTTCCTGGGTTGTAGTTTGCTTTTATCAATGTTCATGACCCAAAATTCACCCCAACTTCATGACTATCTTGGATGGGGACAAAATATTTTTGCAGACATTCATTTTCATTTTCTGTTTGCTTGCTGTTGGCCTCTATAACTTGAGGGTCCAAACACAGGGGGACTTTACTTGGAATTTCCAGTTTGGGTCTTGTTAATGCTTGAATGATATTTGGCTTTGTGCCATATAACAACTCAAAAGGGCTTTTTCCAGTGGATCTATTCACTTGGGTTTGGCACACAAGTAATGCAGTTGATAGCTGCTTATACCAGTCTTCAGGTCTTCTGGCAATGAGTTTGGCTAAGGCTTGCACAAGGCTGCCATTTAGCCGCTCTACACGTCCATTGGCCTGTGGGTGGTATGGTGTTGTCACAGTATGTTTGACCCCATTTTTAGCAAGGTATACATTTGTATTTTGGAGGTCAATTCTTTCCCTCCATTGATTATCAGGAGTTCTGGTTTTCCAAACTTGCTGATTATTTCTCTTCCTATGAATTGTTGTACGTCATTGCCAGTGTGCGCTTTTACTTCTTGGGCTACTGGCCATTGTGTAGCAAAGTCTATTGCAGTGATGATGTATTTCTTATCATTGTGTTTTCCTGGCATGGAGACAACAATTTCTAGGGCCCACACCTTGAAGGGTAGCTGCGTGCAGATGAGTAGTACTGATTTTGGTGGGGTTTTGCTTTTGGCAAATTTCTTGCATACCTCACATTGATCTAGGACTTCCTGAACGTCACAATGCAGGGTTGGTCACCAGGCCTTATGTTTAAGGAAATCATATAGTTATAGCTCTTGGTATGTCTGAGGTCTCTGTGATAGCGTAGGATGGTGTCTACCCGCTGGTGCGTGGGGATATAGGGAATAGTAGTGCCATCAGACATTTTTCTGTGTAGGGTCCTGTATACGTCAGCAAATAGGTGTTCATTTTTGATAACTGTTTCCTTTGTTATATTGGTTGTGCCGGGGGAGAAACCCTTGTCTTTTGTTTGTAGTACTAAGAGAGGCCAGTCTGGGTCAAGCCCATTTTCCCCTCTCAAGGCACAGACATACAGGCGGGAGAGGGTGTCTATCATGGCAAGCTTGGGACCAGGTTTGTACTGTATGAGCATATTGAATCTCTCCAAGAGCTCCATCCAGCAGGCTTGGCAGAAAGACAGATTTGCTTGGGTTTTGAAGTATATGAGCAACTTGTGGTCAGTTAGTGCCATGAATTCTTCCTGTTGTTCTAGATAACAATGCCATTTGACCAGGCAGTGTACAATGGCCAGCAGTTCCTTGCCGTGAATAGGGTATTGACACTCTCAATCTGTCAATTTTGTGATTCATAAGCTACAGGAAGCAAGTAACCATCATAATTTTTGATCCGTAGTACTCCCCCAATGGATGCATCTGAGGCATCAGTTTCCATTTGGTATTCCCCGTCATGTTTGGGGTATTGCAGAATAGGAGCTGTTGTGAGCTTCTCCATGAGGTGTCTAAAACAGAGGTCACGTTGGGGGTCCACACAAACTTGGATTTGACGCCAGTTATGGCAGATAAGAGGCAGTCAAAACGCCACAGTCAGGTATAAAGCAGCGTACATAGGCCACCATCCCTAAGAAGGTGTGGAGTTCCAACTTATCCTTGGGTGGCAGCATCTTGCAGATGGCCTTTATCTTTTGACTATTGGGTTTGATGCCATCTTTTGATACTATGTGTCCCAGGAAAGGTAATTGCTTGCAGAAGAACTGGCACTTGGAGGGTTTGGCCAGCAGTTTGTGTTGTACCAGGGTAGTGAAGACTGCCTATAGGTCTTTGAAGTGCTGTTCCACCAATGGACTGTAGACAATGATGTTGTCTAGGTAGACTAGGGCATGCTTGCCTATGTGTGGAGAAAATCTTTGTTCATGAAGGTCTCAAAGGTGGAAGGGGCGTTTGTCATTCCAAAGTTGAACATCACACACTTGTAGGAGCTGTATTTAGTGCAAAAGGCTGTTTTAGGGATGCCTTCCTACTTAATAAAAATTTGATTGTAGCCTGAAGCCAGATCAATCTTGGAGAAGACTGTGGCTCCTCCCAGAGCGTCAAAGAGATTGTCAATCAGTGGTAGTGGATAACAATTCTTGATGATAACTTTGTTTAGGGCTCGGTAGTCTGTGACTAGAGGCAAGGTACCGTCCTTCTTGGCCACAAAGAATACGGCAGCCCTAAAAGGAGACTGTGAGGGGCAGATAAGTCCTTTCTCCAACGCTTCCTTGAGGTAGGCGCATAGGGTGTTGTCTTTGTTTGGGGTCAGCCTGTAGATGGGACGTAATTTGGGTACAACTCCTTTGAGTTGGATGGAGTGTTTAATGTGTTTCTCAGGGGGCAACCCGGGTAGAGCTTCCTTGAAGATTTCTGGATGGCGGGCCACAATTACGCAATCCTGAGGCATGGAGGTATCCTGGTGATCCTTGAAGTTTATGATCTTGTACTGGCAGGAGTCCCAGTCAATTGCCTTCAGGTTTTCTTTTTGTCCAGTGTCTCTGTGATACACACAAAGATATGGTTGCATAGGAGTTGATCCACTGAGTCAGGGTAGATTTGGTGATTGACATTTTCACACTTAATGGTCAACACTGAGGTTGCCCAGTCTACGTGAGGATTGTTCTTTTATAACCAATCCAACCCCAGTACAATGTCAAAATTTGGGAATTCAATGACAGGGCCTTGGATGGTGGAGTGTAGGTTCTTGAGCATGACAGAGAAGGGGGCAGTTTCCCTTGTCACTGTGGTGTGATGTTTATCAGCTAAAACCATGTTTTTAATCCGCAAAGGATTGGTGGCTAGCTTGAACTTGTCTACAAAGCTTCTGTTGACTAGGGTTCAATCTGCACCTGAGTCCAGGAGTGCCAATCCTATGTAACCGCAAAAGCAGAAAGGGTAAGACATCAGATTATTGGGATGTCTGCAATGGTGTACAGTACCAGGTCCTGTGAGGGTACTTGGATCATTGGATATTGGTCTATGTTCTCAGGTCAGTACTTATGATTGGGCAAGTCAGGAGTTGCGTGGGGAGAGCTTGGCTTGCTTAATGCTCTCCCTGGGCTTTCCCCTCATCTTGATTGCCTTGTGTGGCAGTGATACGGAAATGAGTACAATTTGACTGTCCATTATTTCCATTCCCATGTCTGCTTGAGCTTGTGGATTTATGGTTGGTGTTATTCCTGTTGCTTCCAGGGGGTGATCAAGTGGAGCACTTGCCTGTGTGAGAATCCTTGGATCTCTCTTGTTTCCCAGTTTGTGTCTTATGAAGGGCATTGGATGTTTGTTTTGCTTTCTCCACCTTGCAGTACAGGCTTTGTAGGTTGGTCACTTATTCCAGGTTCACATGTCTCATTAAATGCAACTTAAGGGCGTCATAGTACATGAGGTGTGTAACTGGGGTGTCAAAGGCCATGTCAGAGGGTGGACAAAGTCAGAGTTCCTTGTAGGCGCAGGTGAGCTCCTTTGCAGTGCCTTTCTGGGTTAGGTTCTTTACTTGGCGTATGATCATGAGTATTGTGTCCTTAAGCACAAAATTTGCCAAGAAGTCTTGCTTGAAGGTATCCCAGTTCTTGTTGGCGTGTTCTTTGTGCCACTTGTCACACCAGGTGCCAGCGTTGTGGGTTAGTTTGATGGAGATTTCTACAATCCAAAATTGCTGTGGGCATTTCATCTGGGCCAGTTTGCTCTGGGCAGACTGGATCCATGCGGCAGCGTTGTTGTTGTTGGCCCCAGCAAAAGGTTCCAAGGCAGCACTTTGAAGTATTTGGGCTATGTAGGCGGGCATGGTGTTTTTGTTGGTTGGTCTCAGAATAACAGATGGAGCCTGAAAGAACCCTTGTGCTGACAAGGCATTGAAAGCAGGGAGTGGAATCACCGTGTTCTGGTACAGGACAAAACCATCAGGTATCTTGGTACCAGTGGTGTATGGGGTCCAGTCCAGCAGGAGGCCAGACATAATTCTGTCAAGGATTTGTTGGCTGCGGCAAGTACAGGCAACATGCGGAATTTTACAAGATAAGGTAGGATGGAGAACCTACCTGTGCTACCAATGTTGTAACTGTGCTATTTTAGCAGAGTTACAAGGGGAAAATATTTAGAAACTAGATAATAATCTTTATTGAGAGATAGTGATTTATAGTCATTGTGAATTGTGGATAACAGGAACATGATTGTGTTGATCACATGGTTGGATGGTGAAGGGGATGGCTTGACCCTGGTAATGAGTCAAGCGCCAAAACAAGGTATCTACCATAAGGAATCCTCATTTGTTCATGTTGTTGGATTTGGCAATTCAAGTTGACTTCCTAGTCTGGCTTTGAGTGGCTGGGTAATCAGATTGAGGGCCACAAACCCGCTTGCTTGGAACCTTTTTGGTGGGTTGAGCCTGGTGTTTTGACACCAAGCTTCCCTTGACCCAGGTCTGGAAGCAACTTTCACACCATGGCATTTGGGTGTCTGAGCGCATGGTGCAGCTCTGGATGTATGGAAAGATGGCTTTGATACGGGTTCTTACCAATATTGCCAGCAACTAATGTGATGGCGCTGAGGATTCCATATATGACACTGCCATCAAATCAACCCTGGTCTGATGCCTGACTAGTCTAACTGATGATGTCATAGTAATCTCCTATTACAAGCCATCAATAGCTTTTGACAATTTTGGTGAGCAAGAAAAAGCTGCTGCCAAGAATAGAAGGAAGAAGGTCAAGAAGGGGACGTTTATTGGTGCATTTCTGGCTGTTTCAGCCAAGGGTTTTGTCTACTATTGGACAAACCCAGATTTAACCAATGGCTAATTGTACAGCCACATCCTTGGTGGATTACTTTTCTCCTGGGATGGCTCAAATTCCAAGCACTGGGTTTTCTTGAGTCACCAGGTGGAGGGTAGCTCCACCATCCTCAAGGCCATTCAGGAACGTGGGCACCAGGCCTCTTGACCACAATTCTCTCTTTGGTCACCAAATGGTGGATGACTTGTTTGCCCAAATTATCTTTCACGTGAAGATGGCAACCAATTACGTAAGGATAAGCACTTCCCACCAAGTGCCACAGCCACCTACCAGCCCATCCAGCCAATGACAGACAAGGAATATAACAAGTGTTATATGGTGGCTATCACACACAATCCTTCTACCCCTACCCCCGCCACCCCCACCCCCATATTCCAGCCCCACTCACCCAATCCCAGACCCCTCAGGCCAGCACTTCCTCAACATCTTCCTTCCTGCACTATTCTGCCTACTAGATATCACTCTTCCCCTCCCCAATAAACCCCATGTTGCCAAAGATTTTCTATTTATATTATCTTTATTTTGGATTTCAATTGTTCATGTTCTCTTTATTTTATAGTTGTTTTTATTCTTTATGTTCAACTTATTTCTATAAAATTGTATATTTACTATTCCATGTATCTAGATCCAGAACACAGTTATTTTTAATACCCAAACACAGCCCCTTGTGAAAATATTAACAACAATTTGGTGATCAGCTAAATTTGAATTAGAAAATTATGTGTTAACTGTTTTTAGATAAAGTCTTACTGATCTGAATTCAAAACCTTAATGATAAACTTTAAACCAATCAGAAGCCAAGTGATAAAGTGATTTTTGTGATAAAAAGAGTCATTCAATAATTATTTGATGCATGTGCGCTAATTGATATGATTGTCTGGATCTTTTGCTATTGTACGCCATTGCCGCTGTGGCAAGTTGTTGTTGGACTAGTGCTAAACCAGCAGCTGATTGGGCACTAGTCCACCAACAACTTGCCACAGCAGCAATGGCGCACAATAGAAAAGGATCCAGCCAATCATATTAATTAGTGCACATGCATTAAAGAATTATTAAATGTCCCTTTATGTCACAACAATCACTTTATCACTTGGCTCCTGGTTGGCTTAAAGTTTATCATTAAGGTTTTGAATTCAGATCAGTAACAACTTTATCTAAGAACACTTAACCTATAATTTTCTAATTCAAATTTAGCTGATCACCAAATTGTTGTTAATTTTTTCACAAGGGGCTGTGTTTGGGTACTAAAAAAATATGGCAATTAATGAAACAATGCCAACACAAGGCAAACAACACATATTGAGATGAGCGTAAAACATATACACAATTGGTAAAAAGATGGGATAGTGTAGCAAATGGGAAAACAAACAGGAATAAACAAAGAGGCAACAGTATCAGAATAATACAGATTTTATTAGGTAGAAAGCTATAAAAAAATATGGAAAGGCTAGTAAAAAATCATATGAGAGAATTGGAGAAGCTTTTGAAGGATCTCAACTCTGCAATTGCAAAAATCAAAGACATTGTAGCAAGGTCAAGGCAAAAGTCAAGGCCACTGTTCTTACAGGGGACAAAATTGAAAAGATGTCCGCCAAGGCATTAATGACCAAAATGCCTGACACATCAGAGAAGACCATTGAGCGCCTGATCAACATTAAAAAACGGTGGTCAAGGGCTTGCAATTCAAGTTCTTTTCCCTCTCTGCACCATCTGTCTGAACAGATGACCCTGAAATGTATGCACACCTAAAACCTACCAAGTGGGCAAGGTCAGAGAATAAAGAATTGCCCGCACAACTTCTTGCGCTAAGGATGGCAAAGCCTGCCAAAGCCACAGGCAAGGAGGAAACCTGCAAAGGTACATAAAAATTATAATTAATAAAAATTTCAAAACACTTACCTTTTTTTGGTAGAAAACATTGACAGTGAACTCTTCTGGGTCCTGGTTCCTTTTGCCCCCACCACATTTTATGCCAACTATGCCAATAATGTGGCCAAACAGCTCTATCTGTCCCCCTGTCTTGCAGGAGCTCAAAGACAGGGTCCATGGTACCTTTCTGATGACAAGGGACAAGCTAGCCTGGCTGTTACATGCCATGGGGGCATTCAAGTGGGCAGTTACTGCCTACAAGGATGCCTAACTGGTCTGCCTGGACCCGGTATCACTCAATGGAGTTTACTGTGTAAACTCCATTGAGCTTGTTTGGGACGTCCTGGAGATGATCCCATTCAAGAAAGTACTGGAGATGGTCCAGTTCCATGTGGCTGCCTTTTTTGCTTCCCAGTAGAGCATACCATCACTTACCTCTTGGACAACTTTGGGTGCACGGTATCAAAACTGACTGTTGCAGACACAACAGCTGTCAAGAAAACCAAGATCCTCCTGGCAGACTTTGGGATAGCCTGGAGTGCAGATGAGGCAGGGCTCCTGTTGGCAATGGAGCTGACCTTTATGAAGACAAAGCATGAAAAGAAGATCAGCACAGTATACAACAAACTTTACGAGTTTACTGAAGCCTTTGCTGGGCAAAGGCTTCATCTTGTTGTACACCTGGGGTTTCTCTTCTACTTTTGTACAGACATGTCTGTAGAGGAACTGGACGGGGTCCTTCTTGGGATCAACAAGGCCAGGCTCTCCCTGCATGGGAAGAAGGTCCCCCCAGATACAACTTGGTGGACCATGTTATCCAGGACCCCTGGTCCTGGCTGGCATATTTGGGTTTGCAGCCCTGCCAGAAAAGCTGCTCCTGCATTCTCACCTCACTATCCTCTCTTTTAATAGCCTCCAAGAATACTTTAATAATGGTGTATCTACTGTCCACAGTGTGGTAGTGGGGGTTGTGCGCCACCTCCATTGCGGGGTGGGTACATACTGCCAAACCCATTATAGGCGCTCTTGATTTTTTTCTCAATATCAATAAACATCTTTATACTATAAATTATTTTTATTATAAATAGTTTTTTAAATCAAATTTTAGCAAACAAGTTTTGAAAAATATATCCCAGAGAAGGTCTTAATAAAAGCATAATAATATATGTTAATAAAATATACTTCTAATTTGTACACTTAATTTAACTTTTTTAATTTGATTTTTATATTTATTTGACAAAAGTGATATAAATATATTTGCATAATCCATTATCAAGTGTTTGGGATACCCTTAGATGCCATAATAAAAAATGATTATAAATAAATTAGTAACCTTCATTGATGGTCCTGCTGAATGTGATTGCGGGCTTGGAAACATCTAAATACAAAATGATAATTAATAAATCTTGAATAGTAAATTAGAGAATATAAAAAACTTGGACAAGCTAAGCCTTTAATTGATTGGCTATTTGGCAAGGCACGTGAGGATAAAAAATCAGTGTGGCCATAGAATTTGACCACAGTATCAGCTGGGAGGGTATGGATCCAAGCCTGAAGCAAATCAAAGAGGTCCTCAGTCCCAGGTGGGGTTCCTTGCTTGACAACTTGCTTGAACCACCCAAAGTCTTACTAAATGGGATTTAGGAAGGGTAAATAGGCAGGGAGGAAGAGAAGGCGCAAATTTGCTGTGGCCAATTGCTGGGGGCCCACTGCAATGCTAATGTCAATCATCATGAATTCTTCAAGAATATCAGCCACCTTATGGAGACCAACATTGTCCAGCATAATTAAGTTGGTGAAGCCCGGGCTTGTGCGCCTCAGGTGCTCCTGGACCAATTGGATAAATGCTAGAAAGGTGCATCTGTTGTGGGAGCCTAGTATCATTTGATAGAGCTTGACCCCCTTTGGACCAAGGAGAGCCACCATCAAATAGGCTGTGGCGCAGACTGCAGCACGCCAAGCCATCCCGTCATTTGAGCCTTTGGGGACATACCCATACCCATTGCACATTGACGAGGCAAATGCTGATTTGTCAATGTAGTAGAATTTGACTGTCCTCTTGGCTTTGAGAGCAGTGTACGCCTCTGTGTATTTTTTCCAGACGTCAATGTTGGCTGGTCTATTCCAATTGTAGGGGGATACCCCGAGCTTTTTCTAGGAAAAGCTCATTCCCTTGAGCAGCTGTTAGTAAAAGGAAATTGAGGCCTCAACCCCAAAAGTAGATTTGACCATGGCCTGTATATTTGCCAGTTCAAGATGGCATTCCCAGGTTATCCACTGGTGGATTGCCCATTTGTGCTCCTTGGTGATCATGGTAGAAACACACAAGGATTTCTCTGCAGCAAGGACACAACCAGTGTTGATGAACTTGTGGAAGGTCTTGCTGGCGTACTTGGGATCCACTCCAATAATGGCCACAGCCGCCTTGGAATTGCCTGATTCACACATTAGCTTAAGCAAGATGATGTGTTTGATGTCAGAGATGCACTTCTGGGAGAGCTTTTTAAAGATAGGGATTGGCTTGTTGGCATTGAGCACAGCACAGGGCATGGGTACCTTGTTGTAGAAGGCTGCAACCTTTTTTAACACCAGTTGTCCCTCATCAGTTTGGTAGAACTCAGGCTCCTTGTCCTCTTCCTGATTGTCATCACTGAAGTAGGGCTTGTAGCTAGTATCAAGTACAGGCTTCACCTTCTCCAGCATGGCTGACAGGACTGACTCTTGCCAGTACACAACGTCAAACACATACAAAGTAAGTTCTACCTCCTTGTTTCTAACTTTCTTTTTAGTGGTGACCTTGGTTGGCTTCTGGGTCAGCTTTGGGACCTGAGAGTTTATGCTCTGCACTCTAGCAGCTTCTGCTCCTCAAAAAGGCTGTGTCAGTGCAACGTCACTATTTAACTCTCCTCTCCTGTCTTCTCCCTTATTAGGCACTTTTGTTGCACTAACTCTGTTCTTTGACCTGCAGCACACAACAAGTGCATTGATACTCTGTTGTTGTGTTCATTCCATTTTAAGAATTTAATAAAATACTAAATAAATTTCAATTAAGTTACTCCCTAATTTTAATTTTTGCTTTTATCTTAATATGAATATTTAAATTAATATTTTTCCCACTCAATATTCTGATTATAGAATTTTTATTTCTTAACTAGTTATTTTTGGTTTTACAATGCCCATTTTAGAATACTAAAAAAATCCACCCATTTTCCCAGATTTTACTGCCAAATTCAAACACCCAACACAATATTTTTAAAATTTATGTTTTAGATCTTGTGTCTTATTTTAGATACCTTGGTATAATTCTTGATTACAATCCATTGCACAAATTGATTGAGTGATTTTGTTTACATACTGAGTTGCTATTGTGCTTTGTTTTTTATTGAGTTTTGTCTCACCTTGCTTGGATGTATTTTTTCACCAATTCACATAGTAAACATATGTACACCAAAAGTCAACTCATACCATTCTGTTTGTGAATCAATGTATTTTGTATTGTATTTTGTATAGTTTTGCTTTGCGTGTGAGCACTTCTTTGCTGTATTGACTCATTTTGCCCATTAACGCCAATAAACCCTGTTAAAAGAGTGTATATTTACTCTGATAGTTGGAATTTGTTTAAATCTGAAATCATTTTTTTAAATCTGAGGTATTTTCAGTTGTCACCATAGCTTTTAAAACTACTGTACAAGTGTGTTGCCCTTAACTTTGGGATGACAAACACGCCATCTACCTTCATAAGATTTATGAAAAAGGTGTTTGCCCCTCACATAGGAAAACATGCCCTTGTATAACTAAACAATATAATTGTTTATAGCCCAACCTTAGAACAGCACCATAAAGACTTGGAAGCCGTACTTGCTATATTAGCCCAACATTATTACTTACTAAGCCATCAAAGTGTCAGTTTTACTGTGAGCAGCTGCCTTTCTTAGATCATGTAGTATCTAAAGAGGGCATCAAGCCCAATATACAGAAAATCCAAGACATCTGCCACATGCCCCCTCCTAAGAACAAGGGGGAACTCAGGACATTCCTTGGCATGATAGTTTATGTGCAACAGTTTATTTCAGACTGCAGCATGTTAACAGCCCCCCTCTCTACCATCACTTGAATCAAGTCCAAGTTTTTATGGACATCCCAGAAAGACCTTTGCTTTTTCCACCTCAAATAAAAGTTAGTATTATTGCAACATCTTTGATTACTATCTCTTGGGGAATTAACACCCTAAGTAGTTCACCAAATGGCTCACCAACTAATCATTAAGCCGGTGGCACTACTATCATTCAACCATCTATTACAGGGATCAATCAATCCAGATCCTAAGCAGAACACAACTTGAATAAGCCTTGTGACTAAAGAGGAAAATTACTCAGATAAGCCCCATGATCATTATGACGTATATGGAAACATGTTGCTTCCCATGATACTATATAATATCATATATTCATATCAAATACAGTATCATTCTATTCTTAATTTTACCCTTTATATTGTTTATTATACTTCCCAGAAGTATATACTTGACAGTATCAGCCCTCATCCTCTAGTACCCTAGGAGAGATTGGGACTATCAGATTGAGACTGATAGCTTTAATGCCTTTATAAGAGTTTTGCTCTGAATCAAGATAGACTCTGGGGAATTGTGGGGTTCCTGTTCACCAGTCCCCAAATTGTGTCCTGGGTCATAGCCAGGGACTGGCTTGGAGGAGTTATCATTCCACAGCAGTGGCAAGTGGTTGGCCAGAAGCTTGTACTTTTCCTGCATAAGTGCAAACTCTTCCAGCACTGTCCCAATTACTAGGCGGGCTTCCCCACCATATACCTGTACTTCAGCAGGCGCTAGCTCCTCTGTGGGCTTGTAACAATCCTGTAACAACCTGTTAAATTCATTTCCTATAAACTTCCTTCCCATATTTATCATCTCAAGATGACTAGTCTCTTTTTCCCAATCCTCCTGGGCAGACTTACTGGAGGCAAATCTTATATAACCTTGATGATAGGTATCTTCCTTCCCCTGGCTAGGGTAAAAGATATGTGTTAGCTCACCCATAGGGTTTGTATTTTTATCATGGAAAATTTTGGCAGGGGTCATAATAGGCTTTTATTCATAGTTTAAAGGAAGATCCCATTAGAAACCTTCTGATATAACGCCTGGGTAGGGGAAACAATATGGGTTTACCAATACTTGGAGTCCCTCAAAAATCTCTTGGACTCCTTGTACTTGGTCTTGGGCTCCTGCACCTTTATTTTGGGCCCCTGTGGTCTGTTCCAGCTCAGGCTTATTATCCTTAGCCCTAGCTGCTGTATCTTGGGCTTCTTCACCTTTAGCTTAGTCTTTAGCTTCTTCTGTAGTCCTGGTGGCCTTTGTAATTCACTTTATCCAGTCCCTGTTAAGCCTCAGATAGCTCCCCTTCTATAGCTCCTTGTTTCAGACCAAAATCTCTCTTATAACTCTTGTTTTTCCAAAGCTTAAACTATTTGTTTTTTCTCTCTCTACAATATATTAAACTTAATAACTTAATTCAGCCAATGAAAGCCCTGAAATTTCTGCTTCTGCTCCTCATTTTTAGGCTTTAACTCTCAAGTTAAAGCCCTCAAAACACTGATTAAATAAATCTCAACTTGCAGCCAATCAGACACTCAATTCAACTGTTTTGCAAAAAAGTTTACCCAAATGACTTGCTCTTGACTATGGTTTGAACCTGAAGCTGTCTTGCTCTGGATAAACAAATGCTCCGCGTTTTGAACAGTTTTGCTGTGATTTCCATCATGTTTCTCCAGCAAATCTTGAGCGCTTCTGTCTATGTTTTACTTAAAGGACTTTTGAACCCTCAATTTTTCCACATTTCTCTGTATTTCCCCGCATTTTCTTAAGAGTTTTGCGCCTTCAAACTAGCCTGTTACTCACCTTTCATCTCTCCTAGTTGTTTTTGGCAAAATTTGCATATTTGCCTCACAGTTTTTCTGTCCTGTTTCTGGCCTCTTTCTGGCTCCTTTCCATTTAATAAACTCTAAATAAAATTCAGTTTAAACACTATAAATAATTTCTTTTTCTTATTTCTTTCTATTCATATGATATTTAATTCTTTTTTACCATATATTTAGGCAGTATTTAATTATTATTTCACTTCTTCTTTTCTTAATATTTCCTCTTCTGAAACCAAAATCAGCATTCTAGCTCCTGAATCCAGTTTGTCTAGTCCTTTCAAGTCATATTCTAGCTTCATAGCTAGTCCTACACTATTTTCTTCTAGTCCTTCTGATAGTTCTTCAACCACATCTTCTAGCCCTTCAGCTTCTCCTCACTATGAACCACCTTGGTTCCAACTGCACAATGAACCATCTTGGTTTCAAACTTCAATATGAACCAACAGTCCCTCAACTAGTCTTCACTGTGATCATACAGTCCTTCTTTCTAGTCTTCTCTGATGATCCCCTACTATGAACCACCTCAGTTCTTTATCTCAGTCCCTGTTACCAGAACCTGTAGATCCAGGCATGAGTCTACATTGAACTGGCGTTTGACTGGGCCCTCACAAGTGGCAATCTACTTAGGCCATCCAATCATAGATCAATTAAGTCTATGCTGTTGTTTTTACTCACCCAGGTGATTAAGTCTGGGATTTCAGTTGTAAAGTAATCAGCTTTACTTCCCAGAGGCCATATCCCACCAAGTTCTGCAGCTGCTTCCCCAAGCAACCGCCTTGATGATACCCTTGAGCACATCTATGCCATACAATGCTCACTTTGGGTTCTCCTCAAAGCACCAATAGGGACATAAATGTCACAGCCCATACCAGAGTCTGACTGGACTCCCACAGGGGAGACAGACCAGACCTGGAAGGCCATGTACACAATAGGCGCAATACAGAGCAGATAGTTGACAACAGTAGCAAAGGGGTGCCAACTCCCAGTATGGGGCACGGCCTGGTTGTTCAGCCCCAATACTGTGATGTAGACAAACTCAAACTTACTGAAGTCCTGGGCGGAAGGCGCATTGGGTAGGGGAGGAACAGCAGGAATTTTCTTCATTTTAGGTGGAAGATCCAGGTGGTGAGGGTGGTAATACTCCACGTCAAGGGCATAGGGAGGACAGACAGAGGTTGCAGGAGTATAGCCAGGTGGGTGTGGGTAGGTGAGATTGTATTGTGAGTGGATTCACAAATAGTTGCAAAGAGAATAATTAAATTGGAGCAAGAATAAACAATTCCTGCAATAAGATAAAAATTTCTGGGCATAAACTTGCTTATTTTAAGATTTCAACAGTGAGGAGAGCTTCTTCTCCTCACTATTTATACTTACTGGTGATTTTGGGGCTTTTAGTGCCACCAGAGAGCTGATGGCATCAACTGCTGATAAACTTATGATTTTCTCTGGAATTTGTGTACATGGCCCAGGGGATGAATGTTCATTGGTTGGCATAACATTGTCATGATTGACAATTCATTACCCCGGGAAACCTGGGCCCAAGGGTAGGATTCAAATCCTGAACCTACATTCCTGCGGGCCTGGGCCCATGGACCAAGGGCCTGCTTGCCCGCGTTTTTTTGGGATTGAGCCCCTGCAAGCTGAGGCTCCTGCTAAGTCCTAAAGCCAGAATACCTGCACCAGCTCAACCATGGTGGCTCCCAAAGAGGAGCCTCTCAAATTGCCTAATGGAAGCAGAGGTGGCGCCTCTGTGAATTTCATGAGTTTGAAGTCCTCTCAAGTAACCAATCAACCCCTACTGTCAAAGATAAACCCAGGCTTTGGGCCCGGCCCCATGACCACAGCAAAGAATCAAGAAAATCAAGTGACCAAATTGGACATTCTGACCAATGAGAGAACACCCAGCTGAGGTACCATTTTGCCGCTCCCACACCCGGGCCCTCTAGCTGCCTGCCTGCACTTTTCCCAATATTTTGATAAAGCCCTGATGGAAAATACTAAGTTTGGAGGCATAATGCTATATATGCATATAGATTCTGCGCTCAAACCTTATTGCCATTTTTAAATAAAGATTATGTTACTTTGGCTCTTACAGCTATTGCCATATTTTGTATTTGCCGCCTATCAATTCAGCTTGAGATCTCCTGTCCCACCGCCTGCAGTTTTCTGTCCATCTGGTGCACCCTTTGGGCCAATTCACTTCACTGATTATTCCTTGAAGCCCAAATATAAGGATTATACACCAGAAAAAATCCTTGAACTTGACCTGCTATCTTGCATCCAATCCGCTATTAGATGCAACTGCCAAGGCCCATGGATATTCTCCACCCCAAAACTATTTAGAGGAAAATTCAATTATCTCCTGGCCTACAATATCTATATGGAACCGCCCATAACACCCAAACCAATACCAGCCTCTTCACCCAACCTTCCAACCAATCATACCAGCAAGCTTTTTGGAATAGTGTACATCACCCTCACAGGGGTGATGGACACCATTGTACCGGACGCTGGCCCTTGTTCTTGGGTGGGGAAGTCTGCTTCCTACCTTCTAAAGTTAGCTCCTCTCTTGTGGTGGGCCCTGCCCCCAAAAACCCTGACCCAAGTTACCCCCAGAAACAGTGGGCCAGCCGCCCAAGACTGGATCCCTGACATTATGGCAATCTTTTTAAAACCTGGTACCCTGATCCCCAAGACATTGTTATTCCTTGGGGTATCTTGTATGCTTTTGTTATTGATAATCACTTATTACACCTATAAGATGACCATGAACCTGATCTCTTCCACGTGGAAGAATGCAAACCCAAACAACCAGAAAAGAACCAACACCGCCACCATCAATACCAACAAGCCCTCCTCCCAAGTGCAAAATGTAATTGTGAACCAATCCCTCACCAAGGTTGAGATGCCCCAGATGGGGAAGCTCACACTTGAGGAAG
The DNA here is from genome assembly GCA_014839935.2 of Entomophthora muscae. Classification (NCBI taxonomy): domain Eukaryota; kingdom Fungi; phylum Entomophthoromycota; class Entomophthoromycetes; order Entomophthorales; family Entomophthoraceae; genus Entomophthora; species Entomophthora muscae. Next base: position 339,738 of record QTSX02004320.1, on the reverse strand, counting down.
CCCAATGTGCCATGCCAGTCCTCTGCTTGCATTTCCAGACCAACACCCCCTCCTACTCCAGCAACACTAATAAGGTACTGGGGGTTGCTTCCATGCTCTCTGGAGATGCTGTAGACTGGTTTGGCAAAGCCACAGAAGAAGATGTAGAATTCTGTTTGGACTATGCCAAGTTTGAGGCTGAGTTAATGGTAACTGGGGAGGATTGCAACACCAGATACTACGCCCTGAACTCCTTGCTAGAAATCTGCCAAGGCTCCTGACCCATTCAGACATACATTGACAAATTCCTTAAACTGAAGACCCGCACTCAACTTGAGGACAAATTGTCAACCATCATCTTCCAAAAGGGAGTGAACCCAGCCATGAAGGACTTATTAAAGCACCACCTGCCCATCCTTGGCTTGGAAGACCTGGTCCCCTTATGCAAGGGCCTCAGCATGAATTAAGAGAATGCTGGGCCCTCTCAGACCCGCCAAACCCAAGCCACCACACCCAATAGAAGGGGGATGACCCCTGAGGAACTTCAAAGACACTACAGAGAAGGATTCTGTTTCCACTGCCATGAAGCAGGGCACTTGACCAGAGCCTGCCCTAAGAAAACCCCTGCTCCTGTCTCTTTGGCCCAAATAAACGCTTCCTCCCAGTCTTACAAGTTCATCCTAGTATCTGTTAAGGTTGGAGAAACAATCCAAAAACTAAAGGCATTCATTGACACTGAAGCAGATGAGAGTTTCATTGACGCTGACTTAGCCCAAGAACTAGGCCTGTCCGCCTCTGAGAATTATTTACAGATCATCTTGGGAAACAGAACCAAGGATATAGGATACAAATGTGAACAAAAACTACCCTTGGTAATAGGAAATAGCCAATACCCATCATCTCTCATCTTGTTGAAAGGCCTACCACACCCCCTCATTATTGGGGGCTCCTGGTCAGGCAGGCATGGCCTCATCCTTAACTACCAAGAACAGAATGTCACCTTAGGTGATAAGGGTACCCACAACACTGTTCCCTTTTGTACAAATCCCAAGGGACCCCCCCCAAAGGCTCATGACCATACATATTGAACCAAGCGTGGGCGTCCTCCCTGCTTCCCTAGGAAAATGGACCCACATATTCAGTGAAGAGGTAGACACCTGTCTCCCCAAACACACCAAGTATGATCATGCTATTGACCTCCTGCCTGGCACCAAACCCAAACATGGACCTATCTATAGCTTCAACCACAAGGAGCAACTGGCTCTCAAGGCATATATTGAAGACATGACCAAGAAAGGCTTCATCTGCGTGTCCAAGAGCCCTTGTTTGTCACCAATGCTGTTTGTGGGCAAGAAAGACGGTGGCATGCGCCTGTGCGTTAATTATCAGAAATCAAACAAGATAACTGTAAAGAATTGCTACCCCATACCTAATGCTGACAACTTGTGTGATGTGCTGACAGGCGCCCAGGTGTACTCCAAGATTGACCTTAGAGATGTGTTCAACCAAATTCAAATCAAAGAGGGCAACAAATACAAAACAGTGTTCAAGACCAGGTATGGACTCTACAAATACCTGGTGATGCCATTCAGACTATGCAACGCCCCTAGCACTTTCCAGCGCATGATAAACACAGTATTGGGCAAATACCTTGACCAGTTCTATGTGGCCTACCTCAACAACATCCTCATCTACAGCAAGATCCACAAAGAGCACTTACTCCACCTAGATCTAATCCTGAACAAACTCTCCCAAGCCAACTTACACGCAAAGCTCAAGAAGTGTAAGTTCTTCCAACCAGAAGTGGAATTCCTGGGCTACATAGTGAAAAATAGAGGGTTTGCAATGGCCCAGGATAAAGTGGACGCTGTGACCTCTTGGCCGACCCCCAAATGCAGAAAAGACATGAGAAGTTTTTTGGTCCTGGCAAATTATTGCAGGGATTTCATCCAAAAATTTTCTCACATCACTCTGCCCCTGATCTGCCTGTGCTCCAACAAGGTTGCCTTTTCCTGGACTCTGGAATGCACCACCGCCTTTGAAACCCTGAAACTTGCCTTCACCTCTGCCCCTGTACTGGCCATTCCTAACCCCTCCAAGCCATTTGTGCTGGAAACTGATGTGTCCAACTTTGCGGTGGGTGGGGTCCTTCTTCAGGAAGGAGGGGATGGTATGCTACATCCTGTAGCATATTACTCCAAGAAGATGTTGCCTGCAGAAGGTAACTATCCAATTTACAACAAAGAGATGCTAGCCATTATGAAGACCCTGAAACATTGGCGCCAGTACCTCTGTGGCACTGAATTCCCAGTAAAAGTCCTAACAGACCACAAGAACTTGGTCTATTTCTTCAAACCACAACAGCTCAACCAACTACAAGCAAGATGCTCTTTAGAACTGGCCAACTACACCCTGACCATAGACTACAAACCAAGAAAGGTGAATGTAGTACCCAACGCCCTGAGTAGAAGAACTGACCTGGCACCCACCCACATACAAACTCGCGACCACAACACTCAAGTACTCTTGGACCCAGCTAGCCTAGGCATACACCTGGTATTGATGAAGATCAGGGCCAGCAAACCAGAAGTACTTAAGGCCCAATCACTCAAAAAATTCATCAAAACCATGATTGCCAACCTTTCAAAATCCTTGGATAGCTCCCATTACCCAAAATGCCACTCATTGAAGGGAACAACACTAATGCTGCACAACAGAATCTTTGTTCCAGAAGGAAGCATCAGGACCAACATATTGAGAGATTATCACAGTTCTGAGATGGCCAGACACCCAGGGAGACTCAAGACCCTCCAGAGCATTAGAAGGAACTTTGCCTGGCCAAAGATGGACCAAGAAGTAAGCGCGTACCTGAAAGGATGTGAGACCTGTGGACAAACCAAACCCCGCAGAAACAAACCTGAAGGACTTCTAAGACCCTTGGATATACCTGCTGGACCCTGGAGATCTGTTTCCATGGACTACATTGTCAAATTGCCCCTGTTCCTCTCCTTCAACGTGATCCTGGTCATGTTAGACTGCTTCACCAAGATGGCATACTTTGTACCAATCACCACTCATTGCACAGCAGTGGAGATAGCCCAACACTTCCATGACCACATCCTCATCCAACACGGGAAGCCTGAGGAAATTATCACAGACAGAGGACCCCAATTATGTCAAACTACTGGACGCAAGTGATGAAAGACTTGGGAATCAAGCGGTGTGTATCTACCTCCTACCACCTGTAGGCTGACGGCCAAACCAAAAGAGTAAACCAGATCCTAGAACAATATCTCTGATGCTATACCAACACTAACCAGGACAATTGGGCCAACATGCTTCCCATGGCCCAGTTTGCATACAATAGTAAAGTCCACGCCTCCACTGGGATGTCTCTGTTCAAAGCCAACTATGGTTTTGACCCCACCTGGGATCCCAAGATTGGCAAGAAGGAAACTAACACCACTAGACGTTCCTGGGTTGATCAGATCCACGACACACAAAAAACATGCTTGACCAACCTGAACCACGCAGTGCAAACCTACAAAGCCTTTGCCAACCAAAAAAAAACACCAGGCCAACCCTTGCAAGTTGGGGATGAAGTATACCTGGACTCTTGCAATGTGCCCCTACATGTGCCCTGTAGGAAGCTAGCTCACAGAAGAAGTGGCCCTCACAAGATCACCAAACTAATTGAAGAAGTTGCTTATAAGCTAGACCTACCCCCCTCCTGGAAGATTAAAAATGTATTCCATCAATCCCTGTTGTTTAAAAATAATGGAAACTTGCTCCCCCACCAATGGCTTAAGACAAACCCCCACCCCTCCAAATAGGCCGCGCTGAAGAATAAAAAGTTGAATACATACATGGTGACAGGATCCACTACCAGAAACCCCAGTACTACGTCAAATGGAAAGGATACCCGCTAGAAGAAAGTACATGGGAACTGCTGAGCAACCTAGCTAATGCCCAAGAAGCTGTCCAACTCTATCTGAACAAAAAAGACCAGAAGAGAGGGCCCCTGGGGAAAGAAGGGATGATGTCAGGATTGACAGTTCATTATCTTGGGAAACCTGGGCCCAAGGGTGGGATTAAAACCCTGAACCTACATTCCTACAGGCCACTGGGCCCATAACCAAGGGCCTGCTTGCCCGCCTTTTTTTGGGATCAAGCCCCTGCAAGCTGAGGCTCTCACTAAGTCCCAAAGCCAGAATACCTGCACCAGCTCAACCATGGTGGCGCCCAAAGAGGAGCCTCTCAAATTTTCCTAATGGAAGCAGAGATAGCGCCTCTGGGAATTTCATGAGTTTGAAGTCCTCTCAAGTAGCCCATCAACCCCTACTGCCAAAGATAAACCCAGGCTTTGGGCCCAACCCCGTGACCACAGCAAAGAATCAAGAAAATTGAGTGACCAAATTGGACGTTCTGATCAATGAGAGAACACCCAGCTGAGGTGCCATTTTGCTGCTCCCACACCTGGGCCCTCTGGCTGCCCGCCCGCACTTTTCCCAATATTTTTATAAAGCCCTGATGGAAAACACTAAGTTTGGAGGCAGAATGCTATATATGTCTATAGATTCTGCGCTCAAACCTTATTGCCATTTTTAAATAAAGGTTGTGTTACTTTGGCTCTTACAGCTATTGCCATATTTTGTATTTGCCATCTATCAATTCAGTTTGTGATCTTCCGGCCCTCCTGCCCCACCACCTGCAGTTTTCTGTCCATCTGGTGCACCCTTTGGGCCCTTTCACTTCACTGATTATCCCTTCAAGCCCAAATATAAGAATTATACACCAGAGAAAATCCTTGAACTTGACCTGCTAGCTTGCATCCAATCCGCTATTAGATACAACTGCCAAGGCCTGTGGATATTCTCCACCCCAAAACTATTTAGAGGAAAATTCAATTATCTCCTGGCCTACAATATCTATATGGAACCGCCCGTAACACCCAAACCAATGCCAGCCTCTTCACCCAACCTTCCAACCAATCATACCAGCAAGCTTTTCAGAATAATATACATCACCCTCACAGGGGTGGTGGACATCATTGTACTGGCCGCCAGCCTGTGGTCTTGGGTGGGGAAGTCTGCTTCTTACCTTCTAAAGTTAGCTCCTCTCTTGTGGTGGGCCCTGCCCCTAAAAACCCTGGCCCAAGTTACCCCCGGAAACAGCAGGCCAGCCGCCTGAGACTGAATCCCTGACAAACATGAACATTTCTTTAACTGCAGCATTCTGAGATGTCACAGTTATTTATAGAACCCACAAGTGATCAAGCGCCTGATTGCGTGATCAAACAATCACGTTCCCAATGTGCCATTTCCTGATTGTTGAGGGGCCCAATTTTTTTAACAGAATTGAATCCAGGGATTTGAGGCTTGTGTACCTCTCAAATCCTGGGCCATTTGTTAGTCAAAAGACAGGTTTTCTGGCTCTGGGAGGTACTTGGCAGGGGTTCCCAAGCTGTGGGGATTTTTGCCTCTAGGATGGCCAGCTGATTGTCCAGGGCTTTCTGGGCCCTGACAATAAACAAGAACATCCTACCAGTCTTTTAGGTAGGATGCTTGCTCAGAGACCTCCTGTAAGTGTATCAGGGTACATAGAGCCCTCAGAGCTCTTCCCCTCCCTGGAAGCCTGTACTACCTGCCAGGGGTCCAAAACTCACAGCCCTGGTAGGCAAGTCCCCTATCATGCTGGCATACACTTCTACCCTGGCAGCCTGCGTTACTCTCCAGGGTCTAAACATCTTCCAGCCTGAGTAGTACACGCTACCCATCAGGCTGGATCACTCCCCACCCCAAGCAGCTAAATTTCCCTGCTGAGTGAGGACCTCTAGCCCACAGCAGCTAATATCTTCTGCTGGATGGAGACAACATCTGCCCCTAGTAGTCTTAATACCTACTAGCTAGGCCTTACCTTCCCTAGTATCCATCATTCCCTACTAGGCCTCTTCCTGCCACAAACCAACAATACATGGACCATTTTTAGCACATTATCTTTATTTGAAGCCAAATTAACCCTCACCTGTAAACCCGTTTACATGTGGATCATCACAGGAATTCTTACCAGTAGCAATCAAATCCCACAAGCTAACATACAGCAAGTGTTGTTAACCCACCCACAATAAAGAACCCATTTTCATTTTCTAGTTAAATGGTGTTTTTATCTTGAGTGGCAGGAGGATTTACCACCCTTAAAGACCACAAGTCTCTTAATACTTATAAAACCCAAGAAAACCTCTCCTATCAAGCAGGTTGAATGGTGTTCCTTGAGAGGTTTGATATGAACATTTAATATAATCTGGGCCATAAATAGTCACTGCCAAAACCCTCTCACAACTCTATGTGCAAGCTTCCAGAAGACAGAACAGACTAGATCCTGACTGGCTGCTCCTGGTGTTACAAACCAAGGGCAAAGACTTCCCCCAGGCACCACTGATATAACAAGGGATAATTTCATCAAGAACAAGCACTTATTCACTGACGTCTACAGGACATTACACTATAAGATGTTGGATGAAATAAGAATCCCCTATGTACCCATACACCAACAAGTAGACACCATTCTACACTATCACAGAGACCTCAGTCATACCAAGAGCAAGAATATGTACAAGTTCCTAAAGCATAAAGCATGATGGCATACCCTATACCAAGACATCCATGAAGTGCTTGAGAAATGCAAGGTCTGCAAAAATTTGCCAAAAGTGACACTCTCCCAAGTCCTTACTATATATTGGAACACAGTTGCCTTTTAAGGCATGGGTGCTAGATATTGTAGGCCATATGCCTGTAAAGACCAACTACAAGAAATATATAATTGTTGCCATCAACTTTGCCACACAGTGGCCAGTGGTGCAGGCTATCAGAGCCCACACTGGTAATGATATGAAAAGATTTACAGGGAAAGAAATAACCAGTAAATTTAGAAAGCAAGGATTACTGATTGCCAATGGGGCAAGGGATTGACCTCTAAAAACAAAAATCATATCTCACCTAGCAGGGCGTAAAGAACACAGTGACCACACCTTACCATCCACAGGCTAACAGCAGAGCCAAGCAATTAAATGGCAGCCTGGTACAAGCCCTTGCCAAAATCACCACTGGGAAGCCTGAGGATTGCCCAAACAACTAGCATCTGCCCTCCTTGTGTACCACACCCAAGTGAACAGATCCACTGGGAAGAGCCCTTTTGAACTAGTATATGACACACAGCCAAAAATTGACCAAGACCTTTCAGGGCTAACACTAGAGATACTACACAAAGTTCCTCCTATATCAGATCCCCAGATACTCTTCACTAACAACAGTCAAGCAGACAGAGAGAGAAAACACTTATAAGAAATTTTTGTCTCTCTAAAAAGTAGACACAATGTTGGTGACAAGGTCTGGGTAATGAACACTGATAAGAGTAAACTGCAGCCCAAAAAGTAGGCGCCACCATTTTTCTAAAGGTAAATGACAACAATACTTACCTGGTACAAGGCTTGGGCAAAAGAAAACAAGACAAAGTCTTTCACCACAACATATTACACCCATGCAAGGCCCATCAAAAATAATGCAGGACCATCATCCCAGCAACCAAGCAGCAACTGGTAGAATATGGCGCTTGTTCCCTCAACAACCTTTCAGCAGATCTCCCAACATAGGAGTCCAACCTTCAGCCGGGGGTGTCAAAACTGTGGGGTTGACCCCCAACAAAGTTCCACCCAAGGGAATCTGTGACCCAAAAAATGACTTCTTCATGACCCAGGGCCAAATGTGGAAGTCAACTCAAGTTACTGAATCTAGCAACAAGAACCAGTGACAATCCCAACCCAATGGAAAGATCAATTTGGCACTTCACTCTTTACCAGGATCACCCACCCCCTGTTCAATCCAGCTGATTGATTATCACAACCTTGTTTTTTATAATATGATTCACTTGAGTGATATAAGTCATATCCCCCAATTAAGATACTATCTAGTTATAATTGTTTTTACCATGTAACTCTGCTAATACAGCACAGTTACGGCACAATGAGAGCAAGTTGTGAATTCATTTTTGGAAAGCCAAAAATTGATCATAGTTATTTTAAGAGTCAGTCTGCAACTCAGTCAGCTGATAAGAATGCAACCCCAGGAGTAACTGATGATGTGGCAGCATAGGCGGTAAGAAACAATGGAGGAGACTCCCCATAACACTTAAAGAGCTGGTATGGAATTGTGGAAAACTTTTTAACTTTCACCAAATGTTACTCAGAGCCAGTGAACTTGGGTATGAGGTTAAAAATAGTGTTGTTGGCAGAGTGGCCATATCAAGCCAGTAAAAGAGCAGTTTCTCTTACTTGTTCAAGGGTGGGCATCCCCACTGAGATAGGAGCCAGTTGTGGCTGGCGCAACATAACCACATAAATGGGAATAACAGGAGAGTCTAGGATGTCCTCTTCCAAAGGAGGACTAGAGATAGTATGCAAAGTACTGCCAGAATAAGGAGAGCAGATATGAAAAAAATGTGGTATTGTAAGGTGTAAAGACAGAGTTTAATGACCCTGTAGTGGGCACCATTTTTTGATTTGCACTTTATTATTTGATTTAATACTGTAAATTTAGAACCTGAACATAAAAATACAGAATTGTCAAATCCTTGGTCCAAATTTCAAATCACTTTTGTGGGCAACTCAGCTGAATGAAAATTAAAATATTTAATAAAAGCAATCATTTAATTTGACTTTTTTTGGTTTATGTAAATTGGCAAATTTCAAATCTCTTGAGCAGATAACTCAACCAACAAAAGAAAAAACTCAGCAAACAAATGTGGGATACATGAATCAGAACTGTGGGATTCTAATGTACAATTTGAGATTTTCTGTATTTCAAACAAATCATAGACATCATGTAAAAATTAATGAGTCTGAAATTGCAGGATTGTCAAAACCAAGAACCAAGTTTAAAATCATAATTGCAAGGAATTTGAAATAAATATAATTTATGGGTGTCTCAAAAAGGATGCTAAAGGATCTAGAGTGGATTTATGCTAATTCTTTTAGGAATCATAGGCATTCTCAAAAATCACCCTATTTCATTTTAGGATGGCTAAAATTTTGAGAAAAAATATTCACCAACTTAACATACTTAACAATAAAATTGACTAAAATATACACTCCTCTTTTTGAGTTTAAAATTTTGTAATAAAATTTTATTATGTCTTCTTTCAACAACAACCAAATTAACAAGCTGTTCCCTGGCCTTGAAAAAATCATGCAGGGCTACGCTGGGTCTCTTAACAGTGAAGCATCTACCTATGGCCACTCCCAACCCGCAGGCCTCTCTGCAAGCACCACCAGGAGTGTGCTTTCTCCTGCAACTTCCAGCATGGCTCTGTTTGCCCATCATGCACAGGCAGGTGCCAACCCAAATCCTGAATCAACAATGGCATCTGAAACCAGCCATTTGAGCCACGGGGTCACCCAGAGAGCCCAGAACCCTAAAACAGCCAATCAGATGGCATTGACCAGTTCCCAAGATAGACACATCCCTCCCCCAGCCAATCAGCCTGCAAGATGTAGAAGAAAATTAATCACTCCAGAGATTGTTCTAAAATGGTTGAAAAGCAAGGAAAGCTTATGTCCCTTGGGGAAATTTCAGCCATGATGGTGTTTGCAAAGTCCACTGTGGCTGCAACCCTGCAAGCCCACACCAACTGTGGCCCCCCTAACAAGAAGACCCCAACTGGTGCCTGTACTTTGACCAAAGGTGATACAGCCCATCCCCTTATGATGGCCATTATGAAATGTAACCTGTGGATGCCCCTGGTCCAGGTTTGTCTCCAACTGGGACTCCATGGCATTTTCACAAATTAAACAGTCAATTTGTGGATGCATGGAGTTGTGGTTGCTGCTAGAATCTTGTCCAATCAAGTTCTTGGTGGCCTCAGTTTGGTGAATACCAACCCCTACAATTCAACTATTATTAATTTCATCAAAGGAAGGGCAATGAGGGCCTGTAATGATGACATCTTTCTGCTGTATGCTAAGATATCTGCAATTATTCAAGACTATGGAGAAAAGTGTATCCAGTCTGACGTGTACAAGCGCGGCTCAATATTGTATCGTTTTTTTGGGGTTTTATTGGCAGTTTCCCCATTGGGCGTCAATTATTACTCGGCAATATTGAACACTGCAGATGTGTTTGCCTACCAGACAGAGCTCAAGGCCATGCTGGAGGAGTGGGCCACACAAAACGCCGTGCACACAGTTGTACTGAGTGCAGAGATGGAGAAGCAGGAATGAGCTACCCAAGAAATCAGGGCTGTGGGGCATACTTGTTGGTCCTACCCCATCAACTATGCCAACATGCATCTTGCAGATGTATGTCTCTACAATTTTGGTTCTGCCCTCAGGTGCTTAAAGCCTGCCACCTACAACAAACTATGCACCCAAATTGATATGGGGTATGAACTTTTCCCTTCTGTATCCATCCAGGACTTATTTGATCTCATCATCTTCTATGAAAGTGATAGTGATAAGTCCATAAAGGACCCCTGCCTCCCCCCACGCTAGTCCATCTGTTTTGTCAATCTAGTATATGTGACAGAAGAAGAATTTGAGCAACTGAAGCAATCAGCTCTTGCTGCCCCTTCCTAAACAACAAACCCTGCCTCCCAAACCCCCTCATCAAGCCACCTGCCTTCCAACCCAGATCCCAAACCATCACCCATTCCCTCCCCACTATCTCTGATGCTGTCCCTTTCATAGGCGCAGATGAAAGCAATGTTCATTCCGCCCATTCCCTCCCCTACTTGTCCTTTGATGAGTAAAATACAACTTTTCTTTGTGACAACTTATTGAATTCAATATCTCTCTTTCAATTCATAATTAATAATATTTTCTTTTTACATTATCAACATTCCCCATAATTAATACAATGTTGTACATTTTACAAATAGCTTAAAATAATAAGCATACATAATTTTCATCATTAATAATAAAGTAAAGACAATAAACGTAAATATTGCATTAGAATATTGCAGTTAGACGTCAACTCTTGATATTTTGATATTATATGTATAACTCAATACATTTTATTTTATAAAATCTACTGTAAACGTGGCTTTTTTATTATAACTTAAAATAAATTGACTATCTTTATATTAGAGAGCCATTAACGCTTAGTACAAATATTGATACATAGTGAATTTTACAGCCTGTATATTCACCTATTGGTAATAATTCTATAAGCTTTTTAGTTAGATTTTGCAAGGTAATAATGTAATGTGTTAATAGAATAATGTTTATTGTCATTAATTGGCTGATTTTCTTTGCTGTGGCAATTGTGCATTTTCTGATATTTACACACTAGTATCCAATTGGATATGAAACCAACCAATTGGATACTAGTGCGTAAATATCAGAAAATGCACAATTGCCACAGCAAAGAAAATCAGCCAATTAATGACAATAAACAGTAATTTATTAACACATAGCATAATTATTACTTTACAAAATCTGACTGAAAAGTTTACAGAATTATTACCAATAGGTAAATATACAGGCTGTAAAATCCACTATGTATCAATATTTGTACTAAGTGTTAATGGCTCTCTAATATAAGCACAATTTGTTTTAACAAATTACAATGAAAAAGGCCTGGTTTACAGTGACATTTATTAAACAAAATGCTTTGAGTTATGCACACTATTTCTATATATCAAGAGTTGGAGTCTAATTGCAATATTCTAATGCAATATTTACGTTTATTGTCTTTAATTTATTAATGATGATGAAAAATATGTATGTGTTGAAGATAGTACTATGAAAACAAGTTTTTTGATGGAATTCAAACAAAATGTCAACTATCTATAACTTGATAAACAAATTAGAAGTACACCTGCAAAAGGTTGTTGAAATAGAAAAAATATCAGGGAAATAGTGACAGGAAAGCTGGGTAACAAGGGCCAGCCACTAATCTAGTCAAAAGAAAATGCTATGAACAAACTAAGAAATATTATAGACAAAAAGAATAAATAAGCATTACTAAATCTCCAGGGAACAATTCTATCAAGTTTGAAGTTCAACAATGCGGCCTACAATTTGTGGGAGTTCTGGCAGGAGGGCAAATAAAATAATAAGAAGATCAAACTAATCAAAGGAAATGAAGTTCCAAAGGAAATTAACACCAATGAAGAGGAAAATAATCAAATGGAAACAGACAAAAACAAAACACAAGCAAGAAGCAGGAACGCTTCACAAAATACAGAAACTTTATCAAATGAAAATCAAGAGGAAGCACAAGTTGCAAGAAAAACAAGAAAAATTAAGCCTAGGAAAATTAATGAAGAGCAGCCAACACTCATGAAGTTTGCCAAAGTGGCGCCTATGGCTGAGGGGGCCACAGGGGAAACAATTAGTAAGTCTTTTTATGTTCTACTTATATTTATTTTAGTCATTACCAGGAATAGGGATGAGGTTGCAGAAGTGGCGGCTTATACGCCAAGTTGGTTTTACAGGGGTTACCAGTCACTGGTAGCCCCTGTAAAACAAATAAATAAAAACCAAATAAATAAAATAATTCAACAGAATATGTTTAATTTTTCAAGTAGTGAAGCTTAAAATAGAGAATATTTACCACCCGCGGGGTGCGCGCCATGGTTGAGGGAAGCATATGAAATAGGATCAAGTATCAACTTCAAAGAAATGAATGAAATTTGTGGGGATATCAAACTGAACTTTGATGAATATATATGCAAAAGCATTCAAATATTCCCCTTCACAAACATCAACAAGTATGAAAAGAACTTAATAAAAACTGACTTTCAAATTAGAACTGAATATTTGAAAACTGCAATTTTTAATGAAGTATTTCAGGCACTGTCAAATAAAGTCAGGGATGCAGTCCTTGTGAATAATTTTAAACCTTTATTTATTTTGTTTGCCAAGGCCTGGGGGGCTGATTCAAGTCAGGCGCCCCCAGAACCCTCTTCAAGTTCAACCAAACATCCTATATCAATAGGTTATTTCAAACATTCAAAAAATTATGCATGTTCTCAGAAAAGTATACCTTGCAGAGAATCCACGCCGTGGTATACCTGGGAATCCTCCTTCACTGCATATTAAAAACCAACGTCAAAAAGTTGGAGGATGTACCTATTCAAATGGATATTTGCCGCATAGCCCTCAACCTCCAGAAGACACTGCAGGGATATAGGACAAACAAGCATGTCCTGTATGACTCCTTTGCATTGGCAACGTTATACAGGTACTACATGCCCCCTGAAAAAAACCTATTGATTGATTCACTAACCTGCCTTCCTTTTATCAAATGTTCAACAACCACTGGGGTGTAGGTGCCACCCCTCTAGCAATTGCATCCAGGGTTGTCCACCACGTACAGAAGAGTACATGGATCCAATTGGATGCTTTAGCCAAAAATTTAATTTTGGGGTATAATTCCCCAGAATAATTACATTCCCTTTGCAATTAACATCCCCAATAAATATTTTCCCCTTGCAAATTAAATTTTTTTTAACTTTTTATATTTTAATACTAAAATTTTAAGATTGAACTATGGAATATTAAAATTTTACTATAAAAATTTTAATATTACATATTTCAATATTAAAACTTCAGTATCTAAAAGTTAATATTAAAATTTTAATAATACATATTATAATACTAAAATTTTTAATATCAAATTTTTCAATATTGAATAAATCACAATTTAATAAAAATAATTAAATTTTGAGTATTTAAACTTTAACTTTTCAAATTTTAAGATTTATAATTATAATTTTACTTTTAATATTTTGATAATAATTTTTAAATTATAATAGTAATATATAATTAGGTTGATAATAATAAAGGGATAGTTTAATAAAGTGAACATGTGTAATAATAAAATATCATTTTTAAATTTGTTTATTTACTAGTGCGTCAAATACGGGTTCATTTATTACATAAACAAACAACAAGAATTGAATTTATCCGCATCATGCGGCCCGCTCCACTTATATTCTAAACAAGTGATTGTTTAGAACTCAAATTACATTTCCCTTGTAATATGATTTGATAAACATATTTGATATACTTGACCTGCGTCCTAAGTACTAATTAGTAATTAATATATGAAAATCATTGGTTTTTGTGTGTGGCTATAGTGGCACTGAAATATTAAGGATCAGATGATGACTTGCAAGGTCCAATTTGTGGCTTAGAAAAGCCAAAGTACCATCAAGAATTCCCAATTATTTAAATAAACTAATTTATTTCTATCTTTTTTTAATTTATTTATTTGTTAGTGCAAAAGTCAATAATAATATTCAGTGCATTATAATAAAAATATATCCATCTTACCTAGTATAATTAATTTTACTTACCTTTTCTATGTATTCTTATATGTCTATAATACAATCAAACATCACATTATTATATATAAATAATAATTTTTGAGTCCTAATAAAAACAAACTAAATAAAAATAAAAACAAATAAAACCCAGAGCGCCCATTTATCTGATTGGCTCGGAGGCCAGGGCTTTAGGGAGGAAGGATTCCAAGTGCTCATAGAAAGCCATCACCACATTGGGTGGCATTGCAAATTGGCTGATCTTAAGAATGTTGAAGAGATCCTCAATGTCCTGAAGGAGGCTGTGTTTCACCTTATTCTTGATCCAACCAAACACCTCCTTGATTGGGTTCAGAAATGGAGAATAGGGTGGAAGGAAGAGGAGTCTCATTGGGCAGTCTTCAAGGCAGTGGCTGTCAGAATGGCTGTTTTTGTTGATGGGGGGGAACTTGGACATAACCAGATCCACTTTGTGGAGCCCAACATTATCAAGCACAACAACATTGTTTGTGCTACTGTAATTTATCTGAAGGTACTCCTTGACAGCTCAGAGAAAATTGAGAAAGGTCCTGCTATTATGGGAACCCTTGATCATCTGATATTGGTCCAACCTGCAAGGACCAAGAAGGGCAACCATTGAATAGGTCCGGGAACGGACAGCTGCACAATGGGCTATATCGTCCTTGGACCCCTTCTTGACCCACCCATGCCTAGACCTGAGTGAGGAGGAAAACAACAATTTGTTGATATAGAAGAACTGGACATTCCCAGTCTCCTTTAGTGCCAGATATGTCTTGGCATAAATTTGTTGATCCTTGATGGTCTTTTCACTGTTCCTATTGTACAGCAAAAGTCCCAGTACTTTCCAGGAGAAGCCCAAATCAACCATAGTTTTGTAGACAAGGGTTTTGGAAACAGAAAGCCTGAACTCTGTTGTAAGCATTGATTGGACAGCAAGTGTGTCCAGGTGGCAATCCTTGGCTACCCACTGCTTGATTGCGTCAATGTGAATAGGATGAAGGAGTTTGGGCTGTCTTTTTGCCTTGGTGGATTCAGCAATTTGCCCAGTATTGCTATACTTGTTGTTGATGTCGGCAATGTATCTGGCTGTGACACCAAATTGGGACGCAATATCCCAAACTGTCATTCCCCCGTTCAAGCAGTTGAGGAGAGCTTCACACTCACTATCTGTCAACCAACGCCGGCCCTTGGCAGGTACCACAGCATCCTGGCTACCAGGCTCAACACAGGGGATGGGGACTTTTGTGTAAAAGGTGGGATCACGCTTGCTTGCAGTGGCACCGTCAATGATTGAATACACAATAGGCACAGATGGCTCAACAGTTGTGGCCAATGGCTGATAGGAGGTATCAAAAATGCGGGGGCAGGAAGTAGCAACTCTTGGGTCAAGAGTGTGGGGCTGGGTGACAATTGGGTATACGGTGGAGGTGTAAGTAACCTCAGTGTTCCTGGTGACCCTGGTGTAGGAGACTTTTGTGGAAGGCCTTGAGAGTGGCTTCTGTCTGGTATTCAGGCTGGTTGATTGGACTTGGGATGCGGGAGATGGTTGGCTGGTGCTGACAACTTGGGAGGCCTGTGTATTGGCATGACTCCCCTAGAGTTGGGTCCTGGGTCTGTTCTTGGACCCTCTAGGACGCCCTTGTGGACAGGCTGCCCTGCAGGCTGGTGCAGGAGATGGTTGGGAATGCAATTGACGGTCCATAAAAATAAAATAAAAATATATATTTTAGATTAAATAGTATTTATTTGGATTTATTGGTTTAGTTGTGAGTAGTTATTTTCTCTTGAGTTAGCCATGAATAGTAATAGAATTTCTATATCCGTGATTTGAAGTGAATAATATTGTATACTTTCCATTTTTAGATGATTTTAAAGTTTAATCACTTTTTATGTTAAACATGGTTGTTGAGATTGGATTTTTCATTTGATTTTATCCATAGTGGAGCTTCTTTATTTGGGTTGGTGTTTCCTAGTGTTCTTAGTGTACATTAAATTTGGATTCCAGTTCCTGCAATTAATATCTGAGTTTACTAGTGCCATTCAAAAGTGATTTGAAATTTGGTTCTTGGATTTGACAATCCTGCAATTTCAAAAAAACATAGTAAACTTAATGAAAATGGTTGATGGATTTGAACGCTTCAAATCTGATTCCAGTTAATTCATTTTGTCCATTGGAAATATGCAGTTTGACTTGAACTTTGCAAAGCATTTATGAGTTCCCACATTTTCAAATATTCAAATAAAAATACAAAGAATTCAATTTAATTAGAAAAAGGCCATCCCGCAAAAGTGATTCAAAATTTGGACCAATGCTTTAACAATCTTGCATTTTTACGTTCAGGTTCTGAATTTAAAGTAAAGAACTAAGTTGAAAATCTTAAATATGTAAGACTTGAGGTTCTGGCTTCAATCCTATTTTCTATCTGAGTATGAGTAATAGAATATTTCTGAAAAATGAAATATGAGCGCTGAAGATTCAATATTAAAATAAATGAGAAAAAAAGAACTTAATTTTATTGGGAAAGAGATTCTAAATTTTATACCCAAAGATTCAATCCTAATAGCCATAGTAAAAAGACTCTTAGTGACAAGAGGCTGATAAGGATCAGGAAGTCTCAGGTATTGGTATCATCCTGTATTTGGGTAAGGGGAGCACCTCATGAAAAAAGTGGAAGGAATGGATTTTGCAAGAGTCAAATTCCAAACTACCATTCACAAGGCCAATCAAACACCCTAAAGAGTTTGAATTAATGACAATATACAAGCCTCAAGTCAGGTAATTAACTTTTTATCTGTAATTAATCCCTGGGTTATACCTTTATGCAAGCAATTAAATGTGATGTGCCAACTTTTTAACGTGTACTCTTTAAATTTTTGAAAATCAGATGAACCTTATAGTTAAAACAAGTTCTTCTAGGGGATTCAATTCTCAGAGAAACGTATTATTTAATAGAATTTAAACTTGATAAAAAATCTTTGGATTTAAACCATGATAAATTTCTGTAGAATCAATTATTTTTTGATAAAAAATATAACAATAAGAATCTACTTAAGGTTTTTTAAATTAAACATTGTGTCAGTAATAAATTTAATTTATCAGATACTTTTGTAAAAATGATTTTTAAATAAATACTTAAACTTTACTGTAAATTCAGAACCTAAACGTAAAAATGCGGGATTGTCAAATCCTTGGTCCAAATTTTGAATCACTTTTGCGGGCAACTCAGCTGAGTGAAAAATAAAATATTTAATAAAATCAAACATTTAATTTGAATTTTCTGAGTTATTTAAATTGGTAAATTTTGAATCTCTTGAGCAGATAACTCAACCAACAAAAGAAAAAACTCAGCAAACAAATGTAGGATACATGAATCAGAAATTTGGGATTCTAATGTACGATTTGAGATTTTCTGAATTTCAAACGAATCATAGACATAATGTAAAACTTAACAAATCTGAAATTGCGGGATTGTCAAATCCAAGAACCAAATTTCAAATCAAAAATGAGGTGAATTTGAAATAAATATAATTTATGGGTGTCTTAAAAAGGATGATAAAAGATCTAGAGTGGATTTGTGCTAATTCTTTTAGGAATCATAGGCATTCACAAAAAGCACCCTATTCCATTTTAGGATGGCTAAAATTTAGATGCTTGATTACAGTTGATTTTAAAAAATGCTAATAATAAAGTAGAATTATATATTACAATCTATCTTATCACATTGTCTTTTCCTTGATGTGTTGATAGTCATTTGTTGTTGATAATGTGATTGCGTTTAATTGAATAGTTTCACCTCCAGTTCCCTTGGCAATAGGAAATCAAGTCGCCTCCCCGAGACCAGCTGGTCTTGGGAAAGTGACTGGAGGTGAACCTATTCAATTAAACGCAATCACATTATCAACAACAAATGACTATCAACACATCAAGGAAAAGACAATGTGATAAGATGGATTGTAATATATAATTCTACTTTATTATCAGCATTTTTTAAAATCAACTGTAATCAAGCATTCTTAATAGCAATACATGAATGCATAGTGTAGTAAACTGATGGTTTATCTTTCCCCCTCCTTCTTCCTTGAAACAAAGTTTTATGGCCTCTGGCTACGCCGGGGGCCAATAAACTTTTTAAAAATTTCTGCGTCATCAGGAGGATAGCTCATATATCATTATATGGTTTTGTTGTTGCTATATTAGTGATTTATAGTGCAGAATGTTGCATCATTTTCAGTTTAGACAATTTTGCATTTCACTTAATTTCATGTCTAAACATGGTTGTTGAGATTGGATTTTTCATTTGATTTTATCCAGAGTGGAGCTTCTTGATTTGGGTTGATTTGTCCTAGTTACTTACTGTACATTCAATTTGGATTCCAGTTCCTGCAATTATTATTTGAGTTTACTAGTGGCATTCAAAAGTGATTTGAAATATTGTTCTTGGATTTGACAATCCTGCAATTTTAAAAAACATAGTAAACTTAATGAAAATGGTTAATGGATTTGAACACTTTAAATCTGATTCCAGTTAATTCATTTTGTCCATTGGAAATATGCAGTTTGACTTGAGCTTTGCAAAGTTTCTATGAGTTCCCGCATTTTTAAAAATCCAAAAAAAACCACAAAGAATTAAATTTAATTAAAAAAGGCCATCCTGCAAAAGTGATTCAAAATTTGGACCAGGGATTTGACAATCCCGCATTTTTATGTTTAGGTTCTAAATTTACAGTATCAGCCCGTTTTTACTTCGACTTTGATTGTCACCCTTTTTTCTCGGGATGCATGACCTTGTTTAATTTGCACCGGTTGAGAGAGAAAGATTTTAGCTTAATTCTGATGCGGTTCAGCACCTGAAAATAATCATGGCTTGGTTTCTAGCTCATCAAAAGTAGACTTTTAGAATAAATCATTTTTAAACACTCAAATCACATTATGCCAAGAAATTGGTAGCACCTGCTATATGAAACGTATATACCTAAAAAAGGGCAACCTATGAGTAAATTAAGGATTTTTTACAGCAACTATTTTATTTATGGGTAAATTAAATGGGCTTGGGCTTACACTTTTAAGACGATGTCTGCATTTAACGGGGTGACTTAACTATGGGGCATTTGTCCGAATTAGGGCTGACATTGTGTAAACGACCAGCTTGTATATTTTGATATGGCAGCTTCAAATAAGCTGCCCAGGGGGCTAAATTTTGAAATCGGTTGAATAAAATATTGGCGCCATTAGTACGTAACCTCAAATATTGGAAAGCCGATGGGTAGCGCCATAGTTATTTTTACACAGCCAATATGGAAATTAGCTATTCAAGTATAATTTTATGTTTGAATAAAGTGCGCAGGTTACTAAAAAGCGGCGTAATAATTACATCTTCAGCTACAATTAAGAATAATAATTAGATATACAAGAAGCTCGCTCAAGGCTATCTGGGTAAACCTTTGAATCGCCTTATCTCTGGAAATACGGGGTTTTTATAATCCAAAGCCCATTAAAAATGTAAAAATTCTTCACAGGAGTAGATGGAATAACGTGATTTTTTCAAATTTATAGTCTTCATAGCATTAAATTTAATTGTTATAGCCCCTTTTCTTATATATAACCCAAATATATAAAGCATGGATTCTTGATGTAGTAATTTTTAAATCAATCTAATGAGTCATCAATTTTTAAAAGTTAACAATAAATATGAGGAATGAATAGTGATATTTTTACTCACTAGATAGATTTTTATTATATATTCAGATTTAACCAAATCAATAAATATTTTAAAGTAAACAAAGTTATTTAATTATAAACAATTTATTAATAAATAATAGGTTTAGCAATTAATCAAAAATAAATTAAACAATGTATTTGTTTTATATTCTAACTTTAATGCATGCTAATCATTATTTAAATAGCATGTTTAATCATGATATAGACAATTTGTATTATAAAGCAACCCTACAATACTTGATTTTAAATGCCAATGTTGATTTGGATGTATTGAATTAGTTGAATTGGTTTTAAAACAAAAATCTAATTTGGACTTTTTTCTTGCATTGCTTTTTGTAAACAAGTATAAATAATTAGGATAATATTTGTGTGATTGTACACTTCCCTTTAATACCATTATATAGAGTAATCTGTAGACTATTCACTTGATCTTATTGAGGTGGATTTACTTTATTTAAAAACAATAAAAAAATCTATAGAGTGAGTAACGCCTGCAAGAGTTTGCTAAAACCCTGATTATTTTCCTTGGAAAACCGGTTGCTTCGAGCTAGTCGATTTGGTTTCCTGGCTTTGCTATTGTTTCACGTTGCTGGAAAATCTGTGCTACACTCTCAAGTATACCGCTTTTGTGTTTGACTACTGCGACCTAAAAAAGCCAAATCGAGTGAAGTAGGTTGCGGATTTAAGATACATCTTTAGAATAAGTTGTTGAATGCTAATTGATAAGAAGCTAAATGGAGCTGTGTGGCATGAAATATTTTTGGAGGCCCAATGATTTATTGAGTCGGTGGATAAATTGAAGCTGTGCGGGAATTATTGGATGTCCCACCTTTACTTTGTAATAAAGGATCGCTGTATCCAGAAAGCTTCACGTGATTGGATAATAAAAATCTATGTTAAAGTATATTTTTAACAAAACCTAGATTTATTCACTCAGTTGCCAACAACTCGGCGGATCCAGTCAACAAATGCAGAGGTACGAGTGAAGACGGGAGGGTAGAACTCTTCATCGTAGTTCTCGGCCCAGGAGAAGAGGCCGAGGAGGATGGGGGTGTTGTTCTCCATCTGGATGAGAGGACTGCCCTGAGAAAGATAGTAGGCATCAAAGTTGTCTTCGGGGTGGCCGGCGCAGAATTCCTGGGAAGAGACAATGCTGTCGCGGTGGATTTTGGAGCACTTTTCCTTGGGGAAGATGGATAAATTGATAGCCTTGAGCTCATCGATGTCACCCCAGGTGTCCTCTTCCACTCCCCACCCAATCAAAACAGGAGTCTCTGCGGAGAAGCTGATTCCTTCCCCATCTAGAGTGAGGCCGGTGGGGTTGGATTCGGGGCGGATCAGTTTGATGATGGCAATGTTGAACTTTGCATGGCGGTCATTGACCATACTGGGGTGGATTTTGATGCCGGCAATGTCAAAGATAGCTTCGACAAGCTTGCCGCCCTTTCCGCGGGTAGGGAAGGTCTTGACCTTGTACAGGCTCTTTGGGCGCTGGACGTGCATGGCAGTGGTCAAGACAATGTCGTCGCGGTACAAGGCACCGCCGCAGATGGTCTTGCCCTGGTAGATCACCGCCGCCAGGATACGATGATTTGTCATGGCCATGGCTGCCTCGCCGCCAGTGCGGGTCTTGCGCACCATCTTCTTGCGTGCAAATTGGAACTCAGCAAGGATGCTGGCAGTCATCATCATGAAAAGGCTCAACTTCATCTTAATGTTTCTCTAATGTCTGCCCTTCTTCGCTCCACCTCTGCCCTTATATACCATCCACCCTCCGATTTGTGCTGCAAGATATTCTATCTCGTTTAATTCCTCACCGCCGTCCAATCACCAACTGGCTGTGTGAGAACTACTACTTATCGCAATCCGCAATTAGCCCAAAATAGGCTGCCATCCAATTACCCATAAACTGGAATGGCCGCGCACCGGCACATTTCTTAATCCATCCTCCTAAGGTCCGGACGAATCAGTATTCCAGGACACGCTATCTACAAATCAGGACGCCTGACTGTCCACCCTTCGGCAATGGAAATACAAACATGTGAACAAGTTGAACTTGCAAACCATTCTTCGCCAGCAATAACTAGCTTATTTCGCTCGCCAGTCCATAAGTTTCCAAAAAAATGTTGAGGCAAACCGACAGTCATTTTGCAAAAACTGAATCTCATTAAGCCTTCGCATTCCCCCTTCATACAATTCCATCCCGCGTCACTTTCCCATGGACTTCCCCAGGAATAACAATCCAACACCAACATGTTAACCCTCAAAACAATTTCTTTCCTTTGATATGGGCCTACAATGATTGGTTGGGATCGACGTCATATTTGCTAGCTATAAGATATGCTTTCTTTATCAACAGTTTCGCTACTTCCTATCTCAATCCCTGCTCGCAGCTTCTACCGAGTTTTGATCGGCGGCTGGATGGATGGAGAAGCCAAGGCAAACATTTGAGAGAACCTTCCCAACTTGTTCTTCTAAATAGTATATCTATTCAAGATGAACATCTAAGTATACTCTTATCATCTTGGACTTCACCAATGATCATGCCATGTACAGCGCAACCTATTCCGCTAGCCCGTTTTTAACCTCATTTTCGAAATCCAAAACTTTTATTTTAACCCGAAAAGCTTAAAACAAATCAACAAAAAATCCCCCAAAAAATTCCTGATACACCGCCCTGAGATCCACACAAATAAAGGTATCCCTCACCCATCCAATTTTGTACGCTGGCAACATGCCCATAAAAGGGCCGCCATCAGATCCTAAGATGTCCTTTAATATCATCGCCATCCAACCAAAAACCCTCTTGGATCAAGGTAATCAACTATTTTCAAGTGTCTGGGCACAAACATCAGCTTCCGTCCCGACCAAGCGGCCCGAAAATTTGCTCACCCCGTATCTCAAAGTCAGGACCCTGGTCCCAAAATATCCCCATTCTGGCCCCTAGGCTAAATTTTATGACGTCATCAACTCATACTTCTGATTTATCTAGAGTTTATCCCTAGCTTAATATGTAACAGTAGGTTCCAAGCATGCTAAAACTTATTCAATCTACCCAGATAACATCAGTGCCAGTTGAAAAGATATAGAGTTTATCAAGAGTAATCAACAATATCAAACCGGCTTGAACTTTGACATCAAATATAAAGCAACTAAAACTATCAACCCTTGATGAAAATCATTATACCCCTGAACCATTAAATTTATTAACAAATTAACAAAAATATTCCCAATCATTCTAAAAAATTGGATTTAGGAATATAAGCAACCTTCACTATACAACTTAACAGCAAATGTTAAACCCAAATTTCATAGCATTTGAAACCCTCTTCAGGTATTCCAAGTTCTCATCCCTCTTATAGTCCCTATTCACCAGCTTGTACATCTTAGCCTTTTTAAGTTCATGCCAGGTTCTCTTGGAAGGGTATGAACTGATTTTCAATACACCTAAGGATATTATTTGCCCTGTCTTGTAGCTTCTTTAGGCCACAAATTTTTCCAGATGATGGCTTGCTAACTCCCACTGACTTGGTGGACAGTTGTACCATTCTTCCAGGGCAGAGGTGGTATTGGTACTATCAGTCCAAACACATTCCACCTTTTCCACCTTTTTCTTTTCTTCTCAGGCCCATGTATCTTCTCTAAAAACTTCCCAATTCACTGATCCATGAAGCTGTCAATTTATCCAGCCATTAGCTCCTGGTAGACCACATTTAACTCTTTCACATCTAGGAGCTTCACTGCCTTTAAGATTCCATACTTTTTTTAGAAATTACATGGCAGGATAACTTCTAACCATCTTCTTGATGATCTCTGAAGTATCTGAGGTATACTTATTTTAAAGATCCTTGAAGACCTTTGCCTTCCAAAGGCCAGCTGGGCAAAGATAGAGGTAGTATTTTGGTTTGCACAACCAAATACTTGCTTGAATGCTATCAACTGGATGGCATCAGATTTACAGGGGACTAGATTTGGATTACTGAGCTGTATTGAGATACCAGGATCTTTGGGTTGTCTTCCTAATGAAGTGGGCTTGGTTCCTTGACTCTCCTGGGCTATCTTCTAGTGTTCCTGCTTAATAAATTTCTGGAACATAATTTGCTCCTCTGATGGATTCCAACCATAAGACAGTAGATAAGGGATACCACCATCTTGTCTACTTTGCTAGGATGAATCAAAGCTAGCTGAAGATCTTGGGGCAACTAGAAAACTGTCAGCATTCTGTTTAGTTGATCTTGGTCTATTTTTAGGTATTTTGTTTTATCTTCTTACTCTTCTATTTTAAGCCTAGTTTACTCAGTCTTAAAGCTTATTCCATAAGCCTTTTCCTCTTAATCAATAATTTATTTATTCCTTGGTTTTCTTTTCCTCTTTACCAGTACTAGGCTTTCATCAAGTCTTATTTCCCTCTTCTTATTATATTTTTGCTTTTGCTTTTGTTATCTTCTTTTTCACTCTTTTGTGTCTGCCCAGGCTGATACAAGACTAACTTAAAGTTAGTACAGTTTCAAACCCATCCTCCTCCTTTTTGATTCTTTCTAATTCAAAGATGCCTGAACTAGTTTAGGCTTGCTTCTCTCCACTCTTAACAGGTTTATTATTTTCTTGCCACAGCACCAATTTTGGGAATCCAAAACAAGTTTTTGAACTTTTTTAGCTACTGAACTTATTTACACCATTTTGGGCCCTCCCTCATCCATGAAGCTTTACCTTGCTCTGGCTGATGTAAAACCCTGGCTTACACCTAAAATATCAACTTCCCTTCACCTTAAAAGAGGCTAAATTGCCTAGTCCCAAGAAAAGTTTCCAAAATCAATCACTAACCCCTCTATACCTCCACATTTCTTATCAGAGTGAATGAATACCTTTATGAGTTCCAATCTTGATTCAAAGCTGGAAACTTTTACTTGCATCTTGATGGCACTCATTAGTGTTTGGAGCTTGCTTTCTTCTTCCCACTTTAAATCTTTATTCAATATATATAAAATTGCATTAGGGGTATGCTTCCATTTGATCTCTTGCCCTCCCAATTTAAAGATTGCTGTAGCAGCACTCAGGCTATATGCCCTTGATAGGTTCAATTCAGTGATCAACTCTAACAGCTATCCAAACCTTGAAATTGGTTTCTCAGATCATTCAGCCATCCTTAAGCCCAGAGCTGGGTTTATCTTTCAAGCTTGATAAATAGATCATGTCTTCACTTCTTATAGGCAGTTAGGCACTTCCATCAGTTACTTCCACAAACATTACCTAAATTTCTGTACTCAACCAGCATAAATATACTAGGCCTTGAGGCATTTTTTATGATAACCTTCTAAGCAGCTTACAGCCCTGCAAAAATTTGAATTGAATAGCCACCCCTCCAGTTCCTTAAGCACTAGTGAATCCTTCTTGATTGCATATACAACCATCCCCTCCTCAACCTCCTTGGGATCTTTGTGCAGAAGTAATAGGGCCTTATTTTGGTATAATTAAATTGACCATTAACAATAAGATCCCTTTCTATTTTCATAGTTTTTAGTTGGGATTAAATTTTCTGTCTCTTTATTGGTTATGAATCTTATGAGCGGTTATAGTTATGGAACATGTATTTCTGAGGATTTTTGAGTTTTTCCAGGAGCTGGGTAACTATATAAGAGGCTGTCATGTCTGAATTAAATAGTAGGTGGTTTACTAGGTGTCACCTCATTAAGGCTTGACCAGATCTTTTAGAAAAGAATGCCCATGCTCTTTAGAGGAGCCTTTCTGGGCTAGACCCACATGATCATAACCATGCAGGATCATGCTTTATTCTTAAACTTGAACTTTTTTAGGCAACCACATCTAAATATACATCTGCAGTAGAATTAAACCTCATCTTATACAGAATATGGTATCTCCTGATCATTCCTCTCAAGAAAAAAGGGGAAGCTTGTTGGGGATGGTGAACTTTCCTCCTTTTCCAAAAAGTCTCTTGATTTTTCCTGGATCAAAGCCAGGAGGATCCTTCTTGAACCATCTTTTTATTGGTCTTTTCTTTCTTGGGGTGAAATTTGTAGTTGGTGGAGGGCTCAGGGTGGTCTTGGGATACTCTTCCCCTTGTTGTGTATCCTCTTCATTTGAAACTTATTATTCATACTTTTGGATTTTATTGGGGATTCTTTGGTTGGTCTTCTTAACACTATCCTCTTAGTTTTTCCTGTCTATGTTTGAAATGTTGCTTTTGATTAGAGCTTCATCACAGAGCTGTTGTAGACAGACCTATATGCAGAGCTGGTGGTGGATTTATCTTATGGCCACCCTTCAGAAGATTGGCTGGCTCTTGGTTTGTGGGAAGAAATTCCTTGTTTTTTTGGCTGAATTGGACTGCTTCTTGCGGGGCATATTGGATAAGGCTTGGTATTTTTGAATATATAAAGCTTGGAATTTTTATAATTTTATAAAGGGAGATTTTGTTTTAGTTATCTTTTTTATATTGATTTTAATTTTTTACAATAAATTTAAAAGCTACAGCAACAACTCAAAATACCTCAGATTTAAATGAAGTGATTTCAGATTTAAACAACCCCCAAGTTGCGCAAGATTCAGGATTCAAATAATTTAAATATTTTTGATGAAAAAATGAATTGTCAAACAATAAACAAAATTTCACTAACACATCATAAAAAATTATATCAATTGTCAAGCAGTGTAGTTCAAACCACAAAAAAATGGACTGGCACATCAAGTGAAATGGATTGGTGCTGTTCTGGAATATATTATAATCTGATCAGGATTCAACTGAGGCACCAACAGAAGGACTAAAATGAAACAAAATTTGAGCAATCTAGAAGCAAGATTTCATAAACACAAAACAAAATGAAGTCAAAAAAGATGTTTATTATAAGAAGCCTAAAATAGAAGTATACCAGTTTAACAGCCAATCAACAGCTATCCAATTTAGAAACATATGAATTTTATTCATTTTTATGGCTCCTGATTTGTGTAAATGGGGTTGAGAACTTTCCAAATGTGGACTTGTGATAACAATAAAAATAAATCATAAAATCTTAAACTTCTACTAATAGTGATTTTATCCTAGGTTTTTTACAATGGTTTTCAACAACAACAATGTTTTTGATGGTGCCAGCAAACAAGACAGCATCAGCCAAGGAAGCTTCTGTAGAGGAGAAGCTCAGAACACAGAGGCACCTGTTTACACCCAGGTTTTTTGTTGTGAATGCCACTATTCACACTGTTCTGATTTTGCCTTTTTTGGTTATTTCAAGGACAAATCCCTAGCTTTTGCCTTTGCTCCTCAAAAAAGTCTGTTTCTATTAACAGAAATTTAACTGTTTGGTTTCCTGATTCTGCGCAACTCATTTGCCCCACTCATGCTTGTGGCAAGTGATCCTACCGTCTTAGTATTGTTTTGTGGTGTTGCTATACAATATATATTCCAATTCCTTATTACCAATAAAATTTAAGTTCTATTCACATTTCCTGTTTTTGTGTTTCCATTTATTTTGGTGCCTCTCACTAGCCACAACTAGTAGAGATTTTTCATTCAGGGCCACAAGGGAATCACATAGCCTTCCCTGACATTCTACCAAGACTTTGTACAAACCAAATCCTAAGGTTAGGATTCCCTGTTGCGTGTCTGTGCCACGCCTCAGAACCAACAAAAATGATGCTCAGTACAGGGGCTATAAGCCCCTTGATTATCCCTTTTGCCATCATGTTTTCAGGTTGATTTCCTCCTCCTATACAAGAGCCAAATTTGCCTGAAATTACCAGTCCTCCTATTAAAGAGGACATCTCAGACCTGCCTATTGTCCCCACTATATTGAACCTCAGAAAGGATCTCTGTCTAGTAGCTTACCCCATGGGTATCTCTGGCTTAGAACAACCCAAGACCATACCCTGGGAATAGCCTGTGATGGGACATTCCTTGCCTTCAGTTACAGTTTTATCAAGCAGAATACTACAAGTTGATTGTCGCCCCGCAATTCCTACAACATCTTCTCTCAGCAGTTGGCTCTGCTGAACATTTACTGTCATCCTATGTGCAACCTGCCTTAGCTCATTACCAAATGGTGTTGGAGCTTCACGTCCAAGAGATTTTGTCTCTTCAAGCTGCCATCACAATCACTGGGATCAGTTTTCTGATTATCAACAGTGGATTCATTCCCTGTTTCCTTGGTATCCAATAACCAACACAACTCCATCAGCTCTCAGGCTTGCTTGGTCACTTTCATAAAGCAAATGCGCCTGTACATCCCCAAGTACATCAGAGAGCGTCTACATAAACTTCACCAGCTACAACAGCCTTGGAAAACTCTAGTGGACTCCATCCTGAATGCCTAACTCTCTGATTTTGAACAACTTGTAGATAAGCTTAATGTGTCTAGTTCTTAATCCTTTGATAAATTGTAACAGGTAGCAGAGCTTGCTGTTAAAGGTCTCTACAATCTTCAAGAAGAGTTCAATCAAGAGAGGGCTACTATGGCTGCCTCCATTGCCAAGCTTCAAGCCCAAGTGAACAAGTTGTCTGCGCCTAAACTAGATATTCCTCCTTCTCCCCCATTTGATGACATGATGGATAGGGAATAGAAGTTGTGGGATGCTATTTCAGATATTTGTGCATTCACTTATAGTCAAAGACGCCCAGAAGACCCTCCAAAGGCAGTCTCTCAAGTGCTTGCCTTGACAATACAAGTTGCTGCCCTGTAACAAGAAGTTGCTGTTCTACACAATACTGTGGTGACTGTCACTAGCCCAGTAGGGGTCACTAGCAGAGATGGCTGCTTCCCTGGACTGCCTGGGAACCCTCAAATTCAATGTACTAGGGAGTTGATTGATCTAGCCAATGAAGTGGACTATCTGACGTGAGACCACCTCAGTATTAACAAGGATGTTTCAAGAAATGAGTGAGTTAATCAACTCTGTAAATGACAGGTTTCCCCCTGTTTCTCAGTAGGACCTTCTTTGACCTCTTGGTTGGCTGAGCTTTCAACTGTGGTGACCACACATGATCAACAGTTAGATGTTATCAAACAACAGACTGACCTGGCCAACAATGTGGGTACCCGCGCCTCTGATGCTTTGATCACTATTGAAGAAAGTGTCCGCCAGCTGTGGGCACAACAGGCCCCTTTGTAATCAGAAGCTGAATTCTCCCCACGTATAAATGTGCTGGATGGTAAAAATGGTGGCCCTACTCCCAAAGCGCACTTCAAACCTACCTTTAAGCAAGTATTTGATCCTAAAATATCTATCATTGTGGCATCCTGATCATTTAAAAACAGCCATGCAAAGGGCCTCTGATGAGGATAATAAGGAGCACACTCTAACCTGCTTGTACCCAAACTGTCAGGAGGTGGTAGTGCCAGAACTGCATGCAATTGAGACTTGGGAAGAGATGAAACAGCTTCTGATTGATGATTTTGGTGGCAACCTTAGTTTGGAAGTGAAAAAGAACGCTTTTATGAACATTGTCTTCAAACCCAAAGAGACTTTGGTCAAGTTTGCAGATAGGTTCTACATGGAAGGATAGCAATTGATAACTAGCAGACAGTTGGCAGCACATGAGGCCTACATGGCTTGCGCTCAAGCTCTCAAAGTTAATCAACTTCTGTGCCTCCATTTTAAAGCTCAAAACGCCATACTTTCTTCTATGAAGAGCATAAAGACAATGTTGCAGGATATGCACCTTACCCACTCTGGAGCTGCTGTACATGAGAATTGAGTAGCCTAGACTCTGGTTCTTTTTCCTGTGGCCCTTGCATCCTCACTATGAACTCCCAGAATTATCCTAGACGTCAAGGTTGCCATAACTGCGGACAGATAGGTCACCACTCTCAAGACTGTACCAAACCTCAGGTTGAAGGTGTAAATCCCAAGGACCGGGCGGGAAAAGAGCAGTCAACCTAGAGGAAGAGACACTCCTAGTTGACAATCCTTCCCAGTCTCCTCCAATTCCCCCGTTTGTGGCAGACTCTTAGCATGCTGAAACTGAAGCTCCTCTCATTCTGCTACTATTCCATGATATTAAAATGACTCAGACATGAATGACTAAGACATTGATGACTCCAATGACTACAGATACTCAGTTCTAGCAGTTCCCAAAAGCATTGCAGTCCCTTACAAGCTACACTCTGGGAAAACTACAACAACTACCAAGACCCTGCCTGAAGCCAAGGAGATTGTCTCTTGTCCATACCTCACACAAGCTAAGAGGTCACCTGTGCTTGTGAAATCTTCTGAAGAAGCGGCTGAAGGGCTGGTGCTATTTTCAAAAATGTTTCTGTCTTGCTTCCTGTGACAGATCCAGGAAATTCATGTTTGCTTCTTCATTATCCTGGTCTTACTCTTTTATGGTTTGACAGGGAATCTTTTATGTAAGCTTTGATGAGCTTGGATTCCGGGCAAGCAATTTTGGCATTAAACTTGTCACCATCTGGCAATCACTTCCACGTTTTTTGCTTCCCATAGTCTTAGCTGCAGACCATCTCTTTCATTCCATGGTAGTCTTACTTCAGTTAAAAGCCAAAAACACAAATCATAAAAAGATTGAGGGGAAAGCAACCATTGTCACACATAAGTATCATTCCTTTATTAATTATTATCATGTTTTCATTATATACCAATTGGGGTACATTTGGCTAAAAACCCCTCCGGTTCCGGAATCACACCTGGATTCCTATCACATGGTTTATGACATAACAGTGTCATCCAATCCAGATCTTTACCAAAAAGATCTTCACACGCTTAACCTATAAGAATGTGCCATAATAAATTCCATAATCACCTGATTCCTTCCACGGAAATGTATTGTTTTGGCTTGAAGCATTCCAGACTTCTGGCGCCAAAGCCCTGTAGAATATATGTATTCCTGATCCAAGCTATCTTTGTTCCAACTGGGAACCAGCTGATCAATCCTGAATGCATTGACATCATTGTCTACAATTAGCTGTTTTTTTGCATTTAATGTTTTTTTTGCGTCAAAAACCCATTAAAACACTTTGAAACTCAAACCAGGCACCACTGCGGCGCCCAGGAACTTTCCCAGGCGGCGCTTTACAAATCAATTAGGCAGCGCTTTTCACCCAAAATTTGGGGATTTAATTTTGGCTAACCTTAACCAGACTTCTTGACACAGTCAAGGCAATTAAACAATATAATTAAATAATCATTAGTTATATTCCAAGCATATATTAATTAAACTTCCCAGTTAATTAATCCATTTGAAGACAACAAGTCTTTACTTGACACAGTCAAGTCCATTTTGGCCCTATGATTAAATCCTCTTTAATCATATTAAAGGGTATCAATTAATTAACCTTCCCAGTTAATCAATTGGTTTGAGACACCTAGTCTCATAATCTGAATTGTTCAGATATTCATTTTGGTCCTCAATTAGTACAGCCTAATTAATTCCTGGGTAATCCATTACTACGCTGGAAAGTCTCTCCAAGGCCAATCCTATTGTTTTGAATTTCAACCTATGGAATTCATCAAAATTCAACCTCTTTATGAAACCTCAGCCCAACATGACTGTAGTACAGTCACACTTCCCCTTCAGAATGTCTACAGGGAGTTTCCAGGCTTGAGGTGCATGATCAAAAAGTGGGACAAAGAACTAGCTGAAGCCCAAGATATCCTGGCTGTCCTCCCACCCTTTGGTTGTACTACTACTTGTGTAGAGATATCCATCTAAAAGGTGAAGATCAAGGCCATCTTGGATACTGGGTCTCCTGTTAATATCATTTCTTCAAAGCTTGTAAAGAAGCTTAAACTTGCCCCTAACCTTAATTACCATCAGTTGTATGATACAGATGGGTTGTTCATGACTCACACCATAGGGACTTATTCTGCTCTCACTATGTGGTTTGTCAAGCTACTCTTGGCTGAACCTGCTGTAGTTTTGGAGAACAAGAGTTATGGTCTTCTGGTTGGTACCCAGTTACTTAGGGAGTACAATGGGATTATCACCTTAAAAGATGAATACCTCTTTATCTTAGGGTATGAAGTCCCTTTAATCTTTAAGGAGCCTGTCAAAGTTCCAGGAAAGCGCCTCAAGATGTGTGCCTTAGAGTATCCTACTGGTGTCTTCACTCTGAAGTACTTTACCCACTTGTCCAACATGAAGTGTCTTCCTATGGCTTGCCCTGCGTCTGAAGGGATCCCTCTCCTGGCTAATTCTGCTATAATCATTCCCCCTGGATCTTAAGCTATCCTTTACTCCCCAATATCATACAAGTTACCTGAGCACACGTTCTTAGAGTTATAATCTCCTCCCTCACTAGGACGTAACAAACCCTACCTCTGCCCAGGAATCTTGGATGCCTCTCATAAAGACCCTGTTCAATTGCTGGTAACCAACTTGACTGCTCTCCCCATACATGTGTCAAGGGGCCAGGTTTTTGGCTATGGCAAGTTGCTGAATGCTCCTGATGTTCTATTGCTACATCCCTATGGTACTTTCAAGGACTTCAACTTAACTGAAGACAAGCCCCATGTCCTATCTTTGTTTACTTCACAAGACTTCCCACAGCTGTCCCCAGTCTAAAAGAAAGAGGTGCTTGACCTACTAGATCAGTTCTCTGATATCTTTGCTAAAGATAGCGCTTATTATGGTCTAGCCAAAGGGGTTATTCATCAAATTGATACTGGTGATGCTCCCCCTTCCAAACTAAACATTATTGTCATAGTTGAGTAGAAGAAACTCAGGTATCTAAGGAACTCAAACAACTATTAGACACTGGGTTACTTTCTCCTTCCCACAGTCCATGGGCCTCCCCTTTGCTCATACTGAATAAGAAAGATGTAGGTCACCACATTATTATGGACTATCTACAGTTAAGCTCCTTAACCAAGAAGGATTCTTACCCCTTGCTGTGTATTAATGATGCACTCTACTGCCTTTGAGGCTCCATCTTTTTCTCAGAAATGTTTTTGGCATCTGGTTACTGGAAAGTTGATCTCTCCCTTGAAGATAGAAAAAAGACTCACACATCACCTCAGAAGGACTGTTTGAGCCTACATGTATGCCACAAGAACTCTGCAATGCCCTGGCTATCTTCCAACTGGCTATGGATTCCATTATTTGTGATTTAAAGCGTTATTGTGTCTTAGTGCACTTGATGACATAAGAGTTTTCAGTGCTACCTTTACTGATCACTTGGTGCACATCAAAGAAGTGTTCCTAAACATTTAAGGGGCTGGACTCAAGTTGAAACCATCAAAGTTTGACTTCTTTAAGGAATGTCTTGAATTCTTGGGCCATGAAGTAACTCAGACTTGGATTTGTCCTATGACCAAGAAGGTTGAAGCTATTGACAAGATGCTTCCATACACCAACCTGCGCAAAGTTCAAGTTTTTCTGGGAATGATGGGATACTGCAGACAATTCATCCCCAATTTCGCCAACACTAGCAAACCCTTAGTCCAGCTGTTGCGTAACGTCCCTTTCAAATGGACCACCAGCCAGAAACAGGCCTTTGAGACCATTAAGCAAAAACTTAAGGAGGCCCTTATTCTAGTATATCCTGATTACAATAAGGAGTTCATCCTCTACACAGATGCTAGCAACCTAGCTATTGGGGCCATCCTGGCTTAACTAGATGGTGAAGGAGTGGATCACCCTGTAGTGTATACTTCTCATGTCCCCAACAAACATGAGAAGAACTATAGTGTTACAGAGAAATAATGCCTTGTTGTACTGCATGTGGTCAAACAATTCCGCCATTATGTGTATGGCACTTATCTCACTGTGGTCACTGATCACGCTTTGCTAAGTGGTTGCAGCGGCTCAAAAAATCAGAAGAAAGGTTAGCTAGATGGGCTCTCCACCTGCAAGGCTACAACTTTACTGTGCTACACTGTCCCAGGATTCAACAACAAAATGCTGATGGATTGTCCAGAATGCCTATCTTTGCGCTACACCCTGCTGAGGCTGATCAACTATATGAACTAATTGGATATCCTTCCTCCTGGGAGAACAAGACAGAAGAAGTTTGTATAGCCCTATACAAGCTATCTGAAGACACACTCATTTGTGACAACCAGCTTTTCAAGAAAGTACGAGACTGCTACCTACCTTATGTATGGCCTAGTCTTTGCCTTTTGTTGGTGCTTCAAGCTCATAAGGAGACAGGACATGGAGGCATTGCCAAGGCCTATGACTGGTTCCAGAAAAACTATTTCTGGGAGAACCTTTGCCTGATGATTCCAGATGTCATTGCTTATTGCCATAATTGCCAGCTCCAGCAACCTTGGGCTGCTTCACACAAGTTCAAGCCAGTCCCCCTCAACATGCATTTCATACTGTCAGTATTGACGCTTTAGGGCCTCTCCCCCGCTCTTTCTCTGGTTGCCGCTTTATCATAATTGCTGTTGATCATTTTAGCAAGTGGGTAGAAGCTTGTCCTACTAAGGACATCACTTCCAAGATAACCACCGCCTTTCTGCTGTAAGACATATTCTTTTGCCACAGCTGCGCTCAAGTGTTGTTATCCAACAATGTGACTAACTTCAACGCCAAGTTAGTAACTTCTGTTGTTGAAGCCTTGGGGTCTCACCAGTCTTTCTCTGACCCCTATAACTCCTCTATCAATGGGGAAGTTGAGCGTGCAAATTTGACTCTTGTTTCTATCATGAGGAAACTCACTTACTCTGATGCTGCAAACTGGGATCTATACTTACCCATTGCTCTCTTTGTGTATTGCCTTAGCAAACATTGTATCACCAGGTACTCTCCCTTTGCTATGCTATATGGGCGTGAGGCCACCACTCTGTTGCTCCTGGGGGCCCCTGTTCTCTGATAAGGCTGTGAATCCAGATGACCATATCAAAAATCTAGTCAACCGCATCATTGATATACAAGCTACTGCATACACCTCTGTGTACAAGACCAAGATACTTGAGCTCTCTCCTGACAATGCTGGATGCTCTCCCTTGCCTGAGTTTAATATTGTGGACCACATTATCTACTATCAGCATAGAGTAGGAGGACATACTCACAAGTTAGATACTATGTGGATTGGACCTCTAGAAGTGACTTTCAATAAAGGGTCAGAGTACACTGTGAAACTCCTCTCTAGTGGTCAACTGTTTTCCTGAGTACATGCCAAGTTCCTCTGCAAATAATACCCCCCTAAGAACAATCTAGAGGGGGGAAATGTTGTGAATGCCACCATTCACCATGTTTTGATTTCACCTTTGATGGGTTATTTTGAGGAAAAATATCTCTCTTTTGCTTTTGCCCTTTGAAATGAGCCTGGCTCCAATTAGGGAAATTCAATTGTTCAGCTTTCTGATTATGCACAACTCACTTGCCCCACTCATGCTTGTGGCAAGTGATCCTACAGTCCATGTACTTTTTTGTGGTAAAGCTACATAGTATATAGTCCATTTCACTTTTACCAATAAAAAATTAAGTTATGTTTACATTTTTGTCTGTGTTTTCAATTACTTTGGTGCCTCTCCCTAGCCACAACTAGTAGAGATTATTCATTCAGGGCCACAAGGTAATCACATAGCCTTCCATGCCATTCTAACCAAGACTTAGTACAAATCCAATCCTAAGGTTAGGATTCCCTGTTGTGTGTCTGTGTTGTGTCTCAGGTCACAACAGTGTTACTTCCCACTAGAATTTAATCCAGGATCCCTGAGCTTAGAAAGCCTTTTTTACAGTGCTATTAAATAATGAGAATCCTAATAACCTCACTGGGGTGGCTATTTTGGTAAAAATAATGATGAATCCAATGGCCTGGGATGCTTGGGAAGTGGAGATAATTACTCTGCAATTAAAATCCAGGATCATTACTTGGGGTAATGAAGGAAAAAGAATACTATGTAAAAAAAGCTATATAAGGAGTAGATGCAGGGATTCAAAGCTAGGTTCTAGGCATTAAGTGTTGTTATAAAAGATATTGTTATCCTGGGAAAATACTGAGATGACATTTAAAAAAATATTCAAGGCAGTTTTATAAAATGATTAAAGTGAAATTATATACAGGGAAATTTTTCCAAGAGTGCTTAGCTATAATGACAAAATACTAGTTGGTTTTTGAAAAAAAACAGTGACAGACCAGGGAAACATTAACACTTCAAATGGTAAAAAATTAATACCTTTCTAGTAAAACATTGAAGTTTATATTTAAGTTTTGATGAAAATGTTTAAAAGGGAAGCAAAGTGCTTCAAAATGAGTGGCAAAAAGATACTTTATTGATTCTGAGGCTTATTCTATTAAGTTAGGTCATTGGTGGGAGAGCCTGAAGCTTAAAACACTATATGAAAATCATAGCAGGCATACTAAAGGGTTTTATTGAGGTAAAAATAAAATCTAGTTATATGATAAGAATAAGACTACAAGGAATTTTTTAGGCTTTATAAAGAAACTTATTAAAGGGGAAACAGTTAAAATAAGGGGTTACATAATAGAAATTATGCCAAAAATCAGGAAAAACTATGAGGATACACATGAGATCTAGCCATCAATCAGACCTGATGAAATAAAACCAATCTATAGTTAGGAAGAACTAAAACCCATAACATAGTGGAAATTTAAAGCAATAGAACAATAATATTAGTTGTTGCATTAGAAGGTTTCTAAGTGTCAGGGCCCAGAATAGGCCAGATAAAACCCTATGTTGCATAGGTTCAACGCCTGCAATTGAGCAATTGCGCAATCAAACAATCACATCTTTGATCACGCAGATTAACCAAAATGAAGCTTTGATTCCAAGTGAGGAATCAAACCCTAGTCAAGGCCAAACCTGGGGCAATTGGAAACCGTCTCAAAGCCAAGCAAAAAATTAATTGGCCCACACCCTCTGAAACCAAGAATAGGGACTTGGGTTGCCAAATGGCCCAAAATCCCCCTGCCAGCTTCCCCAGGGCAAAAAAATTAAAGGATCCATCTAACTGGCAAATCAGGAGTCACCAATGGAACCCAACTTGAGAATAATTCATTGACAGCCAATAAGGAGTTGCCAGTAAGTCTAATTGCAGTTTCCCAGCAGGATATAGCTGGGAACACTGCCATCCCCTTTCTTTGTTGACATCTTCATTTCATAACTTTTGTTGGTTGATGCACACTGAGCATTTATAAATTTCAGGGATTTATTACATTATCACAAATTTTATACTGCTTGTGCTTTCAAACAGAGAGTACCTCCAGTTCCAATGTCAGCACTGAGAAACAGAGCAACTTCTTGCTGCCTCCAACAAACCACTTTTGACCTTTACCCCATCTCCTAGAGCTCTAGATCAAGGAATAATTCCTGCTCCTGCATTGCTCCTCTCCTTTTCTGGTGTTCCTCTGCTCCATCAACTTACCCAGCCAAGCCTGACTATGAGCACTGCCACAGGAGAACTTCCTCTTGTTCATTCTGCTTCATCATATGATTACAACAAGCTTGGGTTTGCCTACTTGACCATGCTGGGGCTCACTGAGCAAGTGATACCCCACATGGAAGTATGGCGTCCTTGGTCCACAGCTGCCAATTATGTTATACAGATGGCCTCTGTCATCTACTGGGCCTTCCAGGCTTGACCCTTCCCCTTGACTGAAGATTCCCCTGGGAGCCACCCAGGCCATGACACCAAGGAGATATTACTTCTATGGGAATAAATAATTGTTCACAGCCCCTAAAAGATACAGTAGCTCTCAAACCTCTTGAGATAAACAAAAAAATCTCAGTCTAAAAAAATCAAAAATTGAAGAACTTATATTAAATTACAATATATTTGGATCCACATTGATTTCCCTTTTAGACTGAGTTGTATTTGTTTTTAGACTGAGATTTTTGTATCTCAATAGGTTTAAAAACTACTTTAGTAACTTTTCTATCATACATAGAGCTTCTAAAACATATTTTAACCTAACAATGATCAGAGTTACTGGTATAGAAACGGTTGTAGACATTCAACCCATATCCAAACTCCAGATATGGGCTGTTTAAGACTTATAATAAGTGTGAAACTTTTTCTAAAGAGAAAATAGTTTCTCCAAAGAGAGCTTACATAGTTATTCCAAGAGCTGTATCAAACCCAAGATGGACTATCATATGCAGATGCAATGATGTATACAGTAGATTCAAGTATTTTGCTGTAAATCTTTGGAGGAGTTTGTTCACTTGTCAGCAAGCATAATTTATTTTTAGAAGAACTAGATTGCTTAAAATATAGCGCCCCAACCCAGATGGTCCCTCAATTTGACACAGAGAACACATTGGTGGCTCCTGGAGAGAAAATGCACCACAAAATTCCTTTGCATGTGTCATCTTATACAATTTATGTGGGTTGCTACTGCCTCAGGATGGTTGATGGGCCTGTTGCATCCTGGTTTATCACCTTGGCAGGCTAAAAAGCATAGGTAATATGGATCAATTTCAAGAAAGCTTTCAAGCCATAGTATAGCAAGAAATTCTCCCTTATTATAATTGAACACCCCTCATATATGTAAAATAGATGGGCTTCATAAAATATACATTATTACCTTGAAAAAATCCCGAGAAACTTCTCTTGTATAATCACATAAGATAATATAATGTGTTTCATCCTCATAAGCAATATCTTAAAACTCCACATCTGTAATTGGGTAAATGTGTGAGGATGACCTACAGTGACAATTTTTACAAATCAATCATAGAGGGGGAAACCAAGCCACCATGAGGATCTTCAAAAAACTAAGAAAGCCTCCTAGCTGTTTGTGATGCTTGGAAGTGTCCATAGTCAAATAGAAAGTCATTAACGCAAATCCAAAAGCAAGTAAACTTACAAGGAGATCTCCAGCTAAAACAATCAAAGCTTTGAGAAATCCTGTGGGATGTAGACACAAGATACTTTACAGTCTCAAATAGCACTAACTTTCAATAAATATTAGCCAAAAGTCCTTTCATGTATCATATGCATAAGGATCAGCATTGTATATTTTCCAGGTGTACTCTGAGAACACAATTTTATAGTACATTTAGAACCAAAATAAAATAAATTTTTTGACTTAATACTTTATCTTACATTACAATTCACATTTTCTCCTGTAGATTATGGGAAATATTATCTTATAGTCAACTAAAGTTTTTATATAGCTATCAAATTCCTCATATTTGTATCTACTTAAAATCTGTTCAAGTAGCTAAATATAGAAGAGTCATCATCACACAAGAAACAGTTATTTATTCAGTAAGGATAGTTAGCATTCAAATGAGTTTATTATGGCCTATTATTGGCAGCCACATACATGATATAATTGCATGTTAGACTGGCTCTGCCACAACTTCTCCTACATTGATTGATAAACCTCTGTCATCACAATCAAGCATAATAATGTGGCTTTTTAAATATGCTCTCATCAATATTAACAAACTATTACACATGAATTTTTTATATATACAACCAGGGAGAGCTCCTGCAGATTCAAAGGAGGATATCTCATGTTTTAACATTTTTTAGTCAAAGTCATCTGCCCTGGATTCAAGTGGGTCAGCCCTCATAACTTAACCCCCCCCCAGTTTTATAGGCTCTAGTCACTGATTGAGGACATTTTTTAGAAAGATTTTATTCAATATTCACTTCACAGATGTGTGAGACTCCATAAAACTTCAGACTCTTTGTATAAATCACCCCTATATTATCTAAGGTACAAGTATGACAAGACCCTTTGAACACATCTGATATACTTCCTATACAAGTAATTCATCTGCTGTTCACTGTCTTTGTATAAGTCTGCAATATTTTTATCACAAAAATATTTTCTTTACAATTAATCACATAAAATCAAACCATAGAATATAACTATCAAAAAAGTACCCATGTCTATATGACCTATTTTAAAGAATTTCAGGTGGTAAAGTCTTCAGCAATCTTTATATCACTTCATGTTACAATCAGGCTTGCATTGTACCAGGGGATGAGGAAAAAATAGCCTTCATGACATAGGATTAAAAATTTGAATAGGGTTTTATAAATTTTGGCATGATATCTTTTTTGATCATCTCAATCTCAATTTTTGAAATTGATAATTAATTTAAATCAGTTAAATAAACCAAAATTATAAGTTTAAGCAAGGGTTTTATTAAAAGAAAAGTATTTCAACCAATAACAACAAATCCTGGGCCAAGGTGGTCCAGGGAAAG
The DNA here is from genome assembly GCA_014839935.2 of Entomophthora muscae. Classification (NCBI taxonomy): domain Eukaryota; kingdom Fungi; phylum Entomophthoromycota; class Entomophthoromycetes; order Entomophthorales; family Entomophthoraceae; genus Entomophthora; species Entomophthora muscae. Next base: position 299,597 of record QTSX02004320.1, on the reverse strand, counting down.
AAGCATTCAGTGAAGGACCAACTGGTCAGCTTCACTAGAAACACCAAGAAGGGGCCCTTCATTCCAACATAAGTATGGATGAAGTTTTTGAATTAAGATAGATGGTTTAAATACATCACTTGTAGCCTCCCTAAGTCTCTAGTCCCTATAGAACAAGAGTCAACTTTAAAGGAGACCTTTCTTTCTTCCAGGAAGCAGCAAATACCATCTTTAACACCTACTCAAAGGCAGTTTCACTCCATCAGAGTCTCCTCAAGGACTTCTTTGGCTAGGTTTCCTCTCTAAAAAGGACACTGACCAGGATGCTGAAGAGGCCTTCACTATATTGTTCACTGATCACAAGAGTAAGACAGCCAATACAACTATCCCCATCACCAGAACACACTTCAACAAGAATACCACCCTGTTCATCTTATTATAGACATTTTCTTTGGAATTGATCATTGAAGAGAAGGAAACCCAGATTAGAGAAATCCTAAAAGAGTATGATTATATTGTGCAGTTTGAGCTGCTCAAAAACCCATACATGATTTACCTCTCCACATCCAAGGTCATAAAAATGATTTCCCTGCTAGATTCAACCACCACTGCCTCCATCTCCAGAAAAGCTACAATAATCAAGATAAATAGATCCACAAATAGTGAGCTCAAGGTATTCCCAGAGAAAAACCTCCCATTGCGTTATTTTCTATGCCATGGGCCACAATAAAGCAATCTGCCCTTCTACCATAAAGGGAGTCTGAGCTGCAGAGAGAGTCACCCAGCAGGATCCCACTGGTCCTGAGGCAATAGGTGACCAGACCAACACTCTTAAATCACTTCCCTGGGGAACATTAGCTGAGTACCAAATAGTGACACCAATCACAAGCCACTGTAAGAGAGCTCATGTAAAGTCTCACCCAATAAGGCACAAGATTATAAATTAAGCCATGTAAGGCGTTGGGGTTAAGATTTAGAAAGGAAAGGAAAGGGCAACCTCCAGAATTAACTCATACAGAATGTAACATCCTCCATGTTGACAATTCTCAAAAATATTTTTCTTATTTTCAATATTAAAAATTATTTTTTTCTTGATTAAATAATTGACACTGATAATAGAAGCAATGTTTGATTTTTATTTTGGGCTTTCAATTGAAATTATAAAAGATAAATCAATTTTTTTGAAATTATTGAAATGGAGGATATTCCATTCTGTATGAGTTAATTCTGGAGGTTGCCAAGGAAAGTAGGTACTGTTTGTAAAAGCACCTTTAAGAGGCCCGCTAAACCCTTATAGTTTGTCACAAAGAGTGTCATTGAAATTACTAAACCTAAACAAACTAAATAGAATAATGTGTTAAACAAGGATTTATTAGTAACTAAAGGAATGTTGTTGTCAGGATATTCCTTGTGGGAGCATCTTAACATAAAGGTAGAGAGGTTATCCCTCATGTAAAGGAATGGTGACAACAAGCTGATTGCTTGTTGTTGGGCCATCTCCATTCTAATGATCCTAGCTATTAAAACACTAGCAATTTGTAACAGAATTCAACATGAATGTATTTCTCTTTGACTTTGAAATTTATAATTTTTAGTTATAGCTTTTAAAACTAATCTTTAAAGTTAAAACATTAAAGATTGTAAAGAAAATTTTAAAAGATTGAAGAAAAAAAGTAGTTGTGATTTGGGGGGAACTACTTAGAATTTCAGCTTAAAGGCTTACTCTTCTAATATGTCTTTTTTATAGATAAAAAATAGATGTTCATATAGATCACCAGGGTAATTGTGGCAGATAGGAATTGATAGACCTGTTAAAACACATGGTATGATGCAGAACAGAGCTTGGTGGTAACAGCCTGAAGATTGGCAGCTGCAAGATGGGGAAGACGGCAGTTGCGTCAGCAAGAAGATAAAAGAAACCCATATTTAATAATAGGAATTATAAAGGAAAATAAATAGGAAAGAACCACACACGCAAAAGCAAAAGGCAAAACCAAATCAGAAACCAAGGTAAATAACTTGATTTAAAAGGGCTAATATTTAGTTATTCTAACTTAAGTTCAAAACTTAAGTTAGCATCAGAAAGCTGCCCTTTAGGGCAGGGCATGATAACCCAGACCAAGACTAAGCAGTCTCAAAAGCAGCCAATGAGAGCACAGGAACCTGAAAAAGTGGAGACCCAGAATGATTCTAATCCCCCTCAAAACACAAGCTAAGAGAATTTGGGCATTCAGTCCCAGACTCTATTGGATAAAGCACCCAGCACTATGCAGCCATACATCAGTAAAAGTAACAAGGTGTATCCCAGGCAAATCAGGAGCAGAGTCAAACTAAGCCCCAACTCAAGAGGAACCAATTATATTGAAATGCAAAGCTCAGCCTATAATTGCTGCAATCACCAAGCAATCACCTTATACAATGGAAGAGCCTAAAGCAGCAAAGGCTCCCAAAAAGGGAATTTCTAATACAGTTGTTTTAAAATATATGGCAACAAACAAAATGAATTTGGATTTAATCAAAATTGAAATGAACCCAAATCTATTGTAAATCAATATAAATTCATTTATTTTTAATTTTGTTTAAATTTGAGTTCATTTCATTTAAATCTGGATTGTTTTTGCTTGTTTCCATAGCTTTTAAAACTACTGTAGCACTACCAAAACTTTTGGGCTCTCAACAAAAGGGCCCACTAGGGAATAGTAACTACTGCAACCTCAATATTAATAGGGATCTTCAACATTGTAGGATTATCTGGCCCCCAGTCCCAGGCAAAGAAAAATGCTTCTCTCTCTCAAAAATGATTTGATTGGACTCACTGAGGTTAGCTGCAGCTCTGATGATGAGCCCAAATCAAATAGGCTACTGTTCCCCCACACAACCCTCTTTTCAAAGGAATGCTGCATCTTAATCAGGAAAGAAGACCACTCTAAAGAAACCAATAGAAAGAAATAAGTTGATGGGAGGATCTTGATGGCTAACATAAATTGGAATGATGTGAACTTCATCTTTGTAGTGGCTTATGGCCCAGAAGCCACTCAGGAAAAGCACATTTTATTTAAATACTTTCAGAGCCATTGATTTCCCCCAAAAGACTATAATTGTAGGGAAATTTAACTCTTGGATACTACCAGCAGATAACAACCTGTAAATACCCTAACCAGATTACTTCATCATCTTTAGTAGATTTATCAAGAAAATATTCTTAAAAGAACACCAGTCTTTGAATCAGGATACTAAGTCATAATGACACATTTCAGTCCAGCAATTCTCATAGATTTATTTACAATTTGTCTCTATTACATATTTGTGAGACCTGAAATATAGCTTGAGTACACGCTTATTTTCCCAAGTGAAATATTAGTGTAATACCTCAACATATGATGGATCACTTTAGCAAAATGGGGAAGCAGATTAGCAAAATAGAATCTTGTGATAACTGTGATAATTGAATATACCATCATGAGCTAGAAGAACACCTTATCATACACATTAAAATAACCAAAGTTGCTGGAAAAGTATGTGAGGAGATAGTATATGGTAGTACATATAGCAAGGGATGTTGTCAATCTGGGCAACACCAGGAGAGGTCTGGAGTGTACTATAAAATAGGCTAGTTGTGGCTTCTCCTCATATTAAATGACTTTGGTGGCTTCTGAAATGGGCACAAACTGGGAAAAGTTTTGCTACTGGCCCCCAATCCTAAGGCAGACTGTGAGGACAGCTTGTCTCATTCTTCCTTACTTTTTTATATTACACAGCATAAGACTAATGTGGATAACAGTTAGTTGTTAATCAACAGCACAATTGAGAAATCACCAAATCAATTAATAAGAAGAAGCATAACACATAATGTATTCTAAAAAATAAGTAGCAGAAACCCTCAATTGATAAACACTGCAGACTCTGGAATTACTCACTGGTATTAATTCTGCAAGATTGGTGTACCCAGTAGCACCAACACACTTTTTATCCTTAAGGAAAGCTGCAAGAACCTGATTGGCTTCTTGATCTACTGTTGATATTTGCGCAGATATTTTTTCCTTCCAGGTGGTGCATGTTGTGGTCCATAATTCCTCCAATTCCTCATTATTTGAACCCCTTGATAACCATACTATATATAATTACTTGATCTCTCAAATAAAGACCAGTTTTTACCCTTTAATTAATTGTCCAATCCTTAGTTAGGTTTTCATTGCCCTGCTATTCAGGTATAGTAAAAGTAGCATAATTAGGGTACTAGCTACAAACCTAAGATTACCACCAACAGTCTAAATCACAACACAGCTGATAAGACGAGGTGATTTGTCTTTTTTCTGGAGAGGGATGGTTAATACTATGTGATCTTTGTTTTTGTTTTTTAGGCAAAGTGTTATATGTGATAAAAGATTGAAGATATTCACTCAATGATAGCACAACCTAACTCCAAGGGGATGTCTTTATTATATACTTGTTTTCATGTGGGGAAAGGTATGGATAAAACAATTTATTGGGGCCCATTAATTGATGTTAGAGTTGAATTTTCTTTCTTGGCTAGTCCCCAGTTGTTTGCTATACTGATCTTTGGCTAGATAATAAATTAAGGTCCTTCTGAATACATTGGGCCTTGGATATATCATTATTAGGATAATCTGACAAGGTTGGATTTGAGGCCTGGGTACTGGGAAATTGCAGGTTGCCTTTTTGGAGATTAACCTCAAATTGTATACTTTTATGCAAAAATTTTCATTTTGGGGCAAATTTTTGAATTCTCCTAATTTGGCAGTGTCCCCAAGTTGCTGAGCCCCAGTGAGAGAAGTGAGGCCTGGAAGCAGCTGGATGGGTTGTGAGTGATGGCCTGGGTGGGACAGGGGAGGCTTGTTGGTCAGGCCTGCAGTCTGTGGCTGGCTGGCAGCTTCCTGGATGACTGGAGGGTAGCAGAGCATGCAGGGGGTCAGTTCTAACTTTGTATTTTGTGATGGTTTCTCTAATCAGGAGAAACCGCTGCTGGTACTGAGAATTTGTGGGATGTCTGTTTTGTTGTTGAAGCTTTTTAGAGTATTGATTTAACCCAAATATGGTTGACACTTGTTAGTTTTTCTTTATGTCAGGAATATTCCTAACACTTGAGACTTCTTGCTTGCCTATTTTTGAAATTAAAACTCTGGTCTTAAAGAAATCTCCCCTTTTCTTTACCTTTTTAAAAAATCTACAATTATTTTCTTTGCTACTACTTTTATCATACTTCCTCTTGCTCTGGATTTGCTTTCAGCTATTGAATATTTAAAAGCATTAGCATTAACTTGGATTTTCATGCCTTGCCTTTAAAAAACAGGTGTAAAAAAACTTTTAAAGTATTTTTCTATATTAAGACTGCTAGTTTGAATTGCATGCTTGCTTAAATGCATGCTATTGGGTTTATCCCTGATTCTGTTATCCCTGAGCCCTTCTAGAGTTTGAACAGTCCCCCAGCCTCATCCCCTCACACATGGACTCCAAAAAAGTCATTCCCCTAGTCTCCAAGTATTTTTAAAAGGATTAAAGGGTTTACTCTGTCCATTAAATAGTGCCGTCCTGCTTGAAAACCTTGGTGTTAAATTTGGCTCATGCTCTTTTTCTTATGTGAACAACTTCACTCAAGTTGTGGTTCTTATTGTCCTCTTCTACCTACAGTTGAGATTGGATACATTTTCCTGCCTTCTCTCTGGTGGGGAATTTCCTGTCCAACCTGCCCATATCTTATCCTTTGGAGGCCACCTGGTAGATGAGGTGGTTTATGACAAGATTCTTGCTTCCCCTTTGTTGTGGTGCCTCACCCTATAATAAAATTATCTGGCTGATCCCTCTGTCCTCTAAGAGGCTTCCTCTCATCTGAACAAGCCCCCTTTGTAACCCCTTATGACAGTCCACATGTTTGGTGGTTTGCAGGCGGGGCTAATTTTGGCCGAGTAAAAGTTTGGTTGTTTGTTGAAGGTAGAGGCCTAGTAGGGAATGATAGCTACTATGGAAGGTAAGGCCTAGCTAGTAGGTGTAAAGACTACTAGAGGCAGATGTTTTCTCTACCCAGCAGAAGATATTGGCTGCTATGGGCTAGAGGTCTTCACCTAGCAGGGAACTGTGGCTTCTTGGGGTGAAGAATGAGATAGCTCAGCAGGGAACTTTGTCTGCTTGGGGTGGGGAGTGATCCAGCCTGATGGGTAGCCTTTGCTGCTCAGGCTGGAGAATGTTTAGACCCTGGAAGGTAACACAGGCTGCCAGGGTAGAAGTACATGCCAGCATGGTAGGGGACACCTACCAGGGCTGTAAGTTTTGGACCCTTGGCAGGTAGCGCAGGCTTCCAGGGAGGGGAAGAGCTTTGAGGGCTCTATGTACCCTGATACGCTTGTAGGAGGTCTGTGAGCAAACATCCTACCTAACGGACTGATAGGGTGTCCTCATTTATGCCCCTATGAGAGCTTTGGGGGGGAACCCAAAGTGAGCATTGGAGGACATAGATTTGCTTGGAGGTGTCATCAAGGCGGTTTGCTTGGGGAAGCAGCTGCAGAACTTGGTGTGATCAGGCCTCTGGGAAGTAAAGCTGATTACTTTGCAAATGAAAGCCCAGACTTAATCACCTGATTGAGTAAAGACAACGGCATAGACTTAATTGATCTATGGTTGGATGGCCTAAGTGGATTGCCACTTGTGAGGGCACAGTCAAACGCCAGTTCAATGTAGACTGATGACTATTTCTACAGATTCTGGTAATGGGAACTGAGATAAAGAGCCAAGGTGGCTCACAGAATCAGCAGATAAGACTAGTAAGAAGGACTGTTTAATCACAGTGAAGACTAGTTGAGGGACTGTTGGCTCATATTGAATTTTGGAACCAAAAAGGGTTCTTTGTGCAGGTGGAATCAAGGTGGTTCCTAGTGAGGATAATTTGAAGGGCTCAGAGATCATGTTGCAGGAGTAGCTGGTCATGATAAAGGAGTAGCCACAGGACTTATAAGCTGTTGAAAGAATGGAATGAGCTGTTTGTTGTCAAAGATGGACTGATTGCTGGTTAAGCTGAATAGCTGGAAGATGTGATTGAAGATCATAATGCAGGACTAGCTGATCATGATGCAGGAGCTGGCTGAAGGATCAGAAGATGATGATGAAGAACTGGTGGTCCGGAGAAATGAGCCAAGATTTTGCCAACTTGATTTGCCAAGGTGGTAAAATGTGGAATGTTCTGCCTTGGTTTAGTAGTAAACTCAAGAAGGAATGTGGATAGAAGTGTGGGTAAGAGATATTTTTATTAAGTTCCTAGGATAGATGAAGGTATGTTGCTATGAGAGCTGGATAAAAATTTGTTTTGGTGGGATGTTTTCCTTGGATTTTACTTTATTTGTAAATATATGGGGAAAACGTTGAAAAGGTTCAAAAAGAACAATTTAAATAGTATTCCACTATTTAAATTGGTTCAGGTTGAATGCAGGGAAGACTGGTGCCAGAATAATGGACCAGTTAACACTTTGGTGCACAAAGAGTTGTCAATTCAAGCGGTTTGAGTGATGGAAATTGATTTCTTAGTTGGATCCCAGTGGAACTTCAGAAATGGTCTATTTATGCAATCTGCATTCATTGGTTGAGTTCTGGAAGGTTTCCTGATGAAAATGATTGGTTGAAAGCCAAAAGCTTAAAGTATAAGTAAGGAAATAGTTAATTAATACTTTAAGCTTTTGAGAAAGTAAGTATGTAAGCTTAAGTTATTATAGGAAAAAGTGGGCGACAATGGTTTAAGCTTCTGAAGAAAGCCATTTTAAAGGCAGAACTGTTGGGAAAAGGACACTATAAGAAGGCAGCTGGCTGGAAAGTTACAGGGTCTTTCCCAGGCCTTTTGAGTTTCTGCCAAGAGGTTTTTGGAAGCCTTTTGATTGCCAGCAGTAGCTTGATTGGAGTGATACAGGTGGAATACCAAGGCCACTGGAGCTATACAGAGAGCTGAAGCCCAATAATAAGGAGCTGGATCCTAATTCTAAGGCGCAGAAGTCCAAGTTTAAGGTGAAGAAGTCCAAGTCTAAGGTGCAGGAGTCCAAGACCAAGTACAAGGAGTCCAAGATATTGTTGGAGGAATCCAAGTATTGGCAAACCCATATTGTTTCCCTGACCCCCTGGGCCATATGCCAGAAGGTTTCTAAGGGTATCTTCCTTCTGAGAGTGAATAAAAGCCCATTTTGACCCCTATACATATTTCTGAGATACATTTTCCCTTACTAGAGAATGGCAACCCCTTCCGGCTGGTCCCTGGCTATGACCCAGGACACACTTTAGGGACTTATAGACAAGAACCCCACACCCCTCCTTCCCATAACTGTGTCCTTTGGTTGTTGGTAGGACTGGAAATTATTAGGATGAATACTTACTCCCCTTTCTAAAGCTTCCCCACTGTGGAGCTTGTTACAAAGGGTCATTACAGCCTTGCCATGGATGGAGTACTGGTGTTGTGTTTCCCCAGAATGTGAGCCCAATTCTATTGACCTACCCACCTTCTCATAACAGAAACCAGGGTGCTCATCAAGAGATCCCATGACAGATCTAATGTCATGACCTCACTTGACCCTGCCAACATGACATGATCTCATGCTTTGTTATAAGAAGCAAGGCCAATCATGATGAAAATCCCAATAATACATATGCATATTACTACATATTCCTATCCTGATCAAAGGTGCATACACCCTCCTTGGTGGCCTAATGGCTTCCTGCATGGTACAAGAATCCTCATTATTTTCAATGAAGATCATATTATCCAAATCTCTTTTCTGTCTCCTTTTGTACTGGTGTCTTCCCTCAACTCCAAGTACTGAACTATAACTAATCAGTTGTATTACTTTGGGAATTCTTTGGGGTGATTTTGACCATTTTACAATTGATTTTTTAAGCTGTTAGTTGTAGTTTTAAACAGATTATATTTTGAATCCCCTCCTTTCTGTTTTATTGGGTACCCTATTTAGCAATGCCAGTATGAGCTGAAAACTTTAAAGCCTTTTAGCTGTGTACTTTATCATATATAACCTCTTGAATCATAGGAGAAATTATTTAAATATGTTTTAGTTGGAAGAACTTACCTATTTTTAAGTTCAATAGTGGCTGACAACAAATACAAAGTGCTTAAATTTCAGTTTAGTTTGCTGGATAATGCTGCCGCTCAAAGGGGTTTTAGACACTTTGAAGTGTCTCACGGCATCCCTACCTGTGGCAGTGTTAATAAAAGCAAATATATATGTAAATGGACTTAATTTAGTCCTGTTTGCCTAAAAGGTAAGAGAGTCAAAAATGATATAAAACTTTACTAATAATGATTGGAGCTTAGAATGCTTTTATCAACTATTATTGGTCAATCCCATCTATTTCTCTGCCAAACATATAATATTAGATTTACTAAGCCAAGGTAAGCCTTCACTAAACACAATATTAACTTTTCACTTTAACTTCTATAGATTCACTTCAAATCAAAGGTAAGCTTCAAAATATAATATAATACTAACTGTTTTAAGCATAGTGGATCAAGGATTTTAAAAGTTAAGCTTAGTTTTAAAAGTTTCAAAGCTAACTTTGTTTTTAAAGGTAATAATTCTAAAAAAACTAATTCAATTCAAAATTCAAGTTGATTCTGCATTTCAGGTAGGCTTTACATTAAATTTAATAACCTTCTTCAAATCCTTTTAGATGAGCTTGGTCCATAGCAGATCTTGGGGTGGGTAATTCATTTTTAGCAAATCAAGTTTACTAACCTAGAATTTAGAACCAGATTTTTGCCCTGAAGTAGATTAAGTCTTGGTAAGTAATGTTTTGTTTCTCAAATCTTTTTAAATCAAAGCTTCAAACCATCAGTTAACCATTTCCTAATTAACTACTAACCTTCAATCCTTTTAGATAGACTTAGTCTACAGTAGATCTTAGTATGGTAAGTTTTTTTCACTAAATTAACAGCCTAGATTAAAAAACCAGACTTTTGCCAACAAGCAGATCTTAATTTAGGTAAGCCATTTCTCTAAATTTACAAAACTTGATTAGGGACTCCCAGATTTTTATCCCAAAGCCAATCTTGGGCCAGGTAAGCTTTTTGATAAATTACTAACCTTTTTTAAAAAACTCACAAACTTTCCCCATGCAGCAGATTTTGGGGTTGGTAAGTCATTTTTCACTAATTTTTACTAACATTAATTTCAAGCCCCAGATTTCTGCCTACAGCAGATCCAGGGTTGGGTAAGTTTTTTTAGAGTAAACAGATATTTTAACAAAAAAACTGTTTCTCCAATTTAGTTTTTTGATCCAACTAGCTCTTTTTTACCCAAATTCAAAATTTTACTATTAAGGTAATCTCTTTGACTTCCTTTAAACTTTTATTATCTATATCTTTGAATATCAAGTTATGTCTTATTTTATATGATCAATAAATATTAAAAAGTATATTTTAAAGTTCCTTAGTTTTAAGTTCTCAACCAAGCAATTATAATTTGCTTATTAAACTTTTAATTAATCTTCATATTCTAATGATTATATTCAAGTTTTGGCTAACTGTGAAAAAAAGTCCTGTCTCTCCTTAAAATCTTTTTCACCCAAATAGAACATTTATAATAATTTTACTTACCCTCATCTGCAAAACTCCATCACCACATAAACTAATTAATATGTCATATATAATAGCTACTATAGACCGTTTAACTTTCTTCTGCTCATAAAATTAGAGGGTTCCTCTTTTAAAAGATCACTATAAATAATTAATTTTCTGAGATAACAAAAATCTATTAGAAATTCATAAATAATCAAGTTTAGACCATATTATAGTAGTTTCATGTTATGATGTTTTCTGCTAAAATCAAAAACAATAATTTACTAGAGGGTACTGAACACACAAAAATAAAATACAATCAAATCAAATGTTATGAAGCTGAAATAACATCATATTAGATAACTAAAAAGATCTACAAAATCAGACACTATCTTATCAAAAATAGGAATTAATGATATCAAAAATCAGAGTACCACATAGAATTCAACTTATATTTAAAAAGTAAATTAGGATCAACATGTTATCAATAAAATATGCAGTCATCAACAATTAAAGACTGTATTTTAGTAAAAAGGTGTACTATAAAAAAGAATATATTAAGCCTATAAACTACAAAATAATTGTTTGGGAACAAAAGAGCTTTTTATAACATGTACTTAATCTTTATTAATATGGGTATTTTAATGTCCATTGGAGTTCAAAATATATACTGAAAGTAAAGACTTTAAAAGGGCTGCAGTTTCACAATGTGGATAAAAATTCAGTACTTGTCAGAGCTGTTGCAAGAGATAAAAAACCAAGTGCTGAACACACAGAAGTTATGCACAAAACAAATCTTAAGTGGGCTAATTTTATTGTTAACATGTATAAATTGTTGATTTTTTATGTGAGAAAACTTGGTGTTATATGTTTGGGTTTGTCTGTGTATCTCAAAATCTCTTAAAAGTACTTTAATTAATCTCCATTCTCTTAAATGTCAAAAAATAAGCATAATAAAAGTTATAGACCTCTAATAAAGCCTTGATAATAGTATAATAGAGATTTACAAAGCATACACCCATACTTCTCTAATTAAAAGTAGCAATCATAATAAAGCTATCATTTTTATAGTAAAAAATTGCTTTAGATATCATTAAATCATCTTTTAACAACCAGAATAGTAAATAAATTTAAAAAAGACATACTGAACTACCAAAAAGGTATTTCTGCTAGAGAAAAAGAAAAGAATAACAGTGTGAAGCTATGAATAATAGAGCTGAGTTAGCATAGCTTGTTTCTTTTGGTAGCCTGCTCACCGCTCAACTTTATACACTCATTGATTTCTGATGTTTTTTCATTAACAAATCTAAATAATTTTTACCAAGAAACCATAAGGAGGCTGCATCTTTTAACAGCTTTTTACTAGGTATGAGACCAGGAACGCATACTAGCAGGCTTCCATCACTTCTGGGGTTTCACTAAAAAGATTTATGATAAAGATCATTAAAAAGCCAAAAAATTTGAACTCTAAAAAATATAACTTCAAACCCCTCTTTGATCATAGTTTTTACCAGCTATAACTGGAAACACATACCAGCAGGCTGCCGTAAAAGAGTGAAGCTGAGCGTAGCACAGCATAGCTCTTTTGGCAGCCAGCCTGACATATCTTTTCTTTTACCAGCTATAGACTAGAAAGGCATACCAGAAGGCAGCCATAATTGAACAATTTTTAACAGCTACAGACTAGAAACGCGTACCAGCGGGCTGCTGTAAAAGAGTGAAGCTGAGTGTAGCACAGCTTTGCTCTTTTGGCAGCCTGCCTGCACATCTTTTCTTTTACCAGCTATAGGCTAGAAATACATACCAGCAGGCTACCAGACACATCTTTCCTTTTACCAACTAGAGTTTAAGAAAATAGATTTAAAAGGCCACATTATTTGTTTGAATAAATAGTGTGGCCTTTTAAAATCTATTTTCTTAAACTCTGAGTTTGGTAAAAGAAAGAGGGCAAGTTGGAAACTGAGAGTACGAGCGAAGCGCCCAAAGAGCAAGCGTGCTCACTTCAACTTCACTCTTTTGCAGCACCCACTGGCACCCCGCGTTTATGTAGCTATAAAAATTACTGTTCAATTGTAGCTGCCTTCTATTATACACTTACTAATCATACTAACAAGTAAAAAAAAAGATATGTCGAAGCTGGCAGCTACAGAGCCTATGCCGTCTTACGCTCAGCTTCATACTTACGGCAGCCGCGGTATGTATTTCCAGTGCTAGCTGGTAAAAACTATGATCAGAAAGGGTTTGAATATTGGAGTTCATCATTGGCTAATGATCTTTATCATGAAATCTTAGTGAACCCCAAGAAGCGATGGAACCTGCTAGTATGCGTTCCTTCCATACTAGTAAAAAAGCTGTTAAGAACTGAAGCCCCTATGGTTCTTGTAAAATTTCTTTAGATTTGTTAATGAAAAAACATCAGAAATCCGTGAGTGTCGACGGCGAAACACAAATACAATGTTAACTGCTCTAGTATTCATAGCTTCACACTTTATTCTTTTCTTTCTCTAGCAAAAACCTTTTACAATTCAGTATATCTTTTTAAATTTACATTTACTATTCTGGTTGTTTAAAGATGATTTAATGATATCTAA
>QTSX02004320.1:0-286459 GCA_014839935.2 Entomophthora muscae | reverse complement strand
GAGTTAGCATAGCTTGTTTCTTTTGGTAGCCTGCTCACCGCTCAACTTTATACACTCATTGATTTCTGATGTTTTTTCATTAACAAATCTAAATAATTTTTACCAAGAAACCATAAGGAGGCTGCATCTTTTAACAGCTTTTTACTAGGTATGAGACCAGGAACGCATACTAGCAGGCTTCCATCACTTCTGGGGTTTCACTAAAAAGATTTATGATAAAGATCATTAAAAAGCCAAAAAATTTGAACTCTAAAAAATATAACTTCAAACCCCTCTTTGATCATAGTTTTTACCAGCTATAACTGGAAACACATACCAGCAGGCTGCCGTAAAAGAGTGAAGCTGAGCGTAGCACAGCATAGCTCTTTTGGCAGCCAGCCTGACATATCTTTTCTTTTACCAGCTATAGACTAGAAAGGCATACCAGAAGGCAGCCATAATTGAACAATTTTTAACAGCTACAGACTAGAAACGCGTACCAGCGGGCTGCTGTAAAAGAGTGAAGCTGAGTGTAGCACAGCTTTGCTCTTTTGGCAGCCTGCCTGCACATCTTTTCTTTTACCAGCTATAGGCTAGAAATACATACCAGCAGGCTACCAGACACATCTTTCCTTTTACCAACTAGAGTTTAAGAAAATAGATTTAAAAGGCCACTTATTTAAATAAACAAAATTATGTGACTCAATTAGGATACCTGGACGCGTACCTAGGCAGGATGCCGTAAAAGGGCAAAGCAGGCGTAGCTCAGCTTTGTTCTTTTGGCATCCTGCCTGCCACAGCACGCATGTCATTTAACCTCTGGGGTCGATACCAAATAATTTGGTTATTTTTGGATACTGGAAGAGGGTTGGGCTAATGATTCGAGCTTAATACCTTCCCGCCAGCTTTACGCCCCTGGCCTCAAAATCTTTTCTGAGCTTTATAAATAGACTTCGCTATGGCGCATGAAAGTATAAATCAAAGCTGATAATTTAGGAAACAATGCTTCCATAGCTTGTCCTAGCAATGTTACTTTCTAAGAAACGCTGCTTATTTAAAAAAGGTGTACTAGCTCGGATGTTTACCTCCATTCCTGTTGGTTCTGGAAAGTAGGCTTCTTTCTCAGCGTTGATTATTTCATTTTTTTCATCTTAGTGCTTAGCAACTGAAGTATCTAATGTTTATCAGGGGGATTTTTTGTGGCTAGCCGAGGCTTTTTAAATTAGTTTCTACTCTTCCTGAATATTTTTATTTCTCCCTTCTCAATGCAGCCCTTTTTATTCGACTTTCTTGGCAATTCTTTTTTATCGTATATGCATGTGAAGTCTTCTTAGAAAGCTGTCAAGCAGTACTCGGAAAACAGGTGGTTCTTTTGTTTTGAAGCCAATTTTTCTCATCTCAAAATCAACAGTTTTAAATGGACTACCAGTTATAAAGATCGAATTCTTTTTAGAAAAAGTAGAAGTTTAATGGCTAAAGATTTAAAGGCATTAGCATGAAGCTTAAAAAATTACCTATGAACAGTTTTCTTGTATAGTTGCGGGGTAGTCTAATATCTTGTTCCTTCAATCTAAGATTCCTGTGTTACTACTGCCTGTTAAAGATTTGGCATTTAGACTACTTTTAAAAAGCACAAGATTGGTTAACTTTGTGCTCAATTTAAAGCTTGCTGTGATTCATTGTGGCTTGTCTCTGTATTTTATAAATTTTCAAAAAAATCTTTTACCTCTTTTATGTTGAAAATATAACTTTTATCTTGGAGCTGATTTCTCCTTCTGAAAGTGTCAGTAAAAAGTCAGCAGCAGTATCAATACTGGAAAGTGATCTTCAATTTATTGATAAAGTCAACGCTTGTGTATCATTCAATCGTCGTTCTTCGGCTGAAGCTCTCAATGGATTTCTACAACAAGTCTACACCGATAGAAACAAACATCCCCCTGGAAATAAAACTGCTGCCACCATTGAGAATCTAAAGAAAGATTTCTTTACGCTTCCAACTACTCTGCGGAATTCCTTTTCATTCTCAACTGATGATGGGCTGTTCTTGTACAATCTAGTCCGCTCCGTCAAGCCTAAAAAAGTACTGGAGCTCGGCAGCTATTATGGAAAGACTACCAACTTAATCCTCTCTGCTATGAATCCAGAGCAATATGCACAAAAAGCGATCAGTTCAATCCCAAGATTTGATCTCACATCAAACTCATGTAAAGTCTATTCGCTGCATGAATCAGATTTCTTTTCCGAAAGCCTTCTTCTTTCTTGTGATGTGAAACTTGAATGCGTCAAATTCAACCATCATTATATGAGCCATTTCTGCCCTCCCTCTATCCTTACTAGAGCAATCCGCCATTCCGCTCACAATCTGTAAGAACTCCACTGCTTTTAAACTCACCATTTGAAGGCTTGACGAGCTTCCTAACTTCGCGGAATTTGATTTAATCCTTTTTGACTGCGACAAAATGAAGTATAAACAGTGCTACGAAAAAATCATTGCCCAGAGGCTGCTCTCAAAATCAGGCCTGCTGCTGTTTGCCAACTGTCTTAACAGAGGTTCGGTTTCGACTCTGGATGAGGCACCCTCCAATAAGCTGGGGAAGTTTGCATTTACCAAGCACTACTCTCTAAGCCTGAAGTTAAACAAGCTTTGCTTTCACATTGCCGAAGACCCAAAGTCTGTCTCCACTATGGTGCCCTTCTGTGGAGGATTGGTTGCTGTCCAGCCGCTCTATCAATAGACTTATCGACATCATTGCAAACTATACCTGGCTAAGTGTATTCTTTATCATCAAGGTCAAGCTTATCATGGAAATATTTCACCAGGCTTGTGGTGCTTACCAAGCTCTTCTTTTTGGATATTTGCTTTGTTTCACTCTTATGCTTAAAGTGAAAAAGGCTTGATTCTGTAGAAATTGATGAGCTGCAACTGTGTTCAAGAAGCAGTATTCAGAGGAGAGAGGAAGTTGAAAGAAGCGACTTAGTTAAGCTGATTAAGTTATCTCAATTTGCTTTATATTCTTAAATGAGTTTATTCGAAGAGCTAGTGGCTCTTGGTGACTGAGTACCCTCAGGGGCAAGTTTAATCTGGCTGTGACATAAATAGTCTCACTTTTGGAAGTTGGCTCTAAAAGACAGGACTGATACAGTAGCTTTATAACCTGTTGAGATAAGCGAAATCATCTCAGTCTAAGAACGAAATCAAAGTAGATCCAAATCTATTGTAATTTAACATAAATTCTTTGATTTTTGATTTCATTTTTAGACTGAGTTGATTCTGTTTATTTCATCAGGCTATAAACCCACCGTATATTCAGTTCCATTTTCTATTCCACTATATTATCTTCTGCACAAGGCAAATTCTGCCATCTTTACTAATGAAAAGTGATGGAATTCATCTTGTGAAAGATAAGATGATGCAATATAAAATACAACAATTTGTCCAGGTTGAATCAGCAATTATCCAAACCTATTGGATCAGATGTTGCCATAAACAATGTATAGCTCTTTTTCTCAACTTAAGCTGAAAGCTAAAAAAGATAAAGACTTGTTGATAGAGAGCAGCTGCCAAGTGTGCCATTTGCTTTTCAATAAAATTTTATAACTGTACTATTAACAACAGTCCCCAAGGAGAAAATAAGAAAGAAAGGGAAAAACTTGAAGGAATAAAGATTTTATCAAAGAAAAGAAAGAAGTGCTTTTAAATCATGAAGATAGAAAATTGTGGTGTAATTAAGAGATAAGAATGACTTGTGCTTGAGTTTTTTTTGGGGGGGAACTGCTCTTACTTGAACATCATGGGTGAAAGTGGTGTGATGACAATAAGAAGTACCATTGACAAGGTGATCAATATTGCTTGTTACCCATTTTGGTACCCACTTCAATTCTGACACTGCTTTTCTGATATCCTAAAACCCATCAATATGACATCATTGTCATAGTTTTAAAATATAAATTTCATTTTAGATTCCTGAAAATGTTGTCATACTTTCATATTTTAATTCCCCAGAAAAACGGCGTTGGAATCAAAGTGGGTACCCCCATTTTGGGTATTGGGTCAAGTTAATTCCTGGCTTAATCTGTATGTAGAATAATCTGTTGCAACAAAAAGAGCTCAAAACCAAAAGAAAAATTACATTGCTTAAGAAAACTGGCTCTAGAGTCAAAAGCTGTGGTTTCTACATCTGTAACAATCAATAAAATCACATTTCCTTTTATATAGTAGCTTGAGAACAAAGTCTTTGCAACACTTATCTTAAAAATCATTTTCACTATTTGATGATCTCATTTATTTGAAAGCATTTTCAAAGTTGGCTGAACCCACCTTAGCACCACCTTTTAAGTTTCTTCAATGGAAGTCATCAATTAACTGGCCCTGGCTTTACCCTTATTAATTAAAATTATCATTCACCTGTACAAATGGTTCAATTTTCCAACTATTTCAGCATCAAGGTATATATCAGTGGCCAAAAATTAAATTATATCAATCAAGCTACTGATTTAAACTATGGGTTATTTGTATGCCCTGGAAATAAAAAGCCAATACTGTAAATTCAGAACCTATACATAAAAATACAGGATTGTCAAATCCTTGGTCCAAATTTTGAATAATTTTTGTGGAAAACTCATCTGAGTGAAAATTAAAATATTTAATAAAATCAACTATTTAATTTGATTTTTTTGGCTTATTTAAATTGGAAAATTTTGAATCTCTTGAGCAGATAACTCAACTAAAAAAGGACAAAACACAGCAAACAAATGCAGGATACATGAATCAGAAATGCAGGATTCTAATGTACAATTTATTATTTCCTACATGTCTAACAAATCATAGACAACATGTAAAAATTAACAAATATGTAATTGCGGGATTTTCAAATCCAAGAACCAAATTTCAAATCAAGAATGAAGTGAATTTGAAATAAAATAAATTATGGTAATCTCAAACAGGAAGGCAAAGGATCTAGAGTGGATTTGTGCTAATTCTTTTAGGGATCATAGGCATTCTCAAAAATCACCCTATTCCAGTTTTGGACGGCTAAAATTTCAATTGTAATATTCACCAACTTAATATACTTAACAACAAAATTGACTAAAATATACACTCCTCTTTTTGAGTTTAAAATTTTAATAACAACCAAGTCAACAAGCTTTTCCCTGGCCTTGACAAAATCATGCAGGGCTACACTGGGTCTTCCAACAGTGAAGCCTCTGTCTATGATCACCTCCATCCTGCAAGCCCCTCCACAAGCACTACCCAGGAGTGTGTTCTTTCTCTTGCGTCCTCAAGCATGGCCCTGTTTTTCCATCACACACAGGCAGCTGCTAACCCAAATAATACAGCAACCCTAGCATCTGGAATTGACCACGTGAGCCATGGGGCCACCAATGGAAGCCAGAATTCAGAAACAGCCAATCAGATGGCACTGTCTGGTTCTCAAGGCAGACACACCCCACCTCCAGCCAATGAGCCTGCAAGACACAGAACAAAATTGATCACTCCAGAAATTGTTCTCAAAATGGTTGAAAGGCAAGAGATGCTTATGTCCCTTGGGGAAATTGCGGCCACAGTGGGTTTTGCAAAGTCCAATGTGGCTGCGACCCTGTGAGCTCACACCAATTGTGTCCCCCTCCCAAGAAGACCTCAACTGGTGCCTGTACATCAACTGATAGCAAAAAAGCCCATCCCCTTATGATGGCCATCATGGAACGTGACCTGTGGATGCCCCTGGTCCAGGTTTGTCTACAACTGGAACTCCACAGCATTTTCACAAATAAGAGAAAAGTTAATTTGTGGGTGTATCAAGTTGTGGTTGCTGCTAGAATCTTTTCCAAAAAAGTTCTCAGTGATCCCAGTTTTGTGGATACCAACCCCTATGAGTCTGCTGTCATCAATCTTATCAAAGGGAGGGCAATGTGGACGCACAATGGCGTCATCTTCCTGTTATATGCCAAGATTTCTGCAAGTATCCAAGACTATGGAGAAAAGCGTATCCAATCTGAAGTTTACAAGCGTGGCCCAATTTTGCATCAATTTTTTAGGGTTTTATTAGCAGTTTCTCCATTGGGTGTCAATTATTACTCATCAATATCAAACACTGCAGATGGGTATGCCTACCAGACAGAGCTCAAGGTCATGCTTGAAGAGTGGGCTACTCAACAGGCCATGTACACATTTGTAATGAGTGCTGAGATGGAACAGCAGGAATGGGCAACCAAAGAAATTAGGACTGTGGGTCATTCCTGTTGGTCCTACCCTACCAACCACGCTGACATGCATCTTGCAGATGTATATCTTTACAATTTTGGTTCTGCTCTCAGGCGCTTAAAGCCTTCCACATAAAATAAACTGTGCACCAAAATTGAGAAGGGGTACGAGAAAATTCCCTTCTATATTTGTCCAGGACTTATCAGATCTCACTATATTCTATACAAGTGATAGTAATAAGTCCATAAATGACTCCTGCCTCCCCCCACACTCATCTATTTGGTTTGTCAAGCCTGCATATGTGACAAAAGAAGAATTTGAACAATTGAAGCAATCAACTCTTTCCTCCTCTTCCTAGTCAACAAACCAAGCCTCCTAACTTCCCCATCAAGACCAAGCCACCTGCCTTCCAACCCTGACTCCTAAACCACCACCCATTCCCTCCCCACTATCTCTGATGCTGTCCCTTTTACAGGTGCAGATGATGGTGATATAAATTCCTCTCATTCCGTCCTCTACTCATCCTTTGAGAATTAAAATAAAGCCTTTCTTTGCAAAAAATTATTAAAATGATATTATTTCTTCTAATTCATAATTAATAGTATATATTTTGTATATTATTGGTATTTCACATATAATAAAATGGTGTAAATTTTATTAAGTAACATATAATTAGCTGCATAATAATTTTATCATTATCAATAATAAAATAAAGACCAACAAATGTAAATAATACATTATAATATTGCAACTAGATGTTAACTCTTGATATTTAGATATTATGTACATAACCTAATGAATTTTGCATAATAAAATGCACTATGTATCAATATTTGTAATAAGTGTTAATGACTCTCAATTATAGACACAGTCCAATCATAAAATTACAATGAAAAATGCCAAGTTTACACGGTGCATTTTACAGCTTGCATATTTATCTATTGATAATGATTCTAGAAATTTAAATCAGATTTTGTGAGTTAGTAATAATTCAATGAATCAATCAATCACTGTTTATGACCATTAATTGGCTGATTTTTTTGCTGTGGCAATTGAGCCTTTTCTGATAATTACGTGCTGGTATCCCATTGGTTGGTTTCACATCCCATTGCACAGGCAATAGGAAACTTGGTTACCACCCCAAGACTGGATGTGGTTGGGGTGGCAATCATGTTTCCTATTGCCTGTGCAATGGGATGTGAAACCAACCAATGAGATATCAGCACATAATTATCAGAAAATAATCAATTGCCACAGCAAAGAAAATCAGCCAATTAATAGTCATAAACAGTGATTGATTGATCCATTGAATTATTACTAACTCACAAAATCTGATTTAAATTTCTAGAATCATTATCAATAGGAAAAAATAGAGCTGTAAAGTGCACTATTGTTGCAACTGAACCAATGAGGATTCAGTATTTGGAATTGAGGAAGACAACAGTCCAATAAGAAGGACAGATTAATAAGAATAAGGTATCATTTGTTGTAAAACTTTATGGTTAATATACCATATGGGGAAAGCCATAAGGGGGTAGCATAGTGGGAAGTTCCATGTAAGGTTTGAAGCCAAGGAATAACTTGTGCAGGGATCAGCAAGTCAAATTGGTAGTGCTCCTAATTAGGATTAAGTACCTGCTATTTGATATTGCCATGTAATTAATCCATAACATTAGATATGTCAAGAGGCGGCCCATCAAGCGCCCCCTGTGTATTGTAAGATATGTTAGCAGGGGCACAAGCAAACATGGTGAAGCTTCTTGGTGTTTCCTTGGGCATCTTTAAGTTGATAGGCATGATTGTCATAGACTGCAGCTATATTGAAGGGCCCTAGGTGGTTAGGTTCCAACTTGGCAGAATTGAGATTGAGGGTGTAGATGGGGTCACCTACAGCGTATCTAGCTTTGAGGTGCTTTGTTCCTCCTGCAATCTGCCTGTGTTTGATTTCCTGGGATTTGGCATGCCATTGGTCTAGGGATGGAGTTGTTACTAGGGGAGGCTTGTCAGGAATCTTGGACCATAGCTTTCCCTGTTAAACCCCTGTCAGACTGTCAGGTGTTCCAAAGGCCAGGGTACTGGGGCTGAACCCTGTGCCCCTGTTGATTCTTGCTTGTAGGATAAGTAGAGCGGTGGGCAGGTATTCAGTCCATGCGGTGTTGGAGTGCTCTTGTTAGAGCTTGGCAATCAGCTGAACCAGTGAGCCATTTAACCGTTCCAGGCGTCCATTGGCTTGAGGATGGTAGGGAGTTATAACTACGCGTTGGTGTGCGTTCTTAGCGCAGTATGCCTTCATGACATATCCAACAAGTTTGGGGCCTATCATCTGTGATGAGACGTTTGGGTCGCCCAAAGCAGGCCACAATTTCCTTACCAATGAAGCAGGTAATGGTGGTGGTGGTGTGGTTGGTTGTTGCCCAGGCCACTGGCCAGCAAGTGAAGTAGTCAATGGCAGTGATAATGTACTTCTTTCCCAGTCTGTCTTTGGGGAGTGGCTCCACAATGTCAAGGGCCCACTGCTCAAAGGGTTCCAAGGTCTTGATGGGCAGGACAGACTTGGGGGGTGCAGGTTTGGATGTATTCTTTTCACACAGCATGCACGTTTCAAGGAGATCCAAGATGTCTTGACGCATGCGCAGCCACCAAACCTTTTGTTTCATGATCTCAAAGAGGTTATACCCTCTGATATGACCCAGGGTTTGGTGGTAGTGCAATATTGTGTCACCTTGTTGCGTGGTGGGAATGTAAGGCATATTCTCACCTGTCTCTGCCTGACGGCAGACGTTACCAGTGTTGCAAACAAGTTTCCAGACTTGCCTTCTAATGTATCTTACAATACACAGGGGGCGCTTGATGGGCCGCCCCTTGACGTATCTAACGTTATGGATTAATCTGATGGCAATATCAAATGGCAGGTACTTCATCCTAATTAGGAGCGCTACCAATTTGACTTGCTGATCCCCACACAAGTTATTCCTTGGCTTCAAACCTTACATGGAACTTCCCACTATGCTACCCCCTTGTGGCCTTGTGGCTTTCCCCGTATAGTATATTAATTACAATATTCTACAATAAATGATACCTTACTCTTATTACTATGTCCTTTCTATTGGACTGTTGTCTTCCCCAATTCCAAATACTATTTCTTCATTGGTTCAGTTGCAACAGTGGTAGCAGTGGTAGGTTCACAACCTACCTAAAACAAAAATCTCCCCCAAGAAAGGACAGAGTACAGGCTGTATGGCTACTCCCCAACAAGAGACCTTCCTGTCAATCCCCAAAGGGGACATCCCTAACAGGTACGTCATCTATCAAGACCAGTTAGTTCTCACCAGCGTGTACAACTGACTCTGCTTTGGGCAGCGTGACGCCAGCGTCACCCTGCCCTAGTCAGATCTGTCCCAGCGCATGCTCAACCTTCAGCTAGAATCTTTTGCTGGTGGCGTCAAGGAGGCCAACATTGTCAGTTGGCTCCATTCTACTGAAACCCGCCTTTGTATCTGTCAGGTCCCTGAGCCCATGTAGGTTGCCACTGCGTCTGGCTTCCTCACGGGGCCCGCTACTGTGTGGTTCACCAAGTGGGCCAGCCAGGAACTTGATGTTACCTGGGCGGCATTCTGAGACGCCGCCAAGTCCCGCTACAGTGAAACCTTCTCCCCCATTGTTGTGGGAACTTCTCTTCTAGCAATCAAGAAAACTGGTTCCGTTCCTGAGTACCTTGCTGCCTGGCAACAAGCTCTTGCTGCCACCCCTAAAGCCGTGACCAATGGGAATGCAATGCTACTCACTCTCATCATCAATGGGTTAAAACCCCATATCTGCAAGTGGGTCCCCGTAGGTTGCTGCACCCCCATCAATGACTGCTACAAAGCCATCATGGAGGCTAACAACCAGGCCTCAATGGGCTTTTGCCGTACCAGTGACGCTCCATCCCTACCTTGTACAACACCTAGCAGTAGCCACAATTAAGTAGGTTGCCGCCAGCCCTGTCAGCAGGATAATGGGACTAAACACCACCACAAGGGCAAGCTTCAGCTAGCGCAGATTGAGGATCAGGGAAAAGCCTGGGGGTTATAACAACAAGAGGCATTGCAACCCCACCTGATCCATCCTCTCAATCCCTGCTCGCAAAATTCCTGCAACTATAACATGCATGAAGTCAAAACCTTGGACATCTTTCAAGTCCACAGTGATGACCCCATATTAAAAGCAAGCCACTCCTCAAATAAAGTAACAAACTTGTCCTATCCCTTCAATTTCTGTGGGAACACCCAATAATTACTGGTAGACACCGGGGCCACCCACACTATGGTGAACCAGGTGTTTGCCGACTCTCAGCAATTAGACCAAGTGCCCAGCAGGTTCAAAGAAGTTCAAGTAGCTGACTCCTGCAGAGTTACCATCACCCACAAGACAGTACCCTTCTCTGTGAGAATGGGGGACATCCAGGTTAAGCTCTCTGGGCCAATCATGGCAGGGCTCAGCCATGACATAATTGCTGACCTCAACTGGCTTTGTCACAACTGTCCCTACATTGACTGGGATACCTCTGTCATCACCCTCAACAGAAATGGGGTGGGGTTCCAGATTTACCCTGTGGAAATGAGCAAATTAAACCATGATACTGTGTTTGTCAGAATCACAGAGATAGGTTCATACAATCTCAAGGGGGGAAACTAGACTTTAACCAATGCTCAGTCAAAGTTATCCATGCTGAACCATCCATGGTCCCTCCCTTGACCTCCTCACCACCGCCAGCGCTTGCTGCACTCCTTGAGGAGTACAATGATGTATTCAGTGAGACACTTGAAAAACTACCTCCTCCCCAGGAGATCCAGAACACTGTACAACTTCAAGAGTTGTTACCTAAAGCACAACCATTAAACAGTCTCACACCAAAGGAAGATGAAACCCTCTGCCAGCACCTTTTGGACGCGCTTGATAAGGGCTTCATCCACCCCTCGCTCTCTCCATATGGGGCGGCTGTCTTCTTTGTAGCCAAGAAGGACGGGTCCCTTTGCCTGGTCACAGACTACTGCGCCCTAACTGAGGTGAGGATTAAGAATAAGTACCCCCTCCTGCTGATTGACAACCTGTTTGATACACTCACAGGTGCAAAGGTCTTTAGCAAGATTGATCTCACTGCGGGGTACAACCAGGTCCGCATTGCACCAGGGGATGAGGCAAAAACTGCCTTCCACACACGCTACAAGTTGTTTGAGTGTTGTGTCATGAACTTTGGGATGATCAATGCTCCTTCCACCTTTGCCATATTGATGAACAAATCATTTGAGGAACTGATTGGAAATTGTGTGGTTGTGTACCTTGAAAACATTATTGCCTTCAGTCAAGATCAAACCACACACCTCCAACACCTCTGTGCTGTCCTTGACACCCTTCAGAAAAACCAGCTAAAAGCTAAACCCTCCAAATACTAGTTCCTCAAGTTGGAGCTGTTATTCCTTGGGCACACCATCTCTGCCCAAGGGATAAAGACCAAACCTTCCAAAATCAAGGCAATCATCAGCATGCCGCCCCCCACTGATGTGGGCCAGGTGTGGACATTCTTAGGCATGAACACCTATGTGCACAAGTTTATTCTCAATTGCGGGGAACTAATTGCACCTCTAACTGAGCACCTCAATACCAAACAGCGCTTTCATTGGACCCCTTTCTGAGATCAAGCCTTTGAGATGTTGAAGCAAAGGCTCACAACAACACCAGTACTGCTGTTCCCCAATTGAAACCGTCAGTACAAACTCAAGACCAATGCCTAAGACAGGGCCATAGGGGGCGTGCTAAGGGTAGAAGCTGACAATGGCGCCTTCCTCCCCATGGCATATGAGTCCAGGAAACTTACTGACTCAGAACAATGCTACCCCATCCATGATAAAGAATTAGCAGCAATTGTGCACTGCATTTAGAAGTGGTGCTGTTACCTGGAAGGTGCTGGCTTCTCACCCCGTGTTCTGATGGACCACAAGTTGCTCCAGTACTTCAACATGCAGTCCCATTTGAGTCGCTGACAAGCAGGATGGGTTGAGCGTCTATCCCCCTATCAGTTACGCATTGAGTACAAGCCTGGGAAGGAACTTGTCACAGCTAATGCCCTTTTGCAACTCTACATAGCATCCATCACTGGGGACAATGGCTTGGACCCAGATTGGCCCATGCTCTATCTCTTCCCTGAGGCAACTTGCTACAAGGGGCTTAACTTGGTCACCATCTCCAAATTGAAGGACAACAAAGTTCAGTTCACCACCAATGCTGGTAACGTTTGCCGTTGGGCAGAGACAGGTGAGAAGACACCTTACATTCCCACCACTCAACAAGGGGACACAATATTGCACTACCACAAACCCTGGGTCACATCAGAGGGCGGAACCTCTTCAAGATCATAAAACAGAAGGTAGGTGGCCGCGCATGCGTCAAGACATCTTGGATCTTGTCAAAACCTGTGTGCTGTGCAAAAATAATACATCCAAACCTGCACCCCCAATTCTGTCCTGCCCATCAAGGCCATGGAACCCTTTAAGCAGTGGGCCCTCAATATTGTGGGGCCACTCCCCAAAGACAGACTTGGAAAGAAGTACATTATCACTGCCATTGACTACTTCACTTGCTGGCCAGTGGCCTGGGCAACAACCAACCACACCATCATTACCTGCTTCATTGGTAAGGAAATTGTGGCCTGCTTTGGGCGACCCAAACGTCTCATCACAGATGGCGGCCCCAAACTTGTTGGATATGTCATGAAGGCATACTGCGCTAAGAATGCACACCAACGCGTAGTTATAACTCCCTACCATCCTCAAGCCAATGGACGCCTGGAACAGTTAAATGGCTCACTGGTTCAGCTGATTGCCAAGCTCTCACAAGAGCACTCTTACACTGAATGGACTGAAAACCTGCTCACTGCTCTACTTATCCTATGAGCAAGAATCAACAGGGGCACAGGGTTCAGCCCCAGTACCCTGGCCTTTGGAACACCTGACAGTCTGACAGGGGTTGAACAGGGAAAGCTATGGTCCAAGATTCCTGACAAGCCTCCCCTAGTAACAACTCCATCCCTAGACCAATGGCGTGCCAATCCCGGGAAATTAAACACAGGCAGATTTCAGGAGGAACAAAGCACCTCAAAGCTAGATACACCGTAGGTGACCCCATCTACACCCTCAATCCCAATTCTGCCAAGTTGGAACCTAACCACCTTGGGCCCTTCAAGATAGCTGCAGTCTATGACAATCACACTTATCAACTCAAAGATTCCCAAGGAAACACCAAGAAGCTTTACCATGATTGCTTGAGCCCCTGCTGTGCCATCCCCACACAAAAGTTGTTTGTGTGGACCTTCCTGCAGACTCTGGTCTTGGTGTCTGACAACAAGCAGGGGGCAAGGGGGTGTTGCAACCAAGTTTCCAGACTTGCCTGCTAACGTATCTTAAAATACACAGGGGGCGCTCAATGAGTTGCCCCTTGATATATCTAACGTTATGGATTAATCTGATGGCAATATCAAATGGCGGGCACTTCATCCTAATTAGGAGTGCTATCAATTTGACTTGCTTATCCTGGCACAAGTTATTCATTAGCTTCAAACCTTACATGGAATTTCCCACTATGCCACCCCCTTGTGGCCTTGTGGCTTTCCCTGTATAGTATATTAATCACAATATTCTACAAAAACAATACCTTATTCTTATTACTCTGTCCTTTCTATTAGACTGATATCTTCCCCAATTCTAAATACTGAATTCTCATTGGTTCAGTTGTAACATCAGCATTGGTGGTGAACTGACTCTTGTTGTCCTTCAACTTGGAGATGATTACTGAGTTAAGTCCCATGTAGTGAGTTGCTTCAGGGCAGAGGTATAGCATGGGCCAATCAGGGTCCAAATCATTGTCCCCAGTGATGGATGCTACATAGAGTTGCAAAAGGGCGTCAGCTGTGACAAGTTCCTTCTCAGGCTTGTACTCAATGCGTAACTGATAGGGGGATAGACGCTCAACCCATCCTGCTTGGTGGCGTGTCAAATGGGACTGCATGTTGAAGTACTAGAGCAACTTGTGGTCCATCAGAATGCGGCGTGGGAAGGTAGCACCTTCCAGGTAACAGCGCCACTTCTCAACGCAGTGCACAATTGCTGCCAATTCTTTATCATGGATGGGGTAGTGTTGTTCTGAGTCAGTAAGTTTCCTGGACTCATATGCCATGGGGAGGAAGGCACCATTGTCAGTTTCTACCCTTAGCACGCCCCCTATGGCCCTGTCAGAGGCATTGGTCTTGAGTTTGATTACTGACGGTTTCAATTGGGGAACTGCAGTACTGGTGTTGTTGTGAGCCTTTGCTTCAACATTTTGAAGGCTTGATCTCAGACAGGGGTCCAATTGAAGTGCTGTTTGGTTTTGAGGAGCTCAGTTAGAGGTGCAATTAGTTCCCTGCAATTGGGAATGAACTTGCACACGTAGGTGTTCATGCCTAAGAATGTCCACACCTGGCCCACATCAGTGGGGGGCGGCATGCTGATTATTGCCTTGATTTTGGCAGGTTTGGGCTTTATTCCTTGGGCAGAGATGGTGTGCCCAAGGAATAACAGCTCCGACTTGAGGAACTGGCATTAGGAGGGTTTAGCTTTTAGCTGGTTTTTCTGAAGGGTGTCAAGGACAGCACAGAGGTGTTGGAGGTGCATGGTTTGATCTTGACTGAGGACAATAATGTTGTCAAGGTACACAACCACACACTTTCCAATCAGTTCCTCAAATGCTTTGTTCATCAACTTGGCAAAGGTGGAAGGAGCATTTGTCATCCCAAAGTTCATGACACGGCACTCAAACAGACCTGTAGCACGTGCAGAAGGCAGTTTTTGCCTCATCCCCTGGTGCAATGTGGACCTGGTTGTACCCTACAGTGAGATAAATCTTGCTAAAGACCTTTGCACCTGCAAGTGTATCAAACAGGTTGTCAATCAGCAGCAGGGGGTACTTATTCTTAACTCTCACCTCATTTAGGGCGCGGTAGTCTGTGACCAGGCAAAGGGACCTGTCCTTCTTGGCTACAAAGAAGACAGCCGCCCTGTATGGAGAGAGCAAGGGGCAAATGAAGCCCTTATCAAGCGCGTCCACAAGGTGCTGGTGGAGGGTCTCATCTTCCTTTGGTGTAAGACAATATAATGGTTGTGCTTTAGGTAACAATCCTTGAAGTTGTACAGCGTGCTGGATCTCCCAGGGAGGAGGTAGTTGTTCAAGTGTCTCACTGAACACGTCCTTGTACTCCTCAAGGAGTGCAGCAAGCGCTGGTGGTGGTGAGGAGGTCAAGGGAGGGACCACAGATGGTTCAGCGCAGATAACTTTGACTGAGCATTGGTTAAAGTCTAGTTTCCCCCCTTGAAGTTGTACAAGCCTGTCTCTGTTATTCTGATAAACACAGTATCATGGAGTAACTTGCTCATTTCCACAGGGTAAATCTGGAACCCCACCCTGTTTCTATTGAGGGTGATAACAGATGTATCCCAGTCAATGTAGGGATGGTTGTGCCGCAGCCAGTTGAGGCCAGCAATTATGTTGTGGCTGAGCCCTGCCATGATTGGCCCAGAGAGCTTAACCTGGACGTTCCCCATTCTCACAGAGAAGGGTACTGTCTTGTGGGTAATTGCAACTCTGCAGGAGTCAGCTACTTGTACTGCCTTGAATCTGCTAGGCACTTGGTCCAGTTGTTGGGAGTTAGCAAACGCCTGGTCCACCATAGTGTGGTCAGACCCTGGTATCTACCAGTAATTTGTGGGTGTTCCCACGGAAACAGAAGGGATAGGATAAGTGGGTTACTTTATTTGAGGAGTGGCTCACTTGTAGTACGGGGTTGTCACTGTGGACTTGGAAGACGTCCAGGGTTTTGACTTCATGGATGTTGTAGTCACAGGGGTTCTTTGCAAGCAAGGATTGAGAGGATGGGTCAGGTGGGGTTGCAGGGCCTCTTGTTGCTACAACCCCCAGGCTTTTCCCTGCTCCTCAATCTGCACTAGCTGGAGCTCCCCCCTCACGGGGGCATTTAGTCCCATTATCCTGCTGACAGGGCTGACAGCAACCCACTTGATTGTGGCTTCTGCCAGGTGCTGTAAAAGGTTGGGATGGAGCTTCACTGGTACAGCAGAAGCCCATTGAGGCCTGGTTGTTAGCCTGTCACAATGGCCTTGTAGCAGTCATTGATGGAGGTGCAGCAACCTACAGGGACCCACTTGCAGATATGGGGTTTTAACTCATTGATGATGAGAGTGAGTAGCATTGCATTTCCGTTGGTCACAGCTTTGGGAGTGGCAGCAAGAGCTTGTTGCCAGGCAGCAAGGTACTCAGTAACAGAATCCAGTCTGTTTGATTGCTAGAAGAGAAGTTCCCACAACAATGTGGGAGAAGGTTTTGCTGTAGCAGGACTTTACGGCGTCTTGGAATGCCGCCCAGGTAACGTCAAGTTCCTGGCTGGACCAGTTGGTGAACCACACAGCAGCAGGCCCTGTGAGGCGGCCAGATGCAGTGGCAACCCACATGGGCTCAGGGACCTGACTGATACAGAGGCAGGTTTTGGTAGATTGGAGCCAACTGATAATGTTGGCCCCCTTGACGCCCCCTGCAAAGGATTCTAGCTGAAGGTTGAGCATGTGTTGGGACAGGTCTGACTGAAGCAGGGTGACGCTGGCATCATGCTGCCCTGAGGCAGAGCCAATTATACATGCTGGTGATGACTAGCTGGTCTTGATATATGATGTACCTGTTGGGGATGTCCCCCTCAGGGATTGGCAGGAAGGTCTCTTGTTGAGGAGTTTCCATATGGCCTGTACTCTTTCCTTTCTTGGGGGGAATTTTGTTTTAGGTAGGTCATAAACCTACCACTGCTACCACTGTTACAACTGAACCAATGAGGATTCAGTATTTGGAATTTGGGAAGACAACAGTCCAATAGAAAGGACAGAATAATAAGAATAAGACTTTTTTATTGTAAAACATTATGGTTAATATACCATATGGGGAAAGCCATAAGGGGGTTACATAGTGGGAAGTTCCATGTAAGGTTTGAAGCCAAGGAATAACTTGTGTGGGATCAGCAATTAAAATTGATAGGGCTCCTAATTAGGATGAAGTACCCGCCATTTGATATTGCCATAAGATTAATCCATGTTGTTAGATACGTCAAGGGGCGGCCCATCAAGCGCCCCCTGTGTATTGTAAGATACGTTAGCAGATAAGTCTGGAAACTTGGTTGCAACACTATGTATAAACATTTGTAATAAGTGTTAATGGCTCCCAATTATATACACAGTCCAATTATAAAATTACAATGAAAAATGCCAAGTTTACAATGAATTTTATTATAGAAAATGCATTGAGTTATACACATAACACTGAATTGACATTTCTGGCAATACAGCCCAGTATAGTTAACATTTAAATAAACATTCACAATTCAATGAAGTATCAATAAAATAATAGTTTCAAATAAAAAAGTTACATACTGGAAAAATATAATCTACATGTTCTGATTCAGATGGCTAGTTTAATGCAATTCTGGTTTTTTTTATTGTTTTATGCCATTTTTTGTATAATTGCAAGTCATTTGTATTATTTTCAATAAATATCAATAAAATGTATTCATTATCTAGAATTTCATGATCATGCATTGATGGTAGTACTATAAAAACCAGTTTTTTGATGTAATTCAAGCAACATGTCAAATATCTACAACCTAATCAACAAATTAGAGTCAGCTCTCCAAAAGCTTTTTGAGCTTGAACATAACATCAGGGAAATTGTAGTGAATCAGCTGGGAAACAAAGGAAGGGCTTTTTCCAGCAAAATAAAAATGCAAAGAATAGTCTGGGAACCATTATCAAAGAGAAACACAAGGAAACATTTTTAAATCTGCAAAGGGAAATTTGTAATCATTTTAATTTTAGAAATGAAAGTTATAACTCATGAGAATTTGCAAAAAATAATATAAGGAATAATCAAAAAGTCAAATTGATTTAAATAAATGAGTTTTAAAAGGAAATGAATAGAAACAAACGGAATGAAGAGGAAGTGAATCAAAATGAAGGAAATGAGAATATTCAAATGGAAACAGATGAAAATGAAGGAATTGAAGAACACTCAAGAAGCAGAAGCGCTTCAAGAAATAATTAAAATTTATCAAATGAAGGAAATCAAGAGGAAGCCAAAGTTGCAAGGAAAAGAAGGAAGATCAAATCAAGGGGGAAATGAGGAGCTGCCAATAATCATGAAGTTTACCAAAGGGGCACCTGTGGCTGAGGGAGCCGCAGGGGAAAGAATTAGTAAGTTCATTTATTTTTTACTTACATTTAGTTTAGTCACATCAAGGAATAGGGAAAAGGTTGTTGAGGTGGCAGCCTACACTACTAGTAGTATATATGGGAGTTATCAATCATTGGTAGCCCCTGTAATTTAAAGAAATCAAAATGAAATCAATCAAATCATTCAAATGAACATGAGCAAATTTGCAAATAAGGAAGCAAAGAATAAGGAATATCTGCTACCCACAGGGTGCTTGCCATGGGTCAGAGAAGCCTAAAATTTAGGCAGAATGATCAACTTCAAAGAAATGAATGAAATTCAAGTGAATATCAAAATGAGTTTTGATGAATACATATATGAATGTTGTGAAAGATTCCTGTTTTCAAGTATAAATGAATATGAAAAGAATCTCAAGAAAACATAATTTCAAATAGGAACTGAATTTATTAAAGCTGAAATTTTCAATGAATTGTTCAAAGCATTATTAAATAAAGTTTGGGGCGCAATCCTTGTGAATGAATTCAAGCCTTTATTAATTATGTTCACCAAAGCATGGGGCAGATACAAGCTGGGTGCCGCCCAAAACCATCTTCAAATTCTCCAACACATCATATATCAATAGATTAGTTCAAATATACAAGAAATTTTGTATGTTTTTAGAAATATATACCTCTCAAAGGATTCACATTGCAATTTACCTTGGATTGATTGTGCACTTCATAATGAAAGCAAACATTAAAAAAGTTGAAGATGTCCCTCTCCAGATAGATGTGTGCTGGCTGGCACTCAAGAAACAGAAGAAACTGCGGGGGTACAGGACAGTTGAGCACCTCCTGTATAACTGGTTTGCTCTTGCATTGCTATATGGATATTATGTACCTCCAGAGAAAAACTTGCTCATCAATTTTCTTTCCCAATTGCCTTTTATATAGCACTCTGCAAAACATCAGGGTGCTGAGTGCCACCCCTCTAGCAATTGGCGCCAGAGTTGAACACCACATACAGAAGAGTATGTGGTCTAATTGGACTCAATAGCAGGAAATTTAATTTTGGGGTATAATTCCCTGGAATAATTGTATACCCCTTGCAATTTACATCCCCTTAATAAACAATATCCTTTTGCACTTTAATTTTAATTTTAATTTTTAATTTTTGATTTAATTTTTAAATTATAATAGTAATTTATAATTAAGTAGTATATAATAATTGAGTAGTTACAATAAATTAAACATGTTTAATAGTAAAATATGATTTATAAATTTGTATATTTAATTGATTGTCAAGTATGGATTCATATATTACAGAGTTAAACAACAAGAGCTCTATTTATCTGCATCAAATTACCAGCTCCACTTATGTTTTAAACAAGTGATTGTTTAGAACTTGAGTATTTATTCCTTTTAATATGATTTCATAAATAGATTTGCTATGCCTAACCCATGTCATAAGTACTAATTTGTAAGAGATACATGAAAATCATTGGTTATTGTGTTGTGTGGCTATAGTGGCACTGAATCAATAAGGATCAAGTGATGACTCACAAGGTCCAATCTGTGGCTTAAAAAACAGCCATTGCACTAAAAAGGGCTCACAATTATTCAAATAAAAATTAATTATATTTCTATCTTTTTTTAATTTATTTATTTGTTAGCTCTACGATCAATAAAGTAGTTTTAGAAGCTATGGCAACAACCAAAAGTACTTCAGATTTAAACAAAATGATTTCAGTTTTGAACAAAATCCAAGTTGTGCAAGATTCAGGATTCAATTAATTTATAAAATTTCAGTTAATAAATGAACTTTCAAACAAAAATATAAAGTTTCACTAGCCCATTATACAAAATTATATCAAACATCAAGCAGTGTAGTTCAAACCACAAACAAAATGAACTGACACAACAAGTGAAATGGATGGATGCTATTTTGGAGTATATTATAATCCAATCAGGATTCATATGAGGCATCAACAGAAGGACTAAAAAACAAAATTGGAGCAATCTAGAAGCAAGATTCCACAAGCACAAAACAAAATGAACTCACACAAGATGTATAGTATGAGCAGCCTAAAATAGAAATTTAACAGTTTAACAGCCAATCAACAGCTATCTAATTTAGGAACAGAGGCATTTCATTCATTTTCATGGCTCCAGATTTATATGGAATGGTTTTGAGAACCTTCCAAATATGGACTCAAGATTATAATAAAAAGAAAAATATATAAAATCATAGACTTCTACTTTTAGTGATTTTATCCTAGGTTTTTTAATATAGTTTTCAATAGCAACATCTTCAACAGCGCCAGCAGCCAAGACAGCAGCAGCCAAGCCAGCTTTGATGGAGGCAAGGTTCAAGGCATGGAGGTACCTGTTTATATCCAAGCCTTTGAGGCGGGTAACAAGGAAGCTGACCTGTACCTGACCACCAACCCCTATGGCTTTGACTTCTTCAGTAGTCACGTAGTGTCTAGCTCTGCCCCTGCTCCCATAACCACCCCTGCACAAGCTGCCCACCAACCAATCAATCAGGATGGTAACCTTGATTTGGAACATCTTCCTGCTTCTATCAACCTGCCCCCCTACAGCCAATCAGGCTTCAGCTCCCGCAGCCCAGCGCCCCAAACAGCAAATCATCACCGCCCAAATTCTCCAGGAAATTGTGGCACTGAACCTGCAGGGTCTGTCATGGGACCAGATTGCTGCCCAGTTGCAATTCACCTTGCCAAATAATGTGGGAATCCAATAACTTAATGAATAAGGGGAATCTGATTGGGACAGCCAAGAAGCCAAAGAAGGCCCCTGAGTCCCAGATAACTGAGGCCTACCCAATAATGCTTGACCTCCTCCAGCGGGACCCCAAGCTTCCCCTAACCCAGGTCTGCAAGCAGCTTGTGCACCATAACATATGGGTCTCCAAGCGCATGGTGCAGCTCTGGATGCACAGAAAGGTGGCTTCCATATGGGTTCTTACAAATTTTGCTGGCAACCAATGGGATGGCGCTGAGGATTCCCCATATGATATTAACATTGAGTCAACCCTGTTCCAATACCTGACAAGTTTGTCAGATGACATCGTTTTCATCTCTTACTATAAGCTGTCCATAGCTTTTGACAATTTTGGCGCCTAAGGAAGAGCCATCACACAAAAAGGGAGGAAGAAGGCCAAGAAGGGAGCATTTATTGGAGCATTTCTTGCTGTCTCAGCTAAGGGTTTTGTCTACTATCAGAAAAACCCATATTTCATCAATAGCTACTTGTACAGTCACATCCTCAGTGGATTACTCAACTCCTGGGATGGCTCAAATTCAAAGCATCAGGTTTTCTTGAGCCACCAGATGGAGGGTAGTTTCACTGCCCTCAAGGCCATTCAGGGATGTGGGCACCAGGCCTCAGTATACTCTGCCAGCCACGCAGACATCCATCTGGATGGTGTCATCTTCTTTGACATTGGATCCACACTACAGGAGCGCTGCCCTCAGGCTTTCAACAACCTCTATCTTGGGGTCCTTGATCACAATTCTCTCTTTGGCTGCCAAATGGTGGCTGACTTGTTTGCACAAATTGTCTTCCACGTGAACATGGGCAACAAATCACGCAATATAAGAGCCTTCCACCTTAGGTCACTGCCACCTACCAGCCCATCCAGACTTGACTGATGAGGAATACAACAAGCGTTATATGGCAGCCATCATGTGCAATCCTCCTACCCCTACCCCCACCACCTTCCAGCCCCACCCACCCAATCCCAGACCCCCCAGGCCAGCACTTCCTCTACGTCTTCCTTCCTGCATCATTCTGCCTACTAGGCATCACTCTTCCTCCCCCAATAAACCCCCTGTTGCCAAAAAATTTCTATTTATATTATCTTTATTTTGAATTTCAATTGTTCATGTTCTCTTTGTTTATAGTTGGTTTTATTATTTATGTTCATCTTATTTCTATAAAATCATATATTTACTATGCCATGTATATAGATCCAGAACACAGTTATGTTTAGTACCCAAACACAGGCCCTTGTGAAAATATTAACAACAATTTGGTGATCAGCTAAATTTGAATTAGAAAATTATAGGTTAACTGTTTTTAGATAAAGTTGTTACTGATCCAAATTAAAAACCTTAATGATAAACTTTAAGCCACTCAGGAGCCAAGTGATAAAGTGATTGTTGTGACATAAAGGGTCATTTAATAATTCTTTGATGCATGTGCGCTAATTAATATGATGGGCTGGTTGTTTTACTATTGTGCGCCATTGTTGCTGTGGCAAGTTGTTGATGGACTAGTGCCCAATCAGCTGCTGGGTTAGCACTAGTCCATCAACAACTTGCCACAGCAACAATGGCGCACAATAGTAAAACAACCAGCCCATCATATTAATTAGCGCACATGCATCAAAGAATTATTAAATGACCCTTTATGTCACAACAATCACTTTATCACTTGGCTCCTGAGTGGCTTAAAGTTTATCATTAAGGTTTTTAATTTGGATCAGTAACAACTTTATCTAAAAACAGTTAACCTATAATTTTCTAATTCAAATTTAGCTGATCACCAAATTGTTGTTAATATTTTCACAAGGGGCTGTGTTTGGGTACTAAAAATAATATGGCAATTAAGGAAACAATGCCAACACAAAGCAAATAACACATATTGAGATGTGCGTAAAACATATACACAATGGGTAAAAAGATGGGATAGTGTAGCAAATGGGAAAACAAACATAAATAAACAAAGAGGCAAAAGTATCAGAAAAATACAGATTTTATTGGGGGAAAAGCTATAAAAACATATGGAAAGGCTAGTAAAAAAATCATATGAGAGAATTGGAGAAGCTATTGAAGGATATCAACTCTACAATTGCAAAAATCAAAGACATTGACCGCAAGGTCAAGGCAAAAGTCAAGGCCGCCGTTTTTACAGGGGAAAAAATTGAAAAGGTGTCCGCCAAGTCACTCATGGCCAAGATGCCAGACACCCCCAAAATAACAATTGAGTGTCTTCTTAACGTTTAAAAAAATGTAGTTGAGGGCCTCCAGTTCAAGTCATTTGCCCTCTCTGTGCTGTTTGTCTGGGTTGATGATCCTGAGATGTATGCACATCTCAAGCCAGCCAAGCAAGAAAGAACTGAGGATACAGAATTGCCCATCCAACTGCTTGCGCCAAGAATGGCCAAGCCTGCCAAAGCAGCTGGCAAAGAGGAAACACAAGAAGATAACCTAAAAAATAAAATTAATAAAATTTTCTAAATACTTACCTTTTTTTAGAAAACATAGACAGTGAACTCCACTGGGTTCTGGTTCCTTTTGTCTTGCCCACCTTCTATTTGAATTATGCCACCAATTGGCCAAACAGCTCTATCTGTCCCCCTGTCTTGCAGGAGCTCAAGGATAGGATTCACGGTACCTTCTCAATTACAGGGAGGCATTGTCTGGGCTTTAACATACTGATGGGGCATCTGAGTGGGCAGTTACTGTCTACAAGGATGCCCAACTGGTATGCCTTGACCCAGTGGTCCTCAGTGGAGTTTACTGTGTAAACTCCATTGAGCTTGTTTGGGATGTCCTGGAGACGCTCTGTGGGGTTCCTGTCCACCAGTCCCCAAGTGTGTCCTGGATTGTAGCCAGGGACTGTCTGGAAGGGGTTGTCATTCTCTAGTAAGGGGAAATGTATCTCAGAAATATATAGGGGTTGAAATGGGCTTTTATTTACTCTCAGAAGGAAGATCCCCTTAGAAACCTTCTGGTATATGGCCTGGGGGGTCAAGGAAACAATATGGATTTGCCAATACTTGGAGTCCTTCAACAATATCTTGGACTCCTTTTACTTGGTTTTCAGCTCCTGCATCTTGGTCTTGGGCTCCTGCACTTTGGTCTTGTGTTCCTGCTCCTTGGTCTTGGGCTCCTGTGTTCCCATCTTAGCCTCCTGTGGTCTGTTCCCAGCTCTGACGTCCTATTCTTGGTCTTTGGTTCCTTCTGTAGCTTATGTGGCCTTGGCAATCCACTTCATCCAGTCCCTGAAGAGTCTCAGATAGCTCTCCCTTTTATAGCCCCTTGTTTCATACCAAAAACCTCTCTTAAAACTCTGGTTCTTCAAAGCTTAAACTATCCTGTTTTTATTCTTCTATAATATATTAAACCTTTAAACTTACTTCAGCCAATGAAAGCCCTGAATTTTCTGCTTCTGCTCCTCATTTATTAGGCTTGAGCTTTTAAGTTAAAGCCCTCAAAACACTGATCAAATATACTTTGGCTTGCAGCCAATCATACACATTGATTCAACGGTTTTGCCAAAAAGGTTTCCCTGGATGACCCGTCTTTGACCCTGGTTCAAACCCAAGGCTGCCCTGCTCTGGGTAAACAACTGCTCTGCGTTTTGAACAGTTTTGCCATAATTCCCATCACGTTTCCCTGGCAAATCTTGAGCGTTTCCACATATGTTTTACTTAGGCAAATTTCAACCCTTCAATTTTTCAACGTTTCTCCGTGTTTCTCTGTGGTTCTCTCAACGTTTTGCAACTTCAAACCCACTCAATGTTTGTTCTTTCACCTCTCCTAGTTGTTTTTGGCAAAATTTTCTCTTTTGCCTTAATAGTTTCTTGTTCTTTTTCCAGCTTCTTTCTAGCTCATTTCCTCTTGAATCCTTCTTTTTAAGATAATCTATAGTTCTAACAAGCTATATGTTATTTTTCCTCCTCTATCTTTTCTATTATATGATTTTCAACCCTTTTTAAATCATAATCAGGCAGTATTAAATTATTATTTAACTGCTTCTTTATATCTATTTTCCTCTCAAAAACCACTAAAATCAGCTCTTCCAGCCTTTGCATCTAGTCTGACTAGTTCATCCTCTCTGCTCTTCAGTTCTTCAGCACCAACTTCTGGTCCTTTGACCATCCTGCTCTATGATCAGCTAGTCCTGCATCATAATCTCCTTGTCCTTCAACTCATCCCCAACCAGTTTCTCAACAAATTCTCACTAGGAACCTTCTTTGTTCCTTCTGCACACTGAACCATATTGGTTCCTTTAATTCAATATGAATTAAAAGTCTGTCAACTAGCCTTCACTGTGACCAAACAGTCTCTCTTGCTAGTCTTCTCTGTTAATTCTGTAGACCACCTTGGTTCTTTATCTCAGTCCCCATTACCAGAACTTGTAGACCCAGGCATGAGTCTACATTGAACTGGTGTTTGACTGGGCCCTTGTAAGTGGCAATCCACTTAGCCCATTTAACCAAAGACCAATGTTTATGTGTTTTCTTTACTCACCCAGGTGATTAAGTCTGAGCTTTCAGTTGCAGAGTAATCAGCTCTACTTCCCAGAGGCCTGATCACACCAAGGTCTGCAGCTTGCTTCCCTGAGCAAGCCGCCTTGGTGACACCTCTGAGCAAGTCTATACCCTCCAATGCTCACCTTGAGTTTCCCCAAAGCTCCCATAGGGGCATAAACGAGGATACCCTACCAGTCCGTTAGGTAGGGTGCTTGCTCACAGACCTCCTGTAAGCGTATTAGGGTATGTAGAGCCCTTGGAGCTCTTCCCCTCCCTGGCAGCCCGCATTACCTGCCAGGGGTCCAAAACCTACTCCCCCAGACAGACAAAGTTCCCTGCTTGCTATCTCAGTCTTCACCCTTCTGCAGCCACAGTTCCCTGTGAGGTGAAGAACTATAGCCCAAAGCAGCCAATATCTTCTGCTGGGTGGAGGCAACATCTGCCCCTGGTAGTCCTATGATACCTACCAGGCAGGCCTTACTTACCCTAGTAGACTATGTTACCTACTAGGCTCACCTTACTTACCCCTAGCAGCCCTCTGTTACCTACTAGGCTCACCTTCAACAAACAACCAAACTTTTGCTTGGCCAACATTAGCCCCGCCTGCAAAACCACCAACCATGTGGATCATCACACGCTCCCATTCAAAAATGTAACAAAGATGGGCCAGGCCCATGTGGCTGCTTGCTTCTGCTTTCCAGTAGAGCATAGCTCTCTTATCTGCTGGAGAACTTTGGGTGTGCAGTAGGAAAACTGGCTGTTGCAGATGCAATAGCTGTAAAGAAGACCAAAATCCTCTTTACTGACTTTGGGTTGGCCTGAAGTGCCAACAAGACGGGGGTCCCTCTGGCAATGGAGCTCACGTTTGCATAGACAAAGCACAAGAAGAAGATTAGTAATGTGTACAATAAGCTTTGTGAGTTTACAGAAGCCTTTTCTGGGCTAAGGCTTCATCTTGTTGTATACCTGGGGTTCCTCTTTTACTTTGGGATGGCCACGTCTGTAGAGGACCTAGATGGGGTCCTCCTTGGGATTGACAAGACCAGGCTCTCCTTGGATGGGAAGAAGGTCCCCCCAGATATGACTTGGTGGACCACGTTATCCAGGACTCCCTGGTCCTGGCTGGAATTTATGGGTTTGCAGTCCCGCCAGAGAAGCTGCTGCTTCACTCCCACCTGACTGTACTCCCTTTCATAAGCAGGCAGGAGTATTTTAACCAGGGTGTATCCACTGTCTACAGTGTGGCAGTGGAGGTTGTGTGCCACCTCCATTGCAGGGTGGTACATACTGCCAAACCCATTATAGGCGTGTTTAATTTTTTCTATATACCAATAAACATCTTATCTACTCTAGATTATTTTTATTATAAATAATTTTTAAGTCTTATTTTAGCAAACAAGTTTTGCAAAATATATTGCAGAAACGGTTTTCATAAAAGCATAATAATATATGTCAATAAGATCTACTTCTAATTCATACACTTTACATTTAACTTTTTTAATTTGATTTTTATATTTATTTGACAAAAGTGATATAAATATATTCACGCAATCCAGTATCAAGTGTTTGGGATACCCTTAGATGCCATAATAAAAAATGATTATAAATAAATTACAAACCTTCATTGATGGTCCTGCTGAATGTGATTGAAGGCTTGGAAACATCTAAATATAAAATGATAATTAATAAATCTTGAATAGTAAATTAGATAATATAAAAAAGTTGGACACGCTAAGCCATTAATTGATTGGCTGTTTGGCAAGGCACACAGGGATGAGCAAATCAGCGTGGCCATAGAATTTGGCCACAGTCTCAGCTGGGAGGGTGTGGATCCCAGCCTGCAGAAAATTAAACAGGTCATTGGTCCCAGTTGGGGCTACTTGCTTGACAACTTGCTTGAGCCACTCAAAGACTTCCTCAATGGGATTTAGGAAGGGCAAATAGGCTGGGAGGAAGAGAAGGCGCAAATTTGCTGTGGCCAATTGCTGGGGGGCCACTGCAATGCTGGTGTCAATCATTGGGAATTCCTCAATAATATCAGCCACCTTATGGAGACCAATGTTTTCCAGCACAATTATGTTGGTGAAGCCCGGGCTTGTGTGCCTCAGGTGCTCCTGGGCCAATTGGAGAAATGATAGGAAAAGCTGGCTATTGTGAGATCCCAAAATCATTTGGTACAGCTTAATCTCCTTTGGACCAAGGAGAGCCATCATTGAATAGGCTGTGGCGCAGACTTCAGCATGCCAAGCCATCCTGTCATTGGAGCCTTTTGGGACATACCCATACCCATACCCATTGCGCATTGACAAGGCAAATACTGATTTGTCAATGTAGTAGAATTTGACTGTCCCCTTGGCTTTGAGAACAGTGTATGCCTCAGTGTATTTTTTCCAAGTCTTGATGTTGGTTGGTCTGTTTCTATTATAGAGAGATACCCCAAGCTTTTTCTAGGAAAAACACATTCCCTTGAGCATATGGTAGTAAAAGGAAATTGAGGACTTGACCCCAAAAATAGATTTAATCATGGCCTGTATATTTGCCAGTTCAAGATGGCAGTCCCAGGTTATCCACTGGCGGAATGCTCATTTATGCTCCTTGGTGAGCATGGTAGAAACGTGCAAGAATTTCTCTGCAGCAAGGACACAGCCAGTATTGATGAATTTGTGGAAGGTCTTGCTGGTGTACTTGGGATCCACTCCAACAATGGCTGTGAATGCCTTGTAGTCACCAGATTCACACATTAGCTTGAGCAGGATGATGTGTTTGATATCTGGGATACACTTCTGAGCAGGCTTAGTAGGCTCAGATGAACTGGGATCCTAATTGGTGACAGGCTTTCAAGGCATGGGCATCTTGTTGTAGAAGGCTGCAACCTTTTTGAGCATTAACTGTCCCTCATCAGTTCTGAAGAACTCAGGCTCCTTGTCCTCTTCCTGATCACCATCACTGACGTAGGACTTGTAGCTAGTATCAAGTACAGGCTTCACCTTCTCCAGCATGGCTGACAGGACCAACTCTTGCCGGCACACAACATCAAACACATACAAAGTAAGTTCTACCTCCTTGTTTCTAACTTTTATGGTGATGGTAACCTTGGTGGGCTTCCAGGTCAGCTTGGGGACCCAAGGGTTGATGCTCTGCACCCTAGCAGCTTATGCTCCTTGAACTGGCTGTGTCAGTGCAGCATCACTATGAAACTTTCCTCTCCCGTCTCCTCCTTGAGTAGGCACTTGGGTTGCACTAACTCTATTCTTTGACCCGCGGGGGCAACCGCAACTGCGGTGCACAACAGGTGCATTGGTACTCTGGTGTTGTGTTCCTTCCATTTTAAAATTTAATAAAATGTTAAATAAAACTTAATTAAGTTACTCCCTAATTTTATTTTTTGCTTTTATCTGAATATGGATATTTAATTAGAGTTTTTCCCACCCAATATCCCAATTACAGATTTTTTATTTCTTAATTAGTTGTTTCTGGGTTTACAACGCTCATTTTTGAATACCTGAAATAATTTCCACCCATTTTCCAAGATTTTACGCCAAATTAAGCACCCAACACAATATTTTTAAAATTTATGTTTTAGATCTTGTGTCTTATTTTAGATACCTTGGTATAATTCTTGATTACAATCCATTGCACACACTGAGTGAGTGGTTTTGTTTACATAGTGAGTTGCTATTGTGTTTTGTTTTTGGATTGATTTTTGACACACCATGCTTAGTGTGTTTTGTCACCAATTTGCATAGTAAATATATGGGTCATTATTTTTCTTGTTATGCCTAAGCGCTGGACTGATATTTTATAACTTAATTACATTATTCATATTCAAATTATTCAGAAAGATTAAAATACAATCAATGTCAAATATTTAATTGATCTTGGGCTTAGATATTTTTTTTAAAAATTTTTTATCAATTTTAGAATTGAAAATTGCACCTTATAATATTGCTGGAAATATCTTAAGTGCTACTACATACTACAAGATAAAAATATTTATGATGAGTTGCATGGGAGAGTAATAGCAGCCCCAAAGCTATAAATGCTATTACCCTATCTTTGGCTCATCATAAATATTCTTAGTTTGTTTCAAAAAAGGTTGTTGTTTTTGAAAGACTGATAACTCAATTTAAAATACACCCTCTAGTAAGCTGCCCTACTTCATGAACTTGCCCTAATGCACCACTAGCATCTTCTGATATTTTTGTTTCTCTGGTAGCATCACGTGATTTCAAATGATAAGTTATCTCAGAATATTCTGAGAAACTTTCAAATGTTAAAGGTGAAGTATACAACTTCCCATCTTTCATCAAATATGAAAGTTTAATGCGCAGATTTTTAACTTCAAGCTCTCTCCTTTAAGCCTAACTTTTCTCTCATAAATACAAAAGGATGACTTTTGAGAAATATTTGCGCCTGATAGCGCTGATTTATATAATTCTTTTCTTTTTTCTTCTTGCTCAAAAATATTTTTAATATCATTTATATTCTTAATATAAAGCTGATTTTCTTTCTCTTTTAATGTTTTTGATATTACACCAAAGTGACCATCAACAATACTTTTCCCATGACATTCTACAAATCTATTGTATTTAATAGACCCTTTAATGTATTGTGGTGCCTCTTTAAATAGATAATATAAGAATTCATAGGATCTAAAATGGTTTCCATTATCAGTCCATACTTTGATATTATTTATTTTTTTAAACTTATCTGATTTAAGAAGACTTATTAGACATTCACCTGAAAACAAAGAATCATGAGACAATATTTGAGATAAAAAATCATGGTATTCATATTTAACTTTATTGTTTTCTTTAAATACCAATGCAAACCCCAATAAAGAAATAGATCTTTTGGAATAAAAACAGTTATTGGTTTCAATTGGACCACCACCAACTTTTAAATTCTCCTTAAAATCTATGACTATAATACATGATTCATTATCTAATTCATTGATATCTTTCTTGTATTCCCTATTTTGATGAGCATAAAAGTCTTGGTGCTGATTAATAGCTTTCAAGTCACTTTTTATAGATTCTGGCAATAATAAGTTTTTACTTTCACATTCTTCTTTTCTTTTTTCTAAGGATGATTTTAAGTTACAAATATTACACATACCAGTTTGTTTTTTACTCTTTATTATATTTTTTGGTATTAATTTATAATAAGTTGAAAGTGATATTGAAATTTCATTTTTTATTTTCATATTTTCATATATTTCTTTTTTTGTTTTTAATAGAGAATATTTTATTTCAGTTGAATATTCATTCATTTCTTTTTCAATGTCTTTATAAATTTTTTCTGGTGCTTTTTTTGTAAACTGGCTTGTTTTAAAAGAATTTTCCAGTAGTTTTTTAATTATTTTTTTGATTATTTATTTTTTTAATGAATAGTTATTATCTTTTTGGCTTTTTTGTTTAAGATTACATTTTTATTTTTATTTATTTTTCTTGAGTATTCAAACTCACTTTTGGTTATATTAAATCTCATATCAGTAAGCTCTTTTAAAGAGTAACTGGAAGTAACCAGAGATCTCAAGGCTGGGAGATGCTTTTGAGGAGCAGATTTCAGAAGATCCTTTAAGTTGTCAATTATCACATTTAGTTTCTGATTTTGAATTAAAGGAATGAACTCTGTTTTTCCAAACTCAGTTTGAGTGAGGAAGTGATTGATGAAGGAATTAAGATTGTCTCCAGAAACAAAGAGGAATGCTTTCTTTAGCATAGCAATTCTTTCTCTTTTTGTTGATAATCCCAGTGAGGAAAATGGCTTCATGGCAGAAGTAAAGTTAACAGATTCCATAATATTGGATTTGTGATTGCTGATAAAGAGATGCTTTGTAGAGATGCCTTGCAAAAGAGTGCTGGTTGCAGGAATTATATCTTTTTGTGAAGATGGTTTGAAGTAAACCTTAGGTGGTGCTTTAGCTCTTATATACCAAACCTTATGACACCATTCTGAAAGAAATGATGTGACAGCTTTATTTAAAATTTCAACTTGAATTTATATTTCTAGAATAAATGAAATCCCCAGTTTTCATGCACAAGTTATATATGTGTATCAGCTAAGCATCAAATTACATCATATCCTCTTTGTAATCTATGCAAATCAATTAAAATGATGTATTAACT
This sequence comes from Entomophthora muscae, assembly GCA_014839935.2. Taxonomy (NCBI): domain Eukaryota; kingdom Fungi; phylum Entomophthoromycota; class Entomophthoromycetes; order Entomophthorales; family Entomophthoraceae; genus Entomophthora; species Entomophthora muscae. The sequence goes on along the minus strand of QTSX02004320.1, from coordinate 254,590 downwards.
TAACTATAACTGTTCTGCATATTTTTAAAGTGGTAAAATATTAAAGAATTGTATTTTGAAAATGCTTAATTTGAGGTTTGCAGTTCACTTGAACCTCAAAATTCATCTAAACAGCAAATAAATTAACGTCCTAACTTTAAACTACCATAAAATCCTAAATGATTAAGCTTTTTAAATAAAAAAATGCAGAAATGATGCTCTTGATCTTATCTTTAATCTCTTTAAATAAAAAAGCATATATTAATTAATAAAGAATTAACTTTTTTAAGCTTTAAGCAATCTATTTTATTTTATTATCAAAATAATATAATAAAATCTGACATATGCTCTTTTGAATTGCTTTTGCTTTAATATTCAAAATTATATATATATTAATATTTTAACACCAATGGAAAGATAAGATTCTTAACTTCATTTTGATAGTTTACAGTGTGAAAAAAATGAACTTTTTGTTGAGTTATTACTGTTTTAAATATAAATATTTGTAATTTGATTTTTTCAAAATCAAACTGTGTTATGCTGCAACTTGGGCAGCATGTGTATTAGAAAATGGCCTAATCCCTAAAATAATGACCCATATGTACGCCAAAAGTCAACTCACACCATTTTGTTTGTGAATCAATGTATTTTGGATTGTATTTTGAATGGTTTTGCTTTGCGCGTGAGAACTTCTTTGCTGTGTTGACTCATTTTGCCCATTAACACCAATAAACCCTGTTAACAGAGTGTATATTTTAACCTGATAGTTGTATTTTGTTTAAATCTGAAATCATTTTGTTTAAATCTGAAGTATTTTTGGTTGTTATCATAGCTTCTAAAACTACTGTACAATATTTGGTGCATTATAATAAAAAATGTGTCTTCTATCCAATATAAATAATTTTATTAAACTAATGTACAAATTCTTATATGTCTATAATACAATTTAACATCAATTCATTAAATTCAAATGATATTTTTCAAGTCAAAGAAAAGAAAAATAAATAAAAACAAAAACAAAAAAATAAATAAAACCCAGAGCGCCTAATTATCTGATTGGCTCAGTGGCTAGAGCTTTGGGAAGAAAGGATTCAGAGTGCTCATAAAAAGCTGCCATCACATCAGGTGGCATTGAAAATTGACTGACCTCAAGAATGTTGAAGAGATCTTTGGTGTCCTGAGGGAGGCCTTTCTTCACCTTATTCTTGATCTAACCAAACACCTCCTCAATTGGATTCAAAAATGGAGAATAGGGCGGAAGGAAGAGGAGTCTCATTGGGCAATCAGCCAGGCAGTGGCTGGCTGGATGGCTATTTTTATTGATTGGCGGGAGCTTGGACACAACCAGATCCACTTTGTGGAGTCCAACATTATCCAACACAACAATGTTGGTTGCACTGCGGTAATTGATCTGTAGATACTCCTTGACAGTTCAGAGAAAATCAAGAAATGTCCTGCTATTATGGGAGCCCTTAATCATTTGATATTGGTCCAACCTGCGAGGACCAAGAAGCGCTACCATGGAGTATGTTTGTGAATGAACAGCTGCATAATGTGCTATACCATCTTTGGACCCCTTCTCAACCCACCTATGCATAGACCTGAGTGAGGAGGAAAACAACAGTTCATCTATATTAAAAGCACTGTGTGTTGCCAGTCTGCTTTGGAGTCAGATAGGTCTTGGCATAAATGTGTCAATCCTCAATGGTCTTCTCACTGTTTCTGTTGTACAGAGAAGTTCCAATTACCTTCCAAGAGAAGCCCAAATCAACCATTGCTTGGTAAACAAGGGTTTTAGAGACAGAAAGCCCAAAATCTGTGACAAGCATTGATTGGACAGCAAGCATGTCCAGGTGGCATCATCAGTCACCCACTGCCTGATTGCCTCAAGATGGGAGGACTGAAGTAGGCTGGGCTGCCGCTTAGCCCTGGTGGATTTTGAAATTTGACCAGTGTTGCCATATTTGGTGTTGAGATTACCAACATATCTGGCCATGACCCTAAATCAGGACAAAATATCCCAAACTGCTATTCCTCTGTTCAAGCAGTTGAGGATAGCTTCACGCTCACTATCAGTCAACTGACACCGACCCTTGGCAGGTACCGCGGCATCCTGGCTGGCAGGCTCAACACAGGGAATGGGGACCTTTGTTTAGAAGGTGGGATCACTCTTACTTGTGGTGGCACCATCAATGGTGGCATACATCACAGGTGCAGATGGGTCCTCTGTTGAGGCCAATGGCTCATATGATGTATCAAAAATGTGGGGGCATGCAATAGCAACTCTTGGATCCAGAGTATGGGGCCAGGTGGCAACTGGGTACAAAGTGGAGGTATATGTAACCTCTATACCTGATGACCTTTGTATGAGAGAATTTGGTGGCAGGCCTTTAGAGCAGCTTCTGTCTGGGATTCAAGCTGATTGTTCTGGCTTGTGACGCAGGAGGTGGTTGACTGGCGCTGATACCTTGGGAGGCCTGTGTGTCAGTATTACTCCCCTTGAGTTGTATTCTAGGTCTATTCTTGGCCCCTCTGGGACGCCCTTGTGGACAGGCTGCCCTGCGGGCTGGTGCAGGAGCTGGTTAGAATGGGATTGTCTGTCCATAAAAATAAAATAAAAAATATATTTTAGATTAAACATGTATTTATTTAGATTTTAAGTTTAGTTGTGGGTAGTTATTTTCTCTTGATTTTACCTTGAATAGTAACAGAGTTTCTATATCTGTGATTTGAAGTGTATAATATTGTATCCTTTCCAGGTTTGGGTGATTTTAAAGCTTAATCAATTTTTATGTCTAAAAATGGTTGTTGAGATTGAATTTTTCATTTGATTTTAGTTGTGGTGGAGCTTCTTGATTTGGGTTGGTGTTTCCTAGTGTGCTTATTGTACATTAAATTTGGATTCCAGTTCCTGCAATTAATATTTGAGTTTACTAGTGGCATTCAAAAGTGATTTGAAATTTGGTTCATGGATTTGACAATCCTGTAATTCCAAAAACACAGTAAATTTAATGAAAATGATTGATGGATTTCAATGCTTCAAATCTGATTCAAGTTAATTCATTTTTTTCATTGAAAATATGCAGTTTGACTTGAAATTTGCCAAGTGTCTATGAGTTCCTGTATTTTTAAAAGCTCAAATAAAAGTACAAAAAATTCAATTTAATTAAAAAAGTCCATCCCGCAAAAGTCATTCAAAATTAAGACCAAGGATTTGACAATTTTCATTTTTATATTTAGGTTCTGAATTTACAGTACAAAGGTTAATTATTCTAATCTGAATATTAGTAACCCTATTAATGCAGTTTTCTATTCCTCTAGTAAAGCTTTTATCAAAGATAACCTTAAAGCTTCAAGAAAGGTTTGGACAAGCTTTAAGGTATTGTTGCAACCAAGTTTCCCTCCTTGATACCAGCATATCTTACAATACACAGGGGGTACTCAATGAATTTTCCCAAGACGTACAGTAGTTTTCAACCCTGTTGAGATAAACATATATTATTCAGTTTAGAACACATGAGCTCAGTCCAAAAACAAAATCAAAGTGAATCCAAATCTATTATAGTTTAGTATAAATTACTTGATTTTTGATTTTAATTTTAGACTGAGTTCATGCGTTCTAAACTGAATAATATACAGTTATCTCAACAGGTTTGAAAACTAATGTATCTAAGAGCATGGATCAATCTTATGTAAAATGTCAAATTGCGGGCACTTTCTCCTAATTGGGAGCGCTACCAATTTGACTTTGCTGATCCCAGCGCAAGTTATTCCTTGGCCTCAAACCTTACATGAAACCTGCCACTGTACCGCCCCTGGTGCCACAGTGGCTCTCCTATATGGTATATTAATCACAATAACAACCAATAAACATCACCTTGTTCTTATTATTCTTTTCCTTTACATTGGACTTTTGTCTTCCTCAACTAAATACTGAACTATTATTGGTTCAGTTGCAACAGTGGTAGCAGCGGTAGGTTCACAACCTACCTAAAAGATAAATCCCCCCAAAAAGGACATAGTATGGGCTGTATGGCTACTCATCACCAAGAAACCTTCCTTCCAATCCCCAAGGGGGACATCCCCAAAGGATATGTCATCTATCAAGACCATCTGGTGCTCACAAGTGTATACAATTGCCTCTGCCTGGGGCAGCGCAGCGCAAGTGTCACCCTGCCTCAATTAGACCTTTTGAAACACATGTTAAACCTCCAGCTTGAGTCTTTTGTGGATGGCATGGAAGGGGTTGACATTGTTAGCTGGCTCCATTCCACAGAAACCCGCCTTTGCATCTGCCAAGTGCCTGAGCCCATGTGGTTTCTCTGCATCTGGGCGTCTTACAGGGCCTGCTGCAGTGTGGTTTACCAACTGGGAAAGCCAAGAGCAAGATGTCATGTGGACAACATTTAGGGACACCGCCAGATCCTGTTACAGTGAAACTTTTTCATCCATTTTAGTAAGAACTCACCTCCTGGCCATCAAACAAACAGGATCTGTCCCCAAATACCTTGCAGCTTGGCAGCAAGACCTTGCCATTGCCCCAAAAACTGTCATCAACAGAAACACCATGTTACTCACTCTCATAGTCAATGAGCTCAAGCCCATATTTGAAAATGGGTTCTTTTTAGGGTGCTGTACTTCTTTTGTAAACTGCTATAAGGCCATTGTGGAGGCCAAAAACCAAGATTTTATGGGGTTCTGCAGGTCCAATAATGCACCCCCTTAGTATCTTACCCGCACCTGGTAGTGCTACAATCAAGTGGGCTGCCGCCAATCCTGTAGCAAGAGAATGGAGGTAAGCACCCCTGTAAGGGGTGATCCATCTAGCTCAGATTTAAGAGCCAGGAAAAGCCTGGGGTTATAGATATGAGAGGTTCTGCAACCCTGCTTGACTCCCACTCCCAATCTCTCCTTGCTAAAACCCCTGCAACTATAATTTTCATAATGTTGAGACCCACAATGTATTACAGGTCTATAGTGATGGCCTGTCCTCCAAGAAAGTCATTCCTCAATTAAAATCACCTGTTTGGCCTACTCCTTCTGTTTCTGTGGGAACACCCACAAACTTTTGGTAGACACTGGGGCCAATCACACCATGGTCAACCAGGAATTTACAGATTCTCAACAACTAGATTGATTGCCTAGTCAATTCAAGGCAGTATGTGTAGCCAACTCCCACAGAGTGGCAATCACCCATGAGACAGTACCCTTCTCTGTGAGAATGGGGAATATTCAGGTTAAGCTCTCTGGGCCAATCATTACAGGGCTCAGCCATGACATTTTTTGCTGGCCACAAATGGCTCCAACACAATCACCTATAAATTGACTGGGATACCTCTGTGATTACACTCAACAGAAATGGGGTAGGATTCCAAATCTACCCCATCAATATGAGCAAATTACTCCACGTCACCGTATTTGTCAGGCTCACAGAAACAGGTACATACAACTTCAAGGGGGAAAGCTGGACTTTACCCAGTGTTCAGTTGAAGTCATCTGCTCCAAACCCACTGCAGCCCCTCCCTTAGCCACTCCTTCCCCACCAGCACTTGTTGCACTCCTTGAGGAGTATAAGGACATTTATAGTGAAGCATTAGACCAGTTGCCTCCTCCAAGAGAAATACAGCATGCTGTTCAATTGCAAAGGTCGCTGCCCAAGGCATGTATCCCTTTATTGCTTGATACCCAAGGAAGACAAGACTCTCTGTCAACACCTTGTGGATGCGCTCAATAAGGGCTTCATCTTCCCCTCCCTCTCTCCATACAGGGCTTCAGTATTATTTGTAGCCAAGAAGGATGGGTCCCTTTGGTTAGTGACTGATTACTGTTCCCTAAACAAAGTGACTGTCAAGAACAAATACCCCCTTTCATTGATTAACAACCTGTTTGACACGCTTGTGGGTGTGAAGGTCTTCAGTAAGATTGATCTCACTGTGGGATACAACCAGGTCTGCATTGCACCTGAGGATGATGCAAAAACTGCCTTCCAAACACACTACAGGTTGTTTGAGTGTCATGTCATGAACTTTGGAATGACCAACGCTCCTTCCACCTTTGCCATATTGATGAACAAAGCATTTGAGGAACTTATTGGAAAGTGTGTGGTTGTGTACCTTGACAACATTATTGCCTTCAGTCAAGATCAAACTACCCATCTCCAGCACCTTTTTACTATCCTTGACACCCTTTGTAAAAATCAGCTAAAAACCAAGCCTTCCAAATGCAAATTTCTCTGGTCATGGCTCATGTTCCTTGGGCACACCATCTCTGCCCAAGGGATAAAGCCCAGCCCTGACAAGATTAAGGTAATCACAAGCATGCCACCCCCCCACTGATGTGGGTTAGGTGTGTCCCTTCTTAAGCATGATTGCCTATGTGCAAAAGCTCATCTCTAACTGCGGAGAACTAATTGCACCCCTTACTGAGCTCTTAAACACAAAACAGCGCTTCCATTGGACACCTGACAGAGATCAAGTCTTCAAGACGTTGAAGCAGAAGCTTACAACTGCACCTGTATTAAAATTTCCTATTTGTAACCTCCAGTACAAACTTGAGACTGATACCTCCAACAGAGCCATAGGGGGTGTGCTAAGGATGGAAACTGATAAGGGTGTCTTCCTCCCTGTGGCTTACAAATCCAGGAAGCTCACCAACTCAGAGCAACACTATCCCATACATATTAAGGATTTAGCGGCAATTGTGCAATGCTCAAGAAATGGTGCTGTTACTTGGATGGGGATCATTTTCACCCTGTGTCCTGACAAACCACAAGTTGCTCCAATACTTTAACATACAGTCACACTTGACACGCTGCCATGCAGGCTGGGTTAAGCATCTATTTCCTTACCAGTTGTGTGTTGAGTACAAACCTGGGAAGGAACTTGTCACAGCCAACACCCTCTCAAGGCTCTACGTAGCGTCCATCACAGGAGACTATGGCTTAGACCCAGACTGGCCCATGCTCTATCTACTTCCTGAGGCCACCTGCTACAAAGCTCTTAATTCTGTGACTATTTCCAATCTGAAGGACAACAAGAGTCAGTTTGCCACTGACACTGGTAACTTCTTCCACTGGGCAGAGACAGGTGAGAATCTTCCTTACATTCCCACCGCACAACAAGGAGACACCATATTGCACTACCACTGCACCTTGGGTCACATCAGAGGATGTAATCTCTTCAAAATCATGAAGTGTAAGGTTTGATGGCCCTGTATGTGTTAAGACATCTTGTAACTCCTTGAAACATGTATGTTTTGCAAAAAGAACTTGTCTAAACCTGTACCTCCCAAGTCTTCCCTACCTATCAAAGCCACAGAACACTTCAAGAAGTGGGCTCTCAACATTGTGAGGCTCCTTTCCAAAGACAGGCTTGGCAAGAAATACATCATTATGACCATAGACTACTTCACCTTTTGGCTAGTAGCCTGGGCAACCACCAACCATACTGCCACCACTATCACCTGTGTCATTGGCAAAGAAATTGTGGCCCACTTTGGGCAGCCCAAACATCTTATCATGGATGTCAGACCCAAGCTTGTAGGGCACGTCATGAAGGTGTACTGCGCCAAGAATGCCCTTCAAAGAATAGTCACAACTCCCTATCATCCCCAAGCCAATAGACACATATAGCGCCTAAATGGTTTATTGGTCTAACTTATTGCCAAACTCTCACAGGAACACCCTTTAACGCATGGACTGAACACCTGCCCACCACCTTACTCATCTTACAAGCAAAAATTAACAGAGGTACCAGGTTCAGCCCCAGAACCTTAGCCTTCTGAACCCCTGACAGCTTGACAGGGGTAGAACAAGGGAAATTATGATCCACAGTTCCCAGCAACCTCCCCTGACAACTACCCCCTCCCTAAGCCAGTGGTGTGCCAAAGCCCGAGACATCAAACACAAAAAAATGAGGGGAGAAAGCACCTTGAGACAAGACACGCTGTAAATGACCCTGTCTATGCCCTCAACCCCAAATCAGCCAAATTAGAGCCCAACTACTTGGGACCCTTCAAGATAGCTGTGGTCTATGATAAATATACCTATCAACTTGAAGACACCCAAGGAAACAACAAAAAGCTCCACCACAATTGCTTGTGCCCCTGCCGTACCATCCTCACACAAAGGTTATTTGTGCAGACCTTCCCAGATCTTCTACAGACTCCAATCCTGGTGTCTGACAGCAAGCTGTCAGGAATATTCCTGACATTAACTAAATTTCTGTCAAAACACTAAGTTGGAAAAAATAGAAAATGCCAAGCCAAGAAATGCACAATTTGATTTGGATTTTCCCTCATTAATTGGGGAAAATAAAATTAAAATTAAGCTTGAAACAGGACTTGACCAGCCCTGGAATAATTTATCATCCAAGCAGGCGCCTGCCATGCCTGCTGGCACCCTCCACCTGTTGCCAGCAGGCCTCCTGCCAATGCCCCACCCACCCACTTGCTCCCCAGGGGGAACAGTTGGCATTCAAACTTTCTGCATGTTGACTGTCTACATGTCAATTGTCAAAATTAATTTTATACCCAGGTTGACACATTAGAAAAGTCTAGATAAAGTTTCCTATCATGTAGCCTATTGGAAGTTGACACTTTTTAATAAGCAGAAACCTGTTTCCTGAACATTTTACTTAATAAAAATTAAGCTCCAAAATACTTTTTAGGGTAATATGATCATATGAAATCCAAAAATAAAATAAAAATAATGCAAAGCTATCTAAAAATATACTGAAAATCTACTTCAAAAATAATTTACTATAAAATTAACTGTTTTCACTATAAAATAATTAAATTTACCATATAAAAAGTTTATAAATTATATTTCAAAAAACTATTGATAAAAATAAATTATATTAAATAAATAAACTAAAGGTAAACACTTATTTTAAGAATTTTTGATTTAATAGCAACCCAAAATTAAATATACTTTAACACTAAAACAACTATTTGAGATAGATAATCCAGGCTCTGGCATAAAAATCTTTTATAAAAACTATTAATTCTTTCTACCACTTTAAATTAAATTATCTTGTTAAATAATATTATTGTTTTTTTAGATTAAAATTATATAATAAAATATCATAAAGAGCCAAGAATGTTTATTATAAACTAAGTTGAATGTTTGTTGCAAGAGAGTACAATGGCAATCTTGCTTATTTTCTCCCCAAGCTCAGATAGCTTGTACTTATTCTTGACAGCTGACTTAATCTACTCTTTGTAAATGCTAGCCCTGCACTGTTTTCTCTTCCTTGGAGCCCTTACTTTCATATCCCAAAGGGAGGAGAAAGTCTTCCCCTGTTCAGCCTTAAGGTGCTCGAAAAAGTGTTGTATCCGGGATTCACACCAAAAGAGGACTTAAGATGTTTATGCCGGTTTTACAGGCCCAATGTTGTCTTCATTTCATCCTTGAGAACAGCTTGATAGCAATTCCAGCTTGCCTTTGCTTTTGTCTTGCCCCTGCAGCTGACCACCTTGCGCCCCGCCCATTGTGGCTCATATTAGTCAAAGAAGGGTTGGAACTCAGCTTCATGGCTCAAGGCATAAGGATTGTTACAGAGAAGCTCAAATCCTTGGCCAACATGATCAGGCTTAATAAATGCAAGAGCAACAAACTTCTGGATCAGAAACTTGCTTTTACCAGTTGTATCTTGTTGTGTGAGAGAGCTGAGGAGGGTCTTGCTTTTGAGGCGTCTATTAATAGCTTGTTGGTAATGAAAGAAACACCCTTGTACCTCACCATTGAAGGTTTTTACAAAGGCATTGTATTGGGCTGTCTCATAATCCATGATAATTATTTTGAGGCCAAGGGCTCTATTGTGTTCCTTTTCTTCAGCAGCTAGGGTGAATTCATCTTTATCAGCATCATCAGGATTGGTCCTTGTTGACAGACCAGGATTTGTTCCAGTCTAAGTGGGAATAGCTTTAAGGCCCTCTTGTAGAATCTTGAATGCTCTTAGGTAAATCTCCTCTGAGGCTCCAGGAAGAAAAAATATGCAAAGGGGAGTACTTTATCATTAAGCTGAGCATGCACTACCCACAGCTGATAGAATATCTTAGGAAATGTTGCAAATGTCCTATCACAGAGCCAAGTCTCAGTGGCACACAGTTGCTCTAGATTCTTATAGGTGGCATAACATATGATCCTTTCTTTTGCACCAGGTACATCATCATGAAGAAGGAACTGTTCCTTGTCTTGGGACATCTGCAACTCAGGAGTAAGGATCAGATCTTTTATTTGGGTTGCACTTTTTCCAATTAGGTTTAGCTCTCAGCATCTATCACAGATATACTTAAAAAGTTGTTCACGGTCAGGGACAAATTTAAGATTCTCTTTGCTCAAGTGTTTGGTGGTCTTTACTGCCAGGTGAGTTGCTTTAATGTCTTTTGATACTGGGATCATTTGGAATAGGTACCATCTGAGCAGCTTCTTAATCAAAGTGGTGGGAGGCATGCAGGTATGTTCCCCCTTTTACAAGGTAATTTTGTCTCAACCTTGAGTGTTTAGGTGTGCTGGGCAGCTTCTGCCTTCACATGTGTAATGTTTGCTCTTACTTTCTTGCTTTTGATTATTACAGTAAACACATAGCCATCACTGATCATTCTTGGGCCACCTTTGACTGATATTAATGGAAAAAGATTTGGGAGTCTCTTTGGGATCCTGAAGGAGCCCTTAACATTGTAAATATTGTGGGCTTTTAGTGCATCTCATGGCCCAGGAGGGGCTTGTTGAAAACTAGGAAAGTACTCATGTTACTCATCATTTTCATTTTCACCAGGAGAGGGTTTGTGGGAAGGTTCAGGAGAGGGCTCAGGAGAGGACTTGAAGCTTGCCTTTCTTTTCTTCTTGTTGATGGAATCTTTATCTTCCTCAGACTCATACCAAATATGGGAGGTGAAACCATCATCAGAGTCCTTCTCAGAAGCTGAAGGTGTGGGGGTTTTCTTTTCCTGTTCATCTTTTTTAAGCTGTTTCTTAATCACTTTTTTGTAGAAGAAGAAGCCTTAGTCTTAACAGTTTCCTTGGCAGTTTTTTATTGGGCTTTTTCTTATTAGGCAGGGGTTTCCTTGATTTATCCTATAAAGAAAAAGGGGTTAGATAAATAACTGTGAGTAAAGTATAAAAAATGAAAGTTAAAGCTGAAAATATATCAATTTGTGGATGATTATTATATAGACTATGCAAAAACCCTTCAATGTTATTAATATATGCAGTATTGAGGCTTTATATTAAAAAAATGTTGGACAAAATTACATTTAAATGTTTAGTGTTGACATTTTAAGTATGGACATGTATTAAAATTTTGATTCTAGACAGTTGGCCTAAAATATTGTTTTAATTTTGACAGTTGACTTGAAGACAATCAGCATTATTGGGGTAAATCACTATTAAAAAAACATATAAATCTTAATTAAATTAAGATTGGGTTCAAAATCTAGACTTAAATTATGCTAATTGGTGTTTGGGCTATAATAAAGTTATATTCATATAACTTTTAAAAACTAAGTACTACATGTTGTAATAAGTAGTTTTATTATCATTATGTGAAGTTTTGGGATTCTAAGCTTACCATTCTGTAAGTTGAAATTGTTAAGACGTGTCTTTTGCTTATTAGATTAGTGAAGGTGACAACTTTGCTGGAGTTGGCCTTCTTTTATAGTGAAGCTTCTATTAAATCTTGCTTAAATTATGTCATTGTGTTTGCTTAACTTATTCCCCTTGACCCACTTTTGCTTTTTTGTTGGGTTCCCTTTGTTTCAACTTAAAATGAAATATATAAATCCTAGCTTTAACCTATATAATCTGGCTTAATACAATGTTTAAGGGTTAACCAGAACATGTCCAGTGGTTTCAAAGGTATAGTAAACCACTAATATAATATACAACAAAGCTTGAAATTTTTACCCACTATATCTAAAAGAACTATAAAACAAAGGGCCAAATATAAATATAAATAACTTATTATAAGTGAATATATTCCAGATTACACGTATTTTTATTAAGAAATATTATAAACTGTTATTTTATGTCAACATTGTGGAGATTCATTGTTGAAGTTGGGCTTAAATTAAAAGTATGATAATTTGGCATTTTTAATAGTAATTTTCTTCTTATTTTGTAAAAAAATTAAACCTATTCTTAGTTGGTGTCAACATTAGCTTTTTTTTCTCATTGATTATCAATTCCAACTATGAAATGCAATATAAAAAATTAGTTTATTTAGAACACGGCTAGCAGGCTTTGGCCTAAGTGCCAAATTGAAGTCAACTGTTACCTTCCCAGGTCCCAGTCAACCGCCAGCCACCCACCCAGTCCCCAGCCAATCAAAAGTCTCCATTCATCACAACTAATCAGAAAAATCCCTGATTGTAGGGCCTTATTTAGAGAATAATATCTGTCCTCCAGAAGAAGGGCAAACTCAAGCCTCAGGTTTTAGTAACAATTCTACCCTCAACCAATGGAATTCTGAACCCCAAATCACATGCTTGAGCCCAGACCCCAGCCAAACTGAACATTCCAAAACAAATTAGATTTTTGAAGTCCCATGAGTCATCCCCATCACCTGACTCCACACCCAGGGAATATCATTGGCTCCAGGCAGGAATGGCCAAACCCCCAACAGATTGTCAAAGAACAAGAATTTGGCCACCTTCTCAAATCCTAATCCCCAATCACCCTGTCCAAACTTCTGGGATCTCCAATCCCTTGCTTTCATTCCCACTTGCAAAACTTTGCAAGTGGGAAGCACTATAAATAAAGGACCCCTCCTCAGTAATAGCTTGTGCTATTATTGAGATTAATACCCTCAATAAAGCTAGTTTTCAAATCTCAATCTCCAAGGTCAACTCTGAGTTAGATTACATCCACCTACAACCCCCAATCAAGGGAAGATGAACCACCTAATCTTCACAGCTGTGCTCACAGCTTGCCTTGGGATTGGAGGATACCAACAGGAACTAGGGACCTTTGGGCCTTTGCCAGAAGGGTTAGGCCACAACTACCGCTATGACCCTGGGCAGATCAACTCTTCACCCACTGGTTCTTGGCCTCCTCTTGTATCACCACACTTTACCATGTCCATTGTAGTGTATACCTCCCTGTACTACGTGCTGACCTACTTTGTGGGAAGCTTTGGGAGATACAACATCCACACCAAAGTATTCTGGTGGTTGATGATCATTTACCTGGTTGCCACTGCCCTGATTGGGTTCCAGCTTTCCAACCTCCAGCCATATCTTCTTCAAGCAGTACCAACAATGTCTGGGTATTACACAAGCAGGGGGCAAGGGGCGTTGCAACTGAGTTTCCCTCCTTGCCTGCCAACATATCTTACCATACGCTGGGGGTGCTTGATGAGTCGTCCCAAGATGTATCTAACGGTGTAGATCAATCTGATGGCAATGTCAAATTGTCGGGCACTTTCTCCTAATTAGGAGCGCTACCAATTTGACTTTGCTGATCCCTAGGCAAGTTATTCCTTGGCCTCAAACCTTACACAAAACCTGCCACTGTGCCACCCCCTTGTGGCCTGGTGGCTTTCCCCATATGGTATAGTCAGTCACAATATTCTACAATAAAGTGCATTTATTTGATCCATTCTTGTCCTTTCTATTGCACTGTTGTCTTCCCCAACTCAAATACTGAACTATCATTGGTTTAGTTGCAACAGTATCCTGGTAAAAGCATAGAAATAGTTTTCTGTCAAGGTTTTTCTATTGTAAAATTATGATACTAGGCTTGAAATAAAGCAACGGTTCAGTTTAATCCATTAGCAAGTCCATTTTACCCAGTTTCATCCATCCCAGACGCTCTGAGTCCTGAAAGCAATCATACCTGTATGTTATCAGTGAACTTATCTGTTGGATAGTGCTATAATATCTGGTTACCTTTTTGTGCAGAAAAAGATTGTGTTACCCTTGCTTTACAGTGGGGTTCAAAGCTATGGCGCTAAGCAGAAGGCTCAGATGCAAGCAAAATCAACTCCAATGCAAGCAACCCTTTAAAAAAGGGATCTATACTGGTTATCATTTCGGTTTGGTTCCGCCTGGATTATGTTCAGAGATACACAGACCTTTTACGGATGAGGTGGGTTGCTTACATAGGAGCAGGTTTGCTTGGCTGCATAGGGTGAGAAACCTTATGTGCTGCATTTTCCAAAACAGGCTACCCCAACTTACTAGGGGCGCTGTTTATCTCTCTTGATACTCATCAACTGAGATTTATTCCTGGCTAAATTTATTGCTGCTAGGCAATAACTGGCTTCCAGCTGAAAAATGCTCATGCTAAGCTATACATTAGGAAGCTGCGTGTGATGAATGAACTTGCCAGCTAGTTGAGGGTACTTAAAGAGTTGATCTAAGAATTCAGGCCTTTTCCACAACAGTTGCAGTTGTATCAAGGCCTGTTCTCAACCATCACCAGTAAATTGCTATTTCTCAAGGATACAGAAGATACAGCTAGGATTGAGATGATATTTTCATTGATGGGCCTAAACAGAAGAGGTTCAAATTGCTTGAAACAACAGAGCGGGGATAGCTTTTGTACCCAACTCTATGAAAAGGAGATGATAGGGGGGTTATGTTTAAGCAAGGCCAACTCATATTTATGGAACCAGAAGTATGTTGTTGGGAGCAGGATTCTGAAAGCTGGGATTGAGGGCTCTTGGCTGACACTGGTTTAAGCTGAAATGACAGGGGATTTGTGGGAATGTAAGCGGCCAAAGATGGTAAAGGAGAAACAAACAATCAAGCAGAAGGCTTGGCATAAATACCAACAAAATTGGGAATATCAGCTGAGATGTAAATTCTCAGTTCTGGCAGTCTAAGAGGTCCATTTAAAGCTGTCTGCATCCCAAACAGCTTCCATCTTACAGAATTAAAGGAGCTGGATAGATAACTACCTGCTAAAATGCATAAAATAATTATATGTAGCTTCCTCACTGGAATAGGTAATTTCAATTATAAAACTTCAAGAGTTTAAGTCCCACTAGAGCCAAGAGCTTACTCTTTTTGGATTGGTTCATCCTTTTTATAAGCATCAAAAACCAGGTTTATGTGTTATTGACTTAGCTAGCTAGATCAGGCAGATCATATATGTAGGTTACCAAAGCCTAGTGTCGGAAATTGCGCCATTAATGCTATTTTGATATGGCCTTCATATAATGGTATGTGCAAAGATCTGGTCGGCATTCGCTTTCAATTTTGGGAATTCCTCCCCTTCTGCAAATGGGTCTGGTTCAATATCCACCCATTCCAGAATATCATACCTGCCCTTGACTGATCCTGGTATGACCTCATCCCAACATGACCCCCTCTGCCACTCTGTCTACCTAATGAGTGATCACCGACCTTGTCTACTATTTTAATGGAATCATTTCTCCTAATAAAGACAAGTTTATCCACATTTGTGTTGGCTTTAATATTCTTCAAGCTTTTTCCTTTCCTTTTTGCCAAAAGGAATTTCACATCTTGTACTCCAGGAAATTAAGGTATGTGCCCTTAATTTTGCCCTGAAGGCTGACCCAAGGCTAGCTTGGAACCTCAGATCTTTTGTTATAAAGATTTCCCGCCATGTCCTCCTGGATGTCTCCCCAGGAGCCAAACACGACACCTTGCAACAATCCTGGTACTTAGTAGCGGGCATATAGATGTTGGGTGGTTTATTGATATACCCCTTTTTATTCTCTGATCATTCTTAATCAAGGCTTCTTAGTTATTCTTTGTAAAACCTAACCTGAACTGATGATAAATAGGCGGTATACTTAAGCTATGCAGCCTAAAATGCAATAGTAGAGCTTAACTGGGGGTTTATTTGTCACCCAGCTATGGGTAAGTTCACACTTTCAGACTTATCCCAAGAAAAGGGCCAAATCATCTGAATATCTGTTTACCCAATATTTATAGCATGGAAGAATATAGGTGCCAGGTAATTGGGGACAGTAGAACAACATGTATGGCCAAAGGGTCATTGATGAAAGATAGCAAGTAACTAGAACTATCCCAGTTGATATAATAATATTGTTGTAAGTAACTTGGTCACCCCCTGTTGCCACTGTATCTCACGATACACCTATGGCTTACAGATTTGCCCTGCCATGTGTCTCTTGTTACGGCCTTATCGACCTGCCAGAAATAAGGCATTCTTGTTTCGATATATGGGCTAACCCTAATCTGCCCAGATATCGTTAAAGCCCCCAGGTTGCTTACTAGAAACACTGCCAATCCCTAACTTATTCAAATGCCTCATGTGTCATCTCATGTGTCCATGGTATACAGTAGTTTTATAGCCGGTTGAGATGAGCGAAATCATCTCAGTCTAAAAACGAAATCGAAGTGGATCCAAAGCGATTCTAATTTAATATAAATTCCTTGATTTTTGATTTGTAGGCTGAGATGATTTTGTTTATCTCGACAGGGTATGGAACTACTGTAAGTATTCGTCCTCTAATCAAGTAAAGACCATCTTATTTCGACCCCCTCCTCTGTCCTCCTTTGCGATGGTGTTTCCTCCGATCTCTCCAAGTACTGGACTCTGACTAGTTCAGTTGCAACATGGGGCTTGATATCTCCCAAGTAAATAGTTCATCCTGTTTTCTGCTCAGTAAGAAGGGTCAATGCCCGGTCCGTTAATTGAGAATAAGCGTAATCCAGAGTTTCGGATGTTTCACCCCAAGCATAAGGTTGATCCTGAGAGTCGACTCCCAGACAATCGGTATACAGGCAGCGTAGATTCTGATATCTGCCAAGCTAGAATACTTCATTTTCCAGATGTCAAGTTGCACTGGGATAGTTTCGGCTATTGAATGATGAGGGTTACTGAGATAAAAACACTTTGTTCAAAGTTTTCAATTGGGATGTTTCTAAATTTTGGGACGGGTGATAAGCTTCTTACCAAATGCAAACTTATTGATTTTAAGGGGTTATTAGGTGATGATACAAAGATTGATATAAACTGTGGCAAGTAATGAATATTAAAAGTTTAGGTTTTTTACTGCACTGAGGCATGATGCCCTTGTTTCGCAAGATAAAAAGTGCCTACGCCAAACAAATAGCTTTAAGGCGGGGCTGTTCATAACGTGGTGTAAAGAAAACACAGTTTTGATTTTCCTTCGCCTTTTGTTTGTTTAACCTACCGAAGCTCAACTTGGAATCTATCGCGGACTTGTTCACGGAGCTGCATTTGAAGAACGTTGATTTCTTCATTTGTGACATTCCTATTTTGAAATAATATTAAACGAGTATCTTGGAAGGATGAAGGATCTATGCCGCTTGGTTGGAAAAACATACCTGTCCATGGAGCGATACACGATGCGATAGCACATTGACTTTCGCCCAGACTTGGGATGTACAAACGAATCTATTAAAGAAACTGACTCCACGAAATCCCCAGCGATATCTCTAACGAGATCAAATAAGTCGTTGGCTTCAAACTCCAAGGATGAGCACCAGAACGCGATATCCCTGGTACACGGCGGGAATTTGGAAAATGGACGGAATATAGCAAGCGTTTTGTCTGAAGCTTGAAACTGATCAAGAAATCTGGCATCTTTGCTCCAAAACAGACGAATGTCTGGGATCTTGTGCAGTACCATGGCCAGCCGTTCAAGCCCAAGCCCACAGGCCCAACCCATGCTATTGGATCTACCTAATCACATTAATTACAGCTGCCCTTAAGCAAGAACCAACCAGCCTGGTCCAGGATTTTCTGCTTGAGGATACCGCAGCCAAGGACTTCAAGCCACGCTCCCTGATAAAAGATTTCGACTTCCCACGACGGTGAGGTGAAGGGGAAGAAGGCTTCAATCCATCGGATTTCTAGCGTAGAATCACCCGAGCCTGCTGACTCTGCAAATAGTTGATATAGTATATGATTGAGTGTGGCCTTGAGCTGATAAGCTACTATCTCGACTTCTTCGATTGAGTGCTCACTCTGGATCGGATT
Organism: Entomophthora muscae; assembly: GCA_014839935.2. Classification (NCBI taxonomy): domain Eukaryota; kingdom Fungi; phylum Entomophthoromycota; class Entomophthoromycetes; order Entomophthorales; family Entomophthoraceae; genus Entomophthora; species Entomophthora muscae. The sequence continues at coordinate 236,670 of QTSX02004320.1, read as the reverse complement.
GCTTTCACTCAACTTGGACAACTCACTTGTAGGGTCTGAAACTACAAGCCCAGCTGGTGTTTTGGAAGGATGATGAGTGGCGTGGGCAGCATTTTTTGCTATTTCACTTCGGTCAAGCAAATGAACACACTCCATCTGATGGAATACTGGATAATGAGAGCTGTCGATCTCATCTCTGCGATAAACATCAGCTGTAATTGTAAACTTGTCGATGTTGCGATGCTCATAGACATCCAACTCATGAGTTGTTGTATGGGTCCGCAGCATATGCTGTCGGTTGAAAAAGAAAGAATCGGATTTCGAGCGCCCAGGGTGGTCAGGCTCAATCAAGAGTCTATCGAAATTATCGCGTACTTTTACAACAGGTGAAAAGGAATCGTAATGAGTAAAACCCTCTAGGCAGGCATGAATCCGTTCTTTAAGAAGGCATAGGGGATGACTGGGAACGTTGTGGAGATTTTCTCCTATCTTCCCTAGAATAGTGGGTGTCACGTTGGTGTAATCATCCTTAAAATACTGCTCCCCCTTAAATTCTGTATACTCTTTTTCAGACTCTATTAAAGTTGATCAGAAAAGTTCAGTGAGAATAAGTGTCACCTTTTTTGTAGGTACCTACAAAGCTTCTTTCGCTAACCAGCGAAAATCTGGGACATCTAAAGACATCTTTCCTTAAAGAAGAAGTATTTCTTAAGAGAGCAGGAATGCGCAAAGTTTGTGAGAAGGAAAACATTGAATTCTAAATAAAAAATCAGTCTTATGTCTTTTTCACTGAATTAATAAAATCATAGAGTTTTATTAAGCAATATATAAAATATGACATTCTCAAAAATGATTTAGGAATTATAGCTTTACAGTTTTTAGCCCAGATAACTCCAAATGGAATCATAAAAAGTACATATAATTATTTCAGGAAAACAGCACTATCTTCCTCTTTTGATCAACATGTGGAAAGGCATCCATTGAAATCCACAGCCATCAGCATTTTCCTTTTTATAAAAAATTGACAAAAATAAAATATGGCAACTCAAGTTGGATAAATCTTATCTTAAAATTAAAGAGAAAAACATGTTCATTCGCATTGGCACCTTTGCACAGAAAGTGTCGCAAATCGATCCTCGACTGAAATATATTGGACAACAAATTATTTGCTAAAAAATATTAGCCCATCTCTGCCAGGTTTAAAGCTCTAAACCCCATCCACAAACTCACGAACCGCCAAGATTTTTAGTACCGTTATTCTTTTCCAAGCAGAACTTTCAATGTCCTGTATTTCTAGGATCTAATTGGGTAGCTTCATTATTCTTATCACCCCCACAATAAGAGTGGTCACCACTGTAAAAGTACTACCTGCTGGACATGATATAGGATCATCAGATCCAACATGCATGATTTGCAATCTGAACTATGAGCATTTCACCCGAGTTGATAAAAAACAACCAATAAAATATATTTTTAACCCTTTCGCTTCCAACCCATCAAAGTTTGCAAATAATAAATCCAAGCCAAACAGATTTTACTAGCAACAGACAAAACTCATTGAACAGATGTGAGAGATATGGATCAGAAATGCAAGGTCTGGATATACCATCTAAATCCTTTTTAGACCTGAAGATTTGGGGACACCTGGACCAATTAACCAGCCCACATCATGTGACATTGTTGCTGCAACAGAGTTGGGCAACTCAGGTGTCAACATATCTCATGACACACAGGGGCACTCACCAAGTCACCTCATGGCAGGTTAACATTATTCCCCCACCCAACACACGAGTATAATGAGATCCCATATAGGTAGCAAGAACAACTTACAATAAAGATCCTTGGAAACCCTGCACTGAATACTACCAAACCTTACCTTGATCCATGCCATGTGTGTTACCCCTTGGTGGCCTAGCAGCCTTCCCCCACAGTATAAAAATAACCATCCCTTTCAATAAAGATCACCTTATCCCAAGTTCCCTTCATTCCCCTCTTGGACCATTGCCTTCTCCCAACTCCCCAAACCCAAGCTACAGATAGTCCAGCCATGCTTTACTTTCCAGAGCTGTTGAGATGGGTAAACCAAAGCCAGATCAGAGCAGACTAAAGCCAGCATAGAACAGATCATCACATCAAGCACACAACCTGACAGACATCAACAGGGATTTAGGCTTAGATGGGTGGATCTGATCAAACCCACACCATGTATATCAAGCGTGCAGCACACCAAAGCCACCCCACAGGATCAGGATCCCAGGATTTCAACAGATCTGCCCACGCTTATCCATCTCCACTACACCTGCTATGTTTTGAGCTGGGTGTACAGAAGCTGTGCATTATAGTGCAACCTCCTGTATGGGAATATAGGTGGTATCAGATTGAACCCATAGCGCACAGAATCAAAATACAAATGACACAAACAGGCCCAACCAACCAAAGTTAGAAGCACAATCCACATAAACCAATGGGATGAGGGCTGAAAGAGAGATTCAGTATCCAAAATAGACTGCCATGCTCAAAAGGCAGCGGATTAAAAATAGGGATGGTGATTTTTATTGACACTGCTGGGAAATCTCACACTGCCTGAACAACAGGCAGGTGCACCTGGTAAAGAGCACCAATGACACGGCCACCCAAGAGGTTCTACCAACAGAGCCCCAGTATGCAGAGTTGATGAAACTGCCAGCAGCATGCTCAGCAATGACCAGGATGGGGCAAGACAAACCAGAGACTGGCTGTTTACACTGAGTGATCTGGGAGCATAGATCCCAAGGTGCCAAGGCTTATAAGACAGGCTCAAAAGGTTGCTACATCCAGAACTGTTAATAATAAACCAGTTGGGCATGTTTCTCTGGTATACCCATCCAAATACTGCAAAGATGTGCCTAGTGCCAGTGTGCGTAAGAGGTGCAAGGTTGTACTTGATACTAGATATGATCCTTATTTGGGTGAAGGGGATGTAGAGGAGGAGAGAAGGCCATAATTATACTGCACTGTAAAGGGGAAGAAGGCATTGAAGAAGGTCACTGAATAATACACCCAGGTACCGATTCTCATTGTCACCCAGTCAGACACCACTACACAGTGCACTCTGAGGGCTGGAAAGCACATCCCTAACACAAAGTGTCCCATATACATTAAGCTTATGAAACACCTGGCTGACTATGTGAAGGCTGTGATTATTGTTGAAATCTGTCCCAAGTTAGCCAATCACGTATACCAAGGCCTATAGAAAGGCTAGGGAAATTGATCTTATCAGGAAACCTGAACAACCATCAACTATCCTCAAAAAAGAACACAGGTGGGCAATCTGACAATGGATCAGTTGGTATTGTTATCTTGAACTGGAAAATATACAGACAGATGATGGATTGATTGTTCAGGATTAATGTCCATTTTTCTATTTCTATCAGGGGTTGCTACAGGGCTTTGCTTCTCATGGATAAGGCTTGGGGGATATCCCTACAGCCAAAACTGCCTATCAAACACCATTGAGACCTGGCCCAGATACGCCAAGGCTTATGCAGCACTCAAGGCTAATGGAAGAATCCACTTATTATATCTACATATCACCATTTGCTTCTTCCCTCCACAAACCTTATGGCTATGTAGAAACAGGCATCCACAATAACATACCCCATTGTGCATCAGCGTATACTGCAGCCTATTCTATGATGGTGCTGTTCAGCTCTAAAGGCATTGAGGTTCAACAGATGATTAAAGGCTCCCATAACAGTGGCACATTTATGTCCTTCCTCCAGAATGTGAAGGATCATCCAAGAGAAACCAGTGGCAGCTTAATCAATGGTATTGGGCTGGGTAATCTGGGGCTCCAAAAAAGTAAAAGAGATCATTGATGAATCTCCAGTGATTTAAACAAATGTACCAATTGGCAAAAGCTTATTGGGTACTGGTCCTATACCTCTTCTATTCCTCCCTGTGCACCTTTCATTCCTAAACCTGGCTAAAGAGGTATTTGGGTGGATCAAGCAAGATGTTAATGGCAGCCCTAAAGTTGGACCTGAGGCCTGGTCTGGTTTGCTGCATGTGGAGCAGTATAGTTCCCAGTTTAGATAGCAGGTGAACCTTATGCCTGCTTGGATCCTTTTACCAATAGGTGTCCAGCTTTTGTCCCGGTTGAACGAGTTCAGCATTACTCTTACTTTCTAGATCAACTTTTTCATAAATCTTTACTTCAGTACAGCTTTTTGTTGTGTGAAGTGACTTTGGATAGAATTCTAATAGAGCCCCATACTTAGTGAACTAGACGGATTTGGGTATGCTACAAGTATGTGGTTCTGTTTCACTTTATGTAAAAGTAAGCTAAAGCCAAGTTAACAAGATCCACACATGATGAAGTAAACAAATCATTATCATGGCATATAAACATGAATAAAAATATTTGCTTGTACATTCAACAAGAATTTTAGGAGCAGGGATACAAAGTTTATTATAAGCAGATTAGTCACAGCTAAACACAAGAACATTTTGGTGGATCTTCCAGGAGATCTGACCAGCCACCACCAGGGTGCTGCTGATCCCTTGGCCCCTGGCCACCCTTCTATCTGGGAAGGGGAGGCACATGTACCTAATTGCCGGGAATAGACTTTCTGGCGGCACCCAAACCTGTACAGATTGACCAGTATACAAGAATCCTGGAAGAGTTGCTTGCCATGGCAGAGTTGCTGCAAAATTCTGAACCTCCCCTAAAATGGGGGACAAAATACTAAATCATCAAAGAGCTGAAAATAAACAGAAATTGCAAAGATGAGATTCACAGACAGAAGTCTCCAGGCAGAGGCAGAGGGAAAACACAGCCAAATAAAACTAGGGCAGAGCAGAAGAATAAAATTGACTGAGAAACTGTGGCCGGATTTGGGGAATACATACTCTCAAATTTGGTTCCACAATTCCTTCAGTTTAAACATTTCAAAAGGGGTCCAAAATCAGGGCAGAGGCCGCAGAAACTGCAAAATTGAAGCCATGAACCACAGGGTACCGCACAGGCACATAAGCAAGAAGTAACTCCATCTTCCGGGGATAAGTATCTGCAAACTTTAAAGCTTGGTATTGGGTTTAACGTTATAGTATTTGTTGAGATACTGAGCTAGTTCTAGGGATTTGGCAATGATATGGCAGGCCTCAATCTTTGTCACCAAACCTCCAGAAATTTCACAGCTTTTTTGGTGCCATAAATTGTTTTTGGCACCAAAAAGCACCAAATTATCTGTTTGAGGGGTTCAGGCCTTTTTGGACCCATTTGGCAATTTTGGCAATACCCGCACATGCTTTGCCACAACCTGCTTGTTGCCAATGGATTGGTTCAGGTCAGGAAGACTTTCCACTATTTTTCTTGGGGATAGCTGCTTGGACGCTTTCTTTCAGGAACATGTTATTCCAGTTGGAATGGCACTAACTGCTACATTGATCAGCTGAGCAGTATTCATTTTGATCTTTTTCTGTCTAATAAGTGTCTGATCTTGCTAATGGTTGGTGCAACACCCTCTTGGTCTCCTGTGTTCTTCCTAATTTGGATGTAAAAAATCATCCCAGGTATAAACCCCAATTTAGCCTCTGGCCGTGATAAGAAGCCAAAAAATTATACATCTGTATGTGTACTGCTCTGATTTTTTTTCTTGTAAGATTTTCTGCAAATGGATATTAAATTCTCATTGAGACCCTCTTCTTTTATTTGACCCATGCAGGCCCAAAATCATAAAAAATAATTTTGACTTGTCCATAGAACCAGGTGCCTGCTCTTGGCAAGTTTGTACTTCTGTGTCTAGGTTTCTAATCATGCAATAAATAGTTTCTAACAAAGGTGTTTGAATCAGGTTTAATCTGTCCCTGGATCCAAAGTGTTGGTTGTGGTGTGAGGATGTCCTCAACCATGTTTCAGAAAAGAGCAGCCATCAAATAATAAAATCCAAGGGAAATAGGATATCTACAAGATGAACTAAGTAACCCCTGGAACAGACTAAGCAGATCCAGGTGATGTTCTCTCATTCACATCAAAGCTTTGTAACTTAGTTGTTTGGAAGTATACATTGGCCTGTAAATTATAGAGCAAAGCACTTGTACTCTCCATCTCATAAATATACTTGGTTGATGAAATCCAGTGAAACTGGCATAAAAAGTTAAGGATCCTCAGGGCGCTAGCACATTCTTCTCTACTCTGTTGAACCCTGTTAAAAAATTGGTTTTTGATGATATTTTCAATTAAAGTCTTATTTATATCTGCTTCAATACTAGTTATGACTTATTTTGGCTCTGATGATGTGGTATCTTACAGCTTTGATAGGATATTTCCAAATGGTTTAATGGCTTACTTTAAAGCCTTCCAAAGAATGTTCAATAGGGGTAATCTTCCTCTAAAAAGATTAGGTTCAAAGAAAGATTTCAGTTCTGTATTAAGCCACTCAACTATCTAACTTGGAAGATTTAGTAGTTTATTAAATATGTATTTGATCTGGTTGTTTAACCTGGGCCTGAAGGCATGCAGTGTAACCGTGTGGCCTCTGCTGCTTGGATTATTGCTGTACAGACAATGCCACACACTTTTTTCATTAATGGCTTAAGTCTATTGACCACCACATCAAGATCTTCAAATTTTTCAGTATACTTTCTTGTGTTTATATGAAAATAAAAGGATTTAAATGCTGTTTCACTTTAAAAATTAGCATCTTTTATACCACTTTAACAATCTTTCTTATTATAATGATTATAGCTTTTTCAAAATTTCCTTTTATTTATTCTTTTTTCTGTAGCATTTACTCATTTAATGTTTTTATACTTCTATTGTCTTGAATTATTTTTTCTATAGTATTCTTTATGTTAGTGGTTCTTATTGTCTCTATTATATTGGCTTGATTGATTGGTTGGATGTTAGAGGTATGTAATCATTTCAGAGTGAAAGTGAAATCAGTGGGGGTGAATTTCCCACACCAGCATCAAAAAAGAAGAAAAAAGTACTTGGAAACTTTAAGCCTATCAATCTTTTCAAGGGAGGGATAAACCAAGCAGTCAAAATTGCCAAGGGCATTGCAAACACAAATTGCAACTGGGTGACAGAGAAGAAGTGATTGCAAGATAGCAGGGAGAGGGCTTCATTATTTTTTATTGGAGCCTTTTGGATCCAAACCAAAATCAAGTGGGAGTAGGAAGTGACTGGGGGCCTTGCCACCCCATATACTGAACCATTTTTTAATAATATGTGTGGAAAGTAACAAGCTTTATTGTTTAGGTGAAAAATCTGAAAACAAGCTTTCAGTTAGGAAGGGGGAGGTGTTAAGAGGGGGGACTCCAAAATCATGTTAGCTTCTGGTTGGCTGGAGGTAAATATTTTCACTTCCTCTGCCTCATTTATGACGTCATACTCTGGACCCTCTGGGCAACTGGCTGATTGGCTGCTATTGACAATTGGGTGAATATATCTCATTTTGGGGGAATATTAATGACTCTGAAAGATTTTCTACAGGTGCCACTATCATCCACTTCTTATCAATCACTAAATTAAATCTTAAGATGACTTTAAAGGTTTAGAAGCTTCCTTTTTTCTCTCATTTTCTATTTGGGAAAGTAAATTCAGCAAATAATTTCACTACTGTGACATTGGCCTGTGAACTATTGTCATGGCCTGGGTGGCTCCCAGGAGAACCTTTAGTCAAGGGGAAGTGTCAAGCCTGAAAGGCCCAGTAGATGACAGAGGCCATCTGTATCACATAATTGGCAGCTGTGGATCAAGGACGCCACACTCCCATGTGGGGTATCACTTGCTCAGTGAGCCCCAGCATGGTCAAGTAGGCAAACCCAAGCTTGCTGTAATCATATGATGAAGCAGAAGGAACAAGAGGAAGATCTCATGTGGCAGCGCTCATGATCAGGCTTGACTGGGCAAGTTGATGGAGCAGAGAACACCAGGAAAGGAGAGGTGTGGTGCAGGAGCAGGAATTATTTCTTGGTCCAGCACTCTAAGAGATGGGGTAAAGGCCAGCAGTGGTTGGTTAGAGGCGGCAAGAAGTTGCTCTATTTCCTAGTGCTGACGTTGGAACTGGAGGTACACCCTGTTTGAAAGCACCAGCAGAATAAAATTTGTGATGATGTAATAGATGCCTGAAAAGTATAAATGCTCAGTGTGCATTAACTAACAAAAGTTTATTAAATGAAGATGTCAACAAAGAAATGGGATGCTGGTGTTCTCAACTATATCCTGCTGGGAAGCTGCAATTGGACTTACTGGCAACTCCTTATTGGTTGTCAATGAATTATTCTCAAGTTGGGTTCCATTGGCAACTCCTGTTTTGTCAGTTAGATGTATCATTTCATTATTTTTTCCCTGGGGAAGCTGGCAGAGGAATTTTGGGCCATTTTGCAACCCAAATCCCCATTCCTGGGTTTCAGAGGGTGTGGGATAATTAAAATCTTTTTTGCTTGGTTTTGGGACAGTTTCCAACTGCCCCCAGGTTTGATCTTGACCAGGGTTCAATTTCCCACTTGGAATTAAAGTTTCCTTTTGGTTAATCTGCGTGATCAACAACATGATTGTTTGGTTGTGCAATTGCTCAATTGGCAACAGCGCCCATGTCAACACTTTGTTGACATGGTCACTGTTGACTAAAAACTTTAAATCTCCTATGTTTTTTTGCTAGTTGCGCTAGCTTAATTTTTTTAAAGTGTTAAGGGGTGCAAACCCAGAAAACATGACAAAATTGTGGCTGTTTCAACACAATTTAATATTAAGCTTAATAAAAAACTTGCTTTAACCAAAATTTTCCTTTATGTTTACTAATAAAAATTAGTTTATTTTTATTTGTTTTCACAACGTAAAAGTGTCAATGCCAACCCTTTTTAAGCATAACTTATTTTTAATACTAAAACTGAAACATCTACAATAAAAAATTACATACAGATTTAAAAATATTTTTTATTACATTATTATATTGAAAAAGACATTGCACATATAGATGATTGTTGAAAAGTTCATGTTATAAATATATATATGCCACTTATTACAGCTTTAATATATTAAGTGGATTGGTGGCTAACAGCAATCTAATAATTTAAGCGTGAGTTACTATGTAATTTACTATAGAGTTTATTATTAAAAATAATGTCAACACTCAGATATATTGTTTATTTGCTTGTGATCATCTGTCAGGGTGGATTTAAGCAAATTATAGTGGCATAATTAAGCTTAAATTAATATGCCACCTCATATAAAGAATGTTGTAAGTGATGTTGTTGACACTTTACCCTTTTCATTACTGAAAACAACTTATTAACAACTTTACATAAGCGCTATGGTAAAATATCATATTACCACTACCCAAATATGATTTTTAATAAAGAAATAAAGAGCTTTGATTATTTTTTTTACTTATTTTTGTAAGTTTTTTTAAAATTTTATTATGTGAGCAAAAATACACAGAAAACAGTTATTATTTGCTAATCCGTGTAAATTTAATTAAGTGTACTATGTTTTTTCATAGTAAATTTTCAAACAAATGTTGACAGTGAAAAAATTTGTCAATAATAATGTCTACAATTTTTCTAATTGAAAGTGAGAATTCAGCTTTTTTTACTAATTGTCACTCATAATGTTAACGCTTTTCATTTCTCACATATGAAACTTTATGTTTTACATAATAAAAACATCTTATTTTTGATATGTTGTATTTTTAACTTTTCTCTTTTATATTTTCTAATCTTTTAAAGTAAAATCTATATATAAAGCTACTACTTTTACATAAATCTCTTAAATTTTAACTTGTTATTTAAAACTATATTAAAATAAAAACTATTCAAGTATTTTTTAACTTTTAAATGCCAATAAAAACCCTATAAGGGTTGATTTTTCTTTAGTATGTTTTATAGTTGTTGTTTTTTGTTTTTTAAATACATTGATTTATTTTAAAGCCTTTTACTTATTAATTTAGTACAAGAACATCTCAAAACAACCAAAGGGTATCAAGCGTCCCTTCAAGCCCACCAAAGCTACCAAGTAGAAGCCTGTCTAATCAAAGATGGCCACTCCTAAGCCCTCCCCAAAGCCCTCCCCTGAGCCCTCTCCTAAGAAGAGCCCCATTCACTCCACTGGGGGAGAGAAATATGATGGTTCAGTTACTGACCAAAGTTTCTACAACTTGGCTTCAGACAAGGAGTTTACCAAGAAGTGGCGCCAAGCAAAGAAGTCCACTTCAAAGGATAAGTCTCCTACACACGAGGAGCACCAAGATAAGCCCCCTTATGCTTCCCCCCACCAAACTCCCCTCCTTCAAGTTCATTTGGGGATGATACAAAGCCCTGCCCTGATTACTTCCTTGGCTTCTGCCATGCTCCTGCTAGCCCATGGGACCCTCTGTTGGCCCAAAATATCTGCAATGTCAATGGGAAGTTCAAGGCTCCTTCAACCTTGCCAAAATACTTCCCCATAATGAGTGTCAAAGGGGGGCCAGCCATGGTAGCAAATGGTTATATCTTCTCATGCAATAATGCTAACTGGGGCTTCAAGAGCCAGCACTATACCTGTGAGGACTGCTCCTGCCCAATGCAGCTCAATACTGAGCACTGGGACTTGGTACAAACCATTAAGGATGAGCATACTTGTGTCATGCCCAACACTACCATTGTCTGCCTTCTCAAATGGTACCTTGTGAAGATTATTCCTACCTCCAAGGACCTTTCCCACACTCAGCTGGCTGTGCTTGCCTGTAAGCACCTCTCCCCCACCAATCTGAAGAGGGTGCCAGCCCACACCCAGTTGGTTAAGTTTGTTAGTGATAGGCGCCAAGCCTCAAACCCCCTGGCCAAGAGTGCCACCACAATTAAAGACCTGGTCCTTTCCAATGCCCTCAAGAAAACCTAGGATGGAGAGATGTTACTGCTCCATGACAATGGGCAGGAAGTGGAGAATAGGATCATTGCCTACACTACAATCCAAAATATGGAGCAGCTCAACACTGATACCACCTGGCTGTGAATGACAGCATATTACAACCTGCCCACCCTTTTCAAACAGCTTTGGGTACTGCATGGGCAATTTGATGCCCAGGTTATCCCCCTTGTTTTCTTTCTCCTGCCTGGTACCAAGACAGAGGTCTATGCCAGAGCATTCAAAACTGTCTGGGATGCTTTGAGCTCCCTTCCCACCAACCAGCTCCCCCTCCTACCCAAGCCACCAGAGCAAACCTCTCCTCTGCTGAGAAGGATGAGACCACCCTAGCCACAGAGCATCTCACTCATGCACGCTCACTTGGGCCAAAAGTGATCATTATTGACTTTGAGCTTTCTCAGTTCAGAGCCTTTGAGGCCACCTTTAATGGAGAAGTTCAGGGCTGCTTATCCTATTTTAGGCAGGCCCTCATCAAACACCTCAAGAGCAAGAAGGGCCTCTTTGACAAGTATCTTAATGATGGTAAAGGGAAGTGCTGCTTTGCCATGACCCAGTTTGCTGACTTGGCTTTTATGTGACCAGAGAATACTGGGCTTGGCTTTGAAGCCCTCCTAGAGGACGCTTATATCAAGAAGCACTAAACCATCTTCAAGGGCTACCTTGATTACTTTGAGCGCCAATGGGTTGGCAAAAAGGTGACTACCAGGAGAGGTAAGAGCAGGGCTACTGCCCCTTGGAATTTCCAGAGCGCCTGCCTCAAGGGGGAGATGAAGACCACATTCATCCTGGAAGTGTGACACAAGCACCTGAAGGTGAAGTTTGGGTCAAACCCCAAGTACAACAAGTTCTTCCAGAAGCTGCAGGAGGAGCAGGCCTGGACTGTTTCCCAGTTTTGTAACCTGGCCAACCAGGTGGCCCCCAAGAAGAGGAAGTCTAAGGAGAAGGACTACCAGGAGGACGTACAGGAGGTGATCAAGAAGAAGTACAAGGTGGTGGAGATCAAGAAGTACCTAGAAGATGTTGTCACTGCTCTTGCTGGTTGCTTTAATTAGCCCAATAAATCTTGCTTTGCTTTGCCTGTATATTTTTTACTTTAAGATTTTATAAATTTTTTATTTTTTGGATAGTACTAATCTTTTTAGGTATAAATAGTAAGTTTAAGATACAGTTTCAATGGGGTTTAGTAATAAATATCTTAATTTTTGTTAATTTATCTTTAAGGCATGAGATATTTTCAGTTATGCTTATATGAAGTATAATAAATTTAAATTAAAATTTTCTTATATTTTGTAGTTATTATGATTTATAAAATATCTGTGATGGTCCACATGTTTGGTGGTTTGCAGGCGGGGCTAATGTTGGCCAAGCAAAAGTTTGGTTGTTTGTTGCAGGTAGAGGCCTAGTAGGGAATGATGGCTACTAGGGATGGTAAGGCCTAGCTAGTAGGTGTAAAGACTACTAGAGGCAGATGTTGCCTCCACCCAGCAGAAGATATTGGCTGCTGTGGGCTAGATTTCTTCACCTAGCAGGGAACTGTGACTGTGAAAGGGTGAAGAATGAGATAGCTAGCAGGGAACTTTGTCTGTTTGAGATAGAGAGGGTTTTGGACCCCTGGCAGGTAACGCAGGCTGCCAGGGAGGGGAAGAGCTCTGAGGGCTCTACATACCCTGATACACTTACAGGAGGTCTGTGAGCAAGCATCCTACCTAACAGAGTGGTAAGGTGTCCTTGTTTATGCCCCTATGTGAGCTTTGGGGGAGCCCGAAGTGAGCATTGGAGGGCATGAATTTGCTCAGAGGTGTCACTAAGGCGGTTTGCTCAGGGAAGTAGCTGCAGAACTTGGTGTGATCAGGCCTCTGGGAAGTAGAGCTGATTACTCTGTGACTGAAAGCCCAGACAACAATCACCTGGTTGAGTAAAAACAATGCATAGACATTGATCTATGGCTGGATGGCCTAAGTGGATTGCCACTTGCAAGAGCCCAGTCAAACTCCAGTTCAATGTAGACTCATGTCTGTGTCTACAAGTTCTGGTAATGGGAACTGAGATAAAGAACCAAAGTGGTTCATAGAATCAGCAGAGAAGACTAGTGAGAGGAACTGTTTGATCACAGAGAAGGCTAGTTGAAGGACTATTGGTTCATATTGAAGTTTGGAACCAAAATGGTTCATTGTGCAAGTGGAACCAAGATGGTTCCTAGTAAGGATAAGTGGAAGGGCTCAAAGATCATGATGCAGAAGTAGCTGGTCATAATAAAGGAGTAGCCAGAGGACTGATAGGCCGTTTAATGACTGGTCTGAGCTGTTGGAGACTGAAATGAGCTGGCTGAAGGATCATAAGATGATGAAGAACTGGTGGTCCGGAGAAATGAGCCAAGATTTTGCCAAATTGATTTGCCAAGGTGGTAAAATGTGGAATGTTTTGCCTTGGTTTAATATTAAAATCAAGAAGGAATGTGGATAGAAGTGTGGGTAAGTTATTTATTTATTAATTCCCTAGGATAGATGAAGGTATGTTGCTATGAGAGCTGGATACAAAGTTGTTTTGGTGGGACATTTTCCTTGGATTTTACTATATTTGTAAATATATGAGGAAAACGTTGAAGAAGTCCAAAAAGAAAATTTTAAATAGTATTCTACTATTTAAATTTGTTCAGGTTGAATGCAGGGAAGACTGGTGCTGGAATAATGGAACGGTTAACGCTTTGGTGCGTGAAGAGTTGTTGCTTTGAGCGGTTTGAGCTGTGGAAATTATTTTCCTAGTTGGATCCCGGTGGAACTTCAGAAATGGTTTATTTTTGCGCTCTGCATTTATTGGTTAAGTTCTGGCATGTTTTCTGATGAAAATTATTGGTTGAAAGCCAAAAGCTTAAAGTATAAGCAAGGAAATAGTGAATTAATACTTTAAGCTATTGAGAAAGTAAGTATGAAAGCTTAAGTTACTATAGAAAAAATTGAGCAGCAATGGTTTAAGCTTCTGAAGAAAGCCATTTTGAAGGCAAAACCTTTGGGAAAAGGACACTATAAGAAGGTGGCTGGCTGGAAAGTTACAGGGTCTTTTGAAGGTCTTTCCAGGTCTTTGATGGGATCTTTCTGAGGCCTTTTGAGTTTCTGAAAAGAGGTTTTTGGAAGCCTTTTGATCACCAGAAGGTGCTTGATTGGACTGATACAAGTGGAATACCAAGGCCACTAAAGATATAAAGAGAGCTGAAGCCCAAGAATAAGGAGCTGGATCCTAAGCGCAGTGCAGAAGTCTGATTCTAAGGCGCTGGAGTCCAAGTTTAAGGAGCAGAAGTCCAAGACCAAGTACAAGGAGTCCAAGATATTGTTGGAGGACTCCAAGTATTGGCAAATCCATATTGTTTCCTTGACCCCCCCCCTGGGCCATATACCAGAAGTTTTCTAAGGGGATCTTCCTTCTGAGAGTGAATAAAAGCCCATTTTGGCCCCTATACATATTTCTGAGATACATTTTCCCTTACTAGAGAATGACAATCCCTTCCAGACAGTCCCTGGCTACAATCCAGGACACACTTTGGGGACTGGTGGACAGAAACCCCACAATATCTTTATTTTTGGTTCATTGGAATTTTAATTTTTATGGAAATAAAAAAGAATTTTACAATAAAGAGTGTAACTTACATATTAAATTGAAAAATACTTGCTTATATATCCTTATTCTTAGTACTTGTGGTATAATTTTTATTGCATTTCTGGACTTTCTGGGGTTATTTTATTATATTAATGTATTTTTAGAATATATTTTTTATATTAAAAATGTTCATGGTAAAGTGTTTTGTTACTTAAAAAAGTGCCGACATCCAGGAGACAACATTATGTAAAACCAGGTTGTCACTTTACTATAGTGTCAACATTAAAAGTGTCAACATGGCCACTGTTAACATTTTTACTGTCAGCATGGGCAATGTTGCCGCTCAACTGCAGGCGTTGAACCTATGCAACATAGGGTTTTGTCTGGCCCATTCTGGGCCCTGACAACTATACTCCTCTTGGACTTTATTAATAGCACATTTTCTACAAATTAAATCCAAATAAAATAGCTATTTTTAAAGCATTATCACACTCAATGTAATTTCTATTAAGATTTATAGCCAGAATTCCTAAATTCCTTATATCTCAATTGCTTCAACACTGGCAAAGCCAATGAAAACCAAATACAGAAACAATATAAAAGCTAAACTAAAGATGGTCCTTTATTTAGTTGATTTCTATATTTTATGACATTCTTGGCTCACCAACAAGACACAATTTACCACATGATCTAGTGGCAGGATTAGATGAAATCTTGTGGCTTGTAGGTGAATCAATAATGCTATAAAAATCTAGAAACCAAAAAACAAAGGTATGTCTTTATTTTTGTTTTTATATTGTTAATATATCTAGTTTTCATTATCTCTGTCAGTGTTTAATTAATTGTTATATAAAAAGGTTGAAAATGTTGTCTATAAATCTTAATAAAGTTTACTTTAAGTGAGGTGTTGGTTTAGTAAAATGTGACTTTTTAAACCTGTAGAGAATAGATGGCTAATATATCCCAAATAAATAATACATAAAAATAAAGAAAATTTTGACAAAATACTATACCCAATATGAATTTAATTGGCTGCATGAGACAAAGAAAAGTAAGTAGCATAATATATTATGAATGTAAACAAATGATGAGATGGTTCTTGAAGCACCTTGATGATTAGCTATGTGAGCCTTGTGTTTAAGCATGGCTAGAAAGATCAGATAGGGAGGGGCAAAATGTTGAGGGTTTGGTGAGAGGAGGACTTTGGGTGTGTAAAGAGGATGCTAAAAGCCCATAACCAGTAAGTCTTGCTGAATTATGAAAGACTGTGTACTTTTTCTCTGTAATAAGTGCAACAGGTGTAAATTGGTCAGAGTGACAAGAGGGTGAGTGAGGATTGTGGTTTCTATTTCTTGTATTAAACATTTGGAATACTGAATCAAAAAAGATTTTAAATAACTTACTGGAAGAAGATGCCATTTTAGTAATCTAAATGCATAAGAAGAGCATTGATGTCCTTTAGATTCCTGGCTCTGACTATAATCCCAATACTTTAAAATACAACATCATCAAAATGGCAGTCTATATGGCCTATAGGTAGTTGGAGCACTAAAATCCCATCTATTTTATTACCTTATTTGTACCTGGGCTGTTCTATATCTAATGGCTCAAATAGACTGTGTATTCAGCCCTTCATGACTGCATATCTATAGAATGATCTCTATGGCAGACTTGTATCTTAAACTGCTAACATAATTAGCCAAAGCTCAACAAAATACAGCTTCTCTCAGAAAACCTTCCAAAAATTCCCTAAAAATTAAGCCTGTGGTTCTTTTTACCACTTGTGTCCTTGTGAATTCTTTGGGGCATAATTCTGGCAAGTTACCACCACTTTGTAATATGATATAAAAAAGAAATAATTGATAGTTAATTTTATGAGTCTTATGAACAACACATTTAATTCTGGATTGTAAGGTGTATCTGTGGACTCCATCCACTCATCCCCATCATGATTGGAGCAAAGTTGAATCAAGATAAAAACATATATCTGTACCTGGACCATCCAACTAAATACCCATATACCATGATGCCCAAGTTGGTATATGAACTAGGTTAGCTTGAGGTTAAGGTCATTTTAAAACAGTGGCATAATTAAAGAATAAGCTTTTTTACACTGGGATAATTTTTTTAAAATGTACATACTTCACCTTGATGGTGTTCCCCTTCTTGTTTACTTCATATAATTCCCTCATGATGGTTGCCCAGGTGAACCCAAGATATGCCACAATTATTCAAAAGTTCATTCCACCCAAATTTGTGGCCACAATCTCCTTAATAACCTGATTTGTTATAATTTTTGGCCTTTTTGATTCTGTACTTGAATTTTCCTCCTAAGAATGAGCAGATGTCAATTGGCTGGTTTTAGTTGATGCCAAAGTGATATTATTGGCTGGAATGAATTTATTTCATTGTTTTCTTGTACATGGTCCTGGTGATTGCCCTGTTCAACAGTAGTCTCCAAGTGATTTTCAAACAGCAGGACTAAAGTTTCAATGACAGGGATGCACAGCTATTTTTCCTTCTATGTGAAATTGACATGCTGGGTGTATACAGAAGTAGCACTAGCACCACACTATTGGCTATTGATTGTCATACACTCCTGATACTGAGCATCAATAAAAGAAAAATCACTATTGATTTCAAAAATCTTCTTAAATTTTAAATAAGTTTTTAATTAAAACAGGAGAAAAATGTTTTTTTATAGTTTTAACATGGGTTGAATTTTGATAAACATGCCTATAAGATCTTTGATTGGTCTAATTAGGGAGCTATAATTTAAAATTGATACTCCAATATTTTAAAAAAATTCAATGTATTAGCTGGTAATCTTTTCCTTTTCTTTTCTTTTTTAAGTTTGTTGTTATTTAGAATTGTGTAAAAGTTTAACTTTGTTTGTTTGATTTTGTTTTCTGTGTGCACAGTTTTTATGTGATCTCTATTTAATTTTCTTCATAAATAATATACAACTGAGTGCCATCTATAATATAGAACATTTATACACAAGTTTAATTTGTTCAGTTGTGTATCATTAGCTTTGAGTGTGATTATTTTTGTTTCTTGTGATTGATGTGTTTGATGTATCACATTAAAAAAGCTCTTTGTCCCCTAAGTTACTGGGAAAATAACACCAGTTATTTTATTATTTCTCAACTTTAGTCTGCTTTAATATGAATCTGGTTTGTCTGTATCAAAAGCTCTTAATGTTGCAACCAAGTTTCCAGACTTGTCTGCCAACATATTTTACAATACACAGGGGGCACTCAATGAGCCGCCCCTTGACATATCTAACGGCATGAATCAATCTGATGGCAATGTCAAATGATGGGCACTTTCTCCTAATTAGGAGTGCTACCAACTCAACCTGCTGATCCCCACGCAAGTTATTCTTTGCTTCAACCCCTACATGGAACACACCACTAAGCCACCCTCTGTGGCTCTGTGGCTTTTCCTGTATCATATATTAGTTGTAGTACCCTACAATAAACAATATCCTATTCTAATTATTCCTGTCCTTTCTATTGAACTGTTGTCTTCCCCAATTCAAATACTGAATCCTCATTGGCTCAGTTGCAACATTAAAATAGATATTTTTATTTGTTCACCTTCCTTAAATAAATTATAACTTAAAAAATAGAACTATAAATGGATTTTTTGATGAGGTGGTACTGTGGGAAATAAAAAAATAGAGAAGAAAGGATAACTTTAATGTATATTGGATGGTAGTCTTACAGAGTAATTGTGAATCATAGAATTAATGTATTTACATATGAACATAAGGGCTTCTGGAAGGCATTTTTGAAGTAAGTCAAGTTAGGAATGTTGCTTATATACTTCTTGAAAGTATATTAAACAAGATAAAGGGGGAAATCAAGAAGAAAATGATACTTTATTTGATATGAAAATAGAGAGTTTATATAGTATTATGGGAAGTCATATACTGTTCATGTAAATCATGGCAGTCACAAGGCTTGTCCAAGTAGTGTTCTACTTTGGAGTTAAAAGGTTTAATCACCATAATAGATGGGCAATTAATGAGAGTGCCATCAACTCAATGATTAGTCCAGGAATCATTCAGTGAGTTGCTTGGGGAATTAATTCCCCAAGAGGGAGTAATTGAAGATGTTGTGACATCTCCTCCTGGGGTGTTGGAAGGTGGAGCTTTAGGAATTTTATTGAGAGTTTCAGGGATTTGGGATTAGTATTGATACATTTTTGTGTTGGAGACAGAAACTTGGGAGTTATGTTGTGCTGTTCTTTCTTTACACAGGCAGAGTTGGACATGGTGCATAAGTTTCAATCCATTATGGGCACCAATCCCTTTAAAAAGGTAAGTATGTTTAGTTTGACTTTCATGACAGCGCTGGGTCTCTTATCTGGGCAAGCTCCTTAGGTCAAATTCCCTAAGGTTAAAAGTTCAGAAATTGAAAATGGGACCCCCAAAAAGCGCAAAAATCAAAACACTATGTAGGATGCAGAAATCAAAAATATCAAAGATCAAAGTGCGAAAATTGATTTTCCAGAAGTTAACTTTAAAGCCAAAATCATATAATTTTCAATATAAAAACATATATTATAAAAAAATTTCTAGACTAAAGAAAACCCAAGGAGTTCAATTCTGCATTAATAAATATATGTTAGATAAAAAAGATGATTGAATTTGCTGTTATTTAAAGAAACTCA
This sequence comes from Entomophthora muscae, assembly GCA_014839935.2. NCBI lineage: Eukaryota > Fungi > Entomophthoromycota > Entomophthoromycetes > Entomophthorales > Entomophthoraceae > Entomophthora > Entomophthora muscae. The sequence goes on along the minus strand of QTSX02004320.1, from coordinate 217,529 downwards.
TTATTACTTTTAAAATCAAAATTAGACTAGAATTTATATGTAACAATATTCAATCAAATATAAAATATAAAACTAACAAAAACTACTTTAAAATTTATTTGTATAATAAATTGTTTTATTGTTGCAACATAAAATTAAAAGAAAGTAAAAGCAATGCAAGACTTTATTTGGATTATTAAAGAACTTTTGCAATATTTTTAAGATGAGTAAGCCAGTTGGAGGAGTTGCAGGGAAGAAGGGAGCTTTTTGTGACTATCTCAAAGCTGTTGAGATCTTTGCTTTTCTGAGAAACTCTTTGATGTCCATCTAAAAACTCCTGGTAAAGAGTTTCATTGGTTGCCTTCTCAACTTTGAGTTTGTTGATCACGACATTGAAATTTGGTTTCTTCACCCCAACACAGTTGGCAAACTTATTGTGCCAACTTTCTAGGGAGGAGTTAGTCTTCATGGTCTTATTATTAAAAAATTTGAACTGGTTCCATTAAATTTTGTTTTCCTTTCTAACATGGCTCCTGGTCTCAAGTTTTCTAATCCATTGGTATTCAAAGTAATCAACAAATGGAGCAAAAATAGCTGCATTGTCCTCTGTATATTTGGTCTCCTTAAATGCCTCATATATCTTATTGGAGTCCTCTTTTCTCACCAAAGCAATGGCTGAAAATGAGGTGAAGGCCACCTTGGGCTCCTGGGAGGTGTATCTAGTGATCAGTTTGTCAATCTCAGTGAAGCTCTGGAGCTTCATTCTAAGACATTGTATAAAGTGAAAGAAGCAGCCATGAGGCTTGCTCTTAAATAATTTTTTAAAGGTGTTGGCTTGAGCAGGCTCAAAGTCAACAAGGAGGTGATTATTATAAGGCTCTGATGTTTCCTCATCATCAGTCTGTTTAGGGATTTTTGACTTCTTCCTCTTTGGGGTAGAGGTGGGGGCATCAGTGGGGGGAAGGAGATACAATTTCTCCTAAAGAATATCCAAGGCATGAGTATAGTCATCCTCATTTTGTCCTGACATCAGAAAGTACACCATTGATAAAACCTTATCTGTCAGGATTGACAATTTGTTCCCCCAGGAAACCTGGGCTGAAGGGTGGGATTCAAACCCTGAACCTACATTCCTGCAGGCCGCAGGGCCCATGGACCAAGGGCCTGCCTGCCCACGTTTTTTTGGGATTAAACCCCTGCAAGCCGAGGCTCCCGCTAAGTCCCAAAGCCAGAATACCTGCACTAGCTTGACCATGGTGGCGCCTGAAGAGGAGTCTCTTGAATTTCCTAATGGAAGCAGAGATGACGCCTCTGTGAATTTCATGAGTTTGAAGTCCTCTCAAACAACCAATCAAACCCTACTACCAAAGATAAACCCAGGCTTTAGGCCCAATCCCGTGACCAAAGCAAAGAATCAAGAAAATCAAGTGACCAAATTGGACATTCTGACCAATGTGAGAACACCCAGTCTAGGTGTCATTTTGCCGCTCCCTCACCTGGGCCCTCTGGCTGCCTGCCCGCACCTTTCCTAATATTTTGACAAAGCCCTGATGGAAAATACTAAGTTTGGAGGCAGAATGCTATATATGCCTATAGATTCTGCGCTTGAACCTTATTGCCATTTTTAAATAAAGGTTATGTTACTTTGGCTTTTACAGCTATTGCCATATTTTGTATTTGCTGTCTATCAATTCATTTCAAGATCACCCGGCCCTCCTGCCCCACTGCCTGCAGTTTTCTGTTCATCTGGTGCACCCTTTGGGCCCGTCCACTTCACTGATTATCCCTTGAAGCCCAAATATAAGGATTATACACCAGAGAAAATCCTCAAACTTGACCTGATAGCCCTCATCCAATCCGCTGTTAGATACAACCACCAAGGCCTGGGGATATTCTCTACCCCAAAACTATTTAGAGGAAAATTCAATTATCTCCTGGCCTACAATATCTATATGGAACCACCTGTAACACTCAAACCAATGCCAGCCTCTTCACCTGGCCTTCTAACCAACCATACCAGCAAGCTTTTTGGAATAGTGTACATCACCCTTACAGGGGTGGTGGACACCATTGTTTTGACTACTGGCCTGTGGTCTTGTGTGGGGAAGTCTGCTTCCTACCTTCTAAAGTTAGCTCCTCTCTTGTGGTGGGCCCTGCCTGCAAAAACCCCGGCTCAAGTTACCCCCAAAAACGGCGGGCCAGCTGCCCAAGACTGGATCCCTGACATTATCACCATACTTCCTATCAATGCACCAAAGCTGGGAAAATATCTTGGGGCATGATGAGAAGGCCCCATCAGCCAACCAGATATTGCCTGCCATCAATCTCTTAAGGTTCTCCCCAGTGGTATAGCATATTGTTATCTTATGCTCATCAGGACCATTATCATGAAGGAGAAACTTTTCATCCTTGGAGGTGACTCTAAACTCATTGGGGATATCCAGTTCCAGGAGGGAGGTGGCACTTCTACCCACATTGTCAGACTACCAGCAATTATGACTCACATACTTTTGAAGGGATTCAAAAGTATCAACAACTGTATTTTGAAAACTGGTCAAGTTGTGAATAGCCCTAGTGACTATCTCCTGGAAGGTAAGGCCCCTGTTGAAAGGCTGCCTCTGGTGCAGGTACCACTTTATTAGGCGCTGATATACCCCAGTTGGTTCCAGGCAGGTGTGCTTATTATTCAGCTTCTTAAACTGGATAAACCCAGTTGTAGTCAGGCGGGAGGGGCAGGAAGGCCCCTCACACTTGTAATGATGAAGCACCAAGTGCTTCTGCTCATCATTACACTTGAACATGAAATCATCATGGTAGAGCCCAGCATTGCCCTTGGATAACTTTATTGGGAAGGAGATGGGTAGGGCATCTGGTAGTTGGAACTCCTCTTCATGATTGCAAATATTTTGGACTTTAAGGATATCTCAGGTCTCAAGGCCATCCTCAGTGGGGGTAGCATCCCCAGAGTTGTAAAGTTCTTAATGTTCTTCTGACATGTGGGGGGGTGTCTCCTCTTCATCTTCTTGGCTGTGGACAAACTTGTGCCCAGTTGGGCTCTTGGAGGGGCTGAGGATAGGTTCCTCTTCAGAAGGCTTCTTTTCCGGAGAGGGGGAGGGCTCAGGGGTCTTCTTGGTGGACTTGGCGGCCTTTTTGGTGATCTTCTTGTTGGTTTGGGATCAGTCTTATTAGTTCTGGAATTGTTGGCCTTCTTTGGGTTGATGAGAGTTGCTTTGGGGGGCATCTAGATGACCCATAGTTAGCATATTTTAATTGTTAAAAAATAATATAAATTATTAATAAATCTATCATTTTTTAGCAGAATCTGAAAGCCAGAGTGCTGTTTGCTATATTTTTTAAGTTTTGATATTTTTTAATTGAACTAGTTAAATAGTTAATACTCTCAAGAGGAGTAAAAAGGGGGTTTCAATCAGAAAATTAGGGAGGTTCAATTTCAGCACTTTGATTTTGACACTCCCTAAAAACATAAGGAAGCATAGCAACCTATTGAATTAATTTAATATTTATTTGAAAACTGCCAAAATCAGTAGTATTTAATAAACCTTTTATAAATCTATTATAAACTAACCCAAAAGGCTTGAAACTCTACTATGTTTTAAAGCAAGTCTTTAAACTTTAAAATGCTAATTTTAAGCTTTAAACTTACACTGGTTAAATTATTATAGGTTTTCAAAGTAGAGTGTTTGTTTGGTTTAAATGAACTTTTGATTTCAGCACTTTTGATTATAAACACCTATTGGAGCTTAGTTAATAAAATATTAAATTCCAATCATAATTTAAAAGATATTGGTGAGCACTAAAGCAGTGTGTTTTGAATTTTGATTTGAAGCATTTTCAATTTGCGCACTCTATTACTACACCAAGTAATTTACTAAGTGATCATATCAGATTTGTTTCATTCACAACTTTATCTTTTATTTAATAAAAATCACTAAAAATTTAATCAAATAATTTACAGGTTACTGTGAACCTGAATGATAGATTTTGGCTTATTTGGTTGGGTATGATATGTTTATGAAACTTTTCTGATAATTTACATAGTGATAGAATCAATATTTAGTGATATTTCATTTTTTAATTTTGGGGCCTCAAATATTAAATTGAAGAGACTTCTGGACTTTGATTTCTGCACTTTTAATTTTGTCCCCTATATTCAAAAGGATGAATAATATCTATTTTAAAAGTCAAATTGATTTAAAGTGTGTTTTAAATTGCATTGATTTGGGCACTTTGAACTTGGTTTTTTTATTTTAGCTACTAGTTAAAGAATTTAAAATAAAAAAAAAAATTTAAGAAAAATATCAAATTTTTTGACAAAAAAATTAATTGGAAAAAGTGCAGAGATCAAAAAATCCATTGATTTGGAGATTTCAATCTCAGCACTTTGACTTTAGGCACTTGCCCTCTTATTCCTGGTTCTAACTTGTGTAGGGTGTGATTTATAACCCAAACCTCATCTCCTGCTTGGAATATTTCTTCCTGAATTTTATTTCCTCTCTTTTTACTATTTTCTTCTCCTTGTTTTCTTGGTCTCTTCTGGCTTGCTTTACTGAGGGGCTATTGTTGCCAGGTACCCTTTTAGGTAGGGGTAGGCATGGTTTCAGAGTGATAGTAACAATTGTTAGTTTGTGTCCATAAACAAGCTCATATGGATTTTTCCTGATTTAAAATTTACATGAGTGTGACACATCATTAACACTGTTTGTAGCATACCAGTAAAGAGACAAATATTTTTGGCAGATATATTTACTTGATGATACTAACAGATAATCATTTAGTCTTTTAACTCTACCATTAGCTTTTGGGTGATAAGGGCTTATGACAGTGTGTTTTATACTATTCCTAGCAATGTATATATTGGTGGTAATAGCAGTGAGTTCAGTTTCTCTGCCTGTAATTAGGAGTTTGGGTTTTTAAACTTAGCAATGATTTCCTTGCCTATGAACTGTATCACATCATTTCCTTTTTCCTTTTGTAGCTTGAACTACAGGCCATCTTTTTACATAGTAAATATCTATTATAATGTATTTTTTTACTTCTATTGTCTTCTTTCATGGGTCCACAATATTAAATTGCCATAATTTAAATTATTTCATTATTGAGACAGGCCTTACATATTTGGGAGGTGCTTTGAAGTGAGCATACTTTTTACACACTTCACATTGATTGAGGACTTCCTTTATGTTGTCCAGCACATCTGATCACCATTAGCGGGTTTTGAGGTTCTCATGTAGCCTCATACTTTGGGTGTGTCCTAAATCTCTACAATAACAAACAATTATGTCAATCTTTTGTGGTGTCAGGACATATTGTATTATGTCTCCACTTAGCAGTATGTAGTGGAGGGTTCTGTAGATATTTTTGAACATATTTTTATCCTTGGGGACTTTCTCTTGTACATTCATTGGAGTTCCAGGAGAGAATCTCTATTAGAGACTCCCCATTATTAACATGGGACAATAAGGGTCTTTGTAATTGATGCAGAGTAGATAGTTACAGTACATCTTTGACATGTCATATGCTGTGAGTAAATCTTTTCCTGGTTTATATTTAATAATCATGGGTACCTTTTTATAAGGTTCACCCATTTGGTATGTCTTCTTGAAAGATTTTTTTGTGTCTTGAACACTAGTGATTTGTGGTCAGTTAACACTTTGAATATTTGTGCACCTTCCACATAAAACACCATTTCATTGGAGAATGAACAATTTTTATTAGTTTTTATTATTAATGGAATATCTTTGTTCCCCATCTGAGAGTTTTTTGATTTGTGTGCAACAAGGAGGAAATACTTGCATTTTGTCTGTATTCTAAACACTTCATCAATGGTGTAGTTGGAGGCATCTTTTTCCATATTTTAGATCCCCTCATAGTTGATGTATTGAAGTATGAGTGTGGTTAATATTTGGTCCTCAATTGGCAGAATTATTGTTCTTTTAGTGGTGTCCAGAAAAACTTAGTTGTCTTGTCAATGTTTGCAGATAACGGGGCAGCTAATGCTCCCCAGTCTGGGATGAATCTTCTGACGTACAAAGTCATTCCCATGAAGGTTTGGAGTTCAATTTTCTCACAAGGTGCTGTAATTTCAGTTATGGCTTCTACCTTTTCAGGGTCTGTTTTGATTACATCTTTGCTGATCATATGCCCTAGGAAGATTAACTATGTGGAAAAACTTGTACTTGGATGATTTGGCCACTAGTTGGTTATCCTGTAGTGTTGGGAGTACCAATCAGACCTTTTTCTAGTGTTGCTCTTTGTTGGTACTATAAATGATTATATCATCCATGTAGACTATTGAATATTTTTATATTTTTTTCTTGAAAATCTCATTAATGAAGGTTTAAAAGGTGCTAGGGTCATTAAAAGTGTCAAGGTTTAGGATAACACATTCAAATGACACATATTTTGTCCTGAATGCTGTCTTTGGAATATCCTTTGGTATCAGGGAACCAACCCTGATCTACCAGCTCACTAGTGTTTGGGAACTGGGGGTTGCAGACTGGGTGAGCAGAGCCAACCAAAGAATGGCGCTAACTTAATGAGGTAAGACGTCAACTTGCCCACTCATGACCACAGGCCAGCAGCAGGGACAACAGTATCTATTACTCCTGTGAGAGTAATGTATAAAATCCCAAATAGCTTATTGATATGGTCCAGGGGAAGCTCGGCGGCGGATGTGGACATTGGTTCTGGGGTGACAAGTGGTTACATGTCTAATTAGTAGATAGTGAGGAATTTGTATTTATCTCTGAACAGGTGGGGCTCATTAATGTACCAAGGGCCCTTCCTGTTGTATCTGGTTAACTCTTTTGTTTGGGCCAAGAAATACTGTGCTAATATCTTGTCTGAGGTGTAATCCTTGTATTTAGGCTTCAAGGGGTATTCTGTAAAATAAACAAGAACAAATGAAGCACCTGGCAGACAATAAGCAGCTGTTGGGTTGGCAGGAGGATAAGATGATTTTCAAGTTAACTGGTAGATGACAAGGAAAAAATATGGAAACAATTGGGGAAACTGATATTCATAACCTTTATTTAAAAATGATAATGGGGATTGATCTTGGCCTGACAGGTACTTACACTGTGCGTTCAGGCTTCATTTTCAGATCAGTTTTCTTGAGCTTGGGCAGTTTGGAATCAGGTGTCTTAGATAGTGGGGTGGCGTTTAGCACTGATGGGTTACCACTAGCTACTTTGGGATAAGAAGACTTTGAATCCTTCTATTTGACAACTTGGTGTTGGGAAGGCATTTGGGTTCAGTGCCACTTCCTGAGCTTTGAGGGAGTTTGGAGCAACTCTCACTGGGGGACTTGTGAATTTCAACAAGCAAACCACTGGTATCAAGTGTTGGCACCTCAGCAAAACTCTCAGCATCTTGCACTGGAAGTTTGCTTACAAAACCCTGCAGGGTAGTTAAGGATTTGGGTCCCAGTGGGTTGGCAACAACTTTATCAATTGGCTGTGGGCTGTTGGATTCCCAGTCTTTGGAACTGGCAGACTGAAAAGAGTTTTTCATGGTTTAACCCTGGTTTCATACTTTGGGATTTGGGTACATCCAAATTTCATTACTGACATTGGGTTTGAATCATATTTGATGGTATCCTGCAGTCAGATCAATCTCGGTGAAGAATTGTGATTCCCTTAAGGCATCAAAGAGGTCATCAATCAGGGGCAGGGTATACCTGTTCTTAACTGTGACCTTATTAAGTGCTTGGTAGTTGGTAACAAGGTATAGTCCTTCATCTTTCTTAGCTACACTAAAGACAGCTGTATCAAAGAGAGATTTTGATGATCTTATGAGTCCCTTTTCTAACGCCTCATTTAGGTGCTTTTTTAGTGTGTTGTCTTCTTTTTTTGTTGGGAAATAGATGGTTCAGGCTTTAGGAACTTTTCCTTTGAGATAATTTTGTGTTAAATAACACTTAAAGGTGGTTATCTTGACAACTTTTCTTGGAGGACAGAAGGAAATTACTGGTCAAGTTGTTGGTTTATAGGGTCCTGGTCTTTTAAAGGCTCTTTATTTTGTAAGGGGATCATCTCTTATGTACAGGTATTTCAGTCAATCTTACTGGCGTCCTTTTTTCCCTCTGTTTCTTTGATTTTCACAAACACATGGTCTCTCATAAGAGTGCAAGTTTTGTATGGTAGACATGGTTTTCACAAGTGAGACTTCCCTGCTAACCATCAAAAATTTGGTGTCCCAACTGTGCAACTCAAATCCTGAACCTAATAATGATTTACTACTGACCAACAAGGAGACAGTGTTCTGCCCACTAGAATCAAAACCCAAATCCCTGGGATCCTCAAGCCTAAAGATCACTAGAATTGAACCAGGAACCAACACAATTTTGGAGAATTCACTGATCCTGACCAATGAAGCTACAACTACTCGCAGATCTTGCCTATAAATGGACCCGCCTAGCCTAGTAGTTAGATTCAACAAATTGGACAGTTTCTCTGTGGACTGCAAGCACCCCACTAATGAGGTGTTGCAAAATCTAGCCCAAGGCCAACACCTGTCTCTGTGACTGGAAGTTTGCAGGATAATGACAAATCTTCTAAGACAAAGATAGAAACTTATTTCTTTATCTGAAGTCAGTAAATAACACACCACTGCCAATTAATGCCACTGATAATTTCCAAGCCCAAGTAAGCTCCAGCACTCAGACCAAAAGAAGTTGCAAAGATTTCTATGGCAGATGGGCATACTTATACCCTGGATTTGCCAGGAAGTTGCACATTGCCATTCTCACAATAAAAGTGATATGAACCTTTGTTTCACCCAAGTTATCCCATACTTACTTTTAGCACTTTCACATTAACAGATCAATTACTCTGACCCCGCCTTGCAGGCCTATCAATTACCAGGAGCCGTCAATAAGCCACCTGAGTTATACTGCCCTCCTAGAAAACCCCACAGCCCAGCATATCCATCTGATTATTCTCCCAAGCCAGTCTACTTATAGCCCATGACACCGCCAGTAACTCCTCAACCCAGTTGCCTTCTGGAACCCAAGCCTGTCACAGTAGGTTCTATAACGCCTGGGATTACTTGCCCTAGTTGCAAGGCTCAAAATTTGGGGGAAACTATTAACCAGGTTAACCAATTTAACAGATTTAAATCAAACTGTTGATCAGAAATGGGTTACGCTGCTCCAGTACGCCATCTGGATTTTATTCTACCTTGCAAGTTTACACTGATAAATAGACATAATTTGAGAGTCACTTGATACAATCTCATTTATCAGAACAGACACTAGAAATTAGTCACTCAAGGAATTTTGGTATACTGGACCAGGCCTTCTTTGGATGATGTAGACAGAATAGGAGCCATGAATCCAGGTGGTATTGCTTAGTCAAAATTTGGTACATATTGGAAAATTTTCAAGGCTCAACTCTTAAGAGTTGATTACTCCCTAAAAACTTACTCAAATAAACCAAATATTATCCTGGTCTAACTTTATTCTATAATACATCCTGTAGTTGGCCTATTCTGCTACATCCAGTATAATTTGATCCCAAGTAAAATCATTACTGGAAGATGGGGGCCTGCTGTTGGTACTTTGTTGTTGGCGCCTCATAATGTTACTCTAATGGCCCAGAATCTTGGTATCTTCCCTGCAGAATCTGAACCAGATACAGTTTTTCCTTCTCAATGTCCCAAGTTTCACATAGAAGATATGTTAATTCTCTCCCAGGCCATTTACCTAGGACTTTTCTGGTTGGTTTTAATCATTTTTCTTAACCCTAGTGTATCCTTTGGGAATTTTACCAAACAGTATCTGAAGCTTTGTTGGTGGTTAATCATCAACTCCATGTGGATTTGGGTAGTGATTCCCCACCACATGGTGACTACTTCTTATTATTCATCAATTTCTGTCACAGAAACTGCCACTGATACACTCTCTTCAGTTATTTGGCATCTTCTATATTACACTCACTGGCCTCATCAATTCCATGGTACCTGCTAATGGCTCTTGGTCTTTTCTAGGCAAATCTTTCTCTTATATTGTGAAGTTAGGACCCATCTTGTTGTGGGCCCTCCCTTTTATGCCTGTGGGGCGTCTTCCTACTGACCCACCCAAACCCACTACAGTTTGGCTCCCTGACAATGGTTTTGGTGGATGCACATGAATGGTTTTTTTCCACGGTGGAGCGTAATCCGCATGTTTTAACTGAGATTTTATCTCTATACCCTTAGTTAAATACTGCATGTTTACTGTAAATTCAGAACCTGAACGTAAAAATGTGGGATTGTCAAATCCTTGGTCCAAATTTTGAATCACTTTTGTGGGCAACTCAGCTGAGTGAAAAATAAAATATTTAATAAAATCAACCATTTAATTTGACTTTTTTTTGATTTATTTAAATTGGCAAATTTTGAATCCCTTGAGCAGATAACTCAACTAACAAAAGACAAAACCCAGTAAGTAAATGCAGGATACATGAATCAGAAATGCAGGATTCTAATGTACAATTTGAGATTTCCTGTATTTCAAACAAATCATAGACATCATGTAAAACTTAACAAATCTGAAATTGTGGGATTGTCAAATCCAAGAACCAAGTTTCAAATCATAATTGTAAGGAAATTGAAATAAATATAATTTATGGGCGTCTCAAAAAGGATGTTAAAGGATCTAGAGTGGATTTGTGCTGATTCTTTTAGGAATCATAGTCATTCTCAAAAATCACCCTATTCCATTTTAGGGCAGCTAAAATTTAGATCATAATATTCACAAAATTTACATACTTAATAATAAAATTGACTAAAATATACATTCCTCTTCTTGAGTTTAAAATTTCAATAAAAATTTATTATGTCTTCTTTCAATAACAACCAAGTCAACGAGCTGTTCCCTGGCCTTGACAAAATCATGCAGGGCTACGCAGGGTCTCTTAACGGTGAAGCCTCTGTCTATGGCCAATCCCAACCCGCAGGCCCCTCTGCAAGCCCCACCTAGGAGTCTGTTCTTTCTCCTGCAACTTTCAGCATGGCCCTGTTTGCCCACTATGCACAGGCAGCTTCCAACCCAAATTCCTTATCAGCAATGGCATCTGGAACCAGCCATTTTAGCCATGGGGTCACCCAGAGAGCCCAGGACCCCAAAACAGCCAATCAGATGGCATTGATCAGTTCCCAAGATGAACACATCCCTCCCCCAGCCAATCAGCCTGCAAGACTCATAAGAAAACTAATCACTCCAGAGATTGTTCTTGAAATGGTTGAAAAGCAAGGGAAGCTTATGTCCCTTGGGGAAATTGCGGCCACAATGGGGTTTGCAAAGTCCACTGTGGCTGCAACCCTGCAAGCCCACGCCAACTGTGGACCCCCTACCAAGAAGACCCTGACTGGTGCCTGTACTTCAACCAAAGGTGATACAGCCCATCCCCTTATGATGGCCATTATGGAACGTGACCTGTGGATGCCCCTGGTCCAGGTCCGTCTCCAGTTGGGACTCCACAGCATCTTCACCAACAAAAGAACGGTGAATTTGTGGATGCACAGAGTTGTGGTTGCTGCTAGAATCTTGTCCAATCAAGTTCTCAGTGGCCCCATTTTGGTGGACACTGACCCCTACAATTCAACTATTATTAATTTTATCAAGGGAAGGGAAATGAGGGCCTGTAATGACGTAATCTTCCTGTTGTATGCTAAGATATCTGCAAGTATCCAAGACTTTGGAGAGAAGCGTATCCAGTCTGACATGTACAAGCGCAGCCCAATATTGTATTGTTTTGTTGGGGTTTTATTGGCAGTTTCCCCATTGGGCGTCAATTATTACTTGGCAATATCAAACACTGCAGATGGGTATGCCTACCAGACAGAGCTCAAGGCCATGCTGGAGGAGTGGGCCACACAAAACGCCATGCACACAGTTGTACTGAGTGCAGAGATGGAGCAGCAGGAATGGGCAACCCAAGAAATCAGGGCTGTGGAGCATAATTTTTTGTCCTACCCCATCAACTACGCCAACATGCATCTTGCAGATGTATGTCTCTACAATTTTGGTTCTGCCCTCAGGCGCTTAAAGCCTGCCACCTACAACGGACTATGCACCCAAATTGATAAGGGGTATGAGCTTTTCCCTTCTGCGTCTGTCCAGGACTTATTTGATCTCATCATCTTCTATGCAAGTGATAGTGATAAGTCCAGAAAGGACCCCTGCCTCCCCCCACGCCAGTCCATCTGTTTTGTCAAGCCAGTATATGTGACGGAGGAAGAATTTGAGAAATTGAAGCAATCAGCTCTTGCTGCCCCTTCCCAGTCAACAAACCCTGCCTCCCCAACCCCCCCATCAAGCCACCTGCCTTCCAACCCTGACTCCCAAACCACCACCCATTCCCTCACCACTATCTCTGATGCTGTCCCTTTCATAGGCGCAGATGAAGGCGATGTTCATTCTGCCCATTCCCTCCCATTCCTGTCCTTTGATTAGTAAATAAATCTTTTCTTTGTGACAACTCATTAAAATTGATTTTGTTCTTTCAGTTCATAATTAATAATATATTTTTTACATTATTAGAATTTCCCATAATTAATAAAATGTTGTACATTTTACAAATAGCTTAAAATTATGAGCAGACATATTTTTCATCATCATTAATAAATTAAAGACAATAAATGTAAATATTGCATTAGAATATTGCAATTAGACGTCAACTCTTGATATTTTGATATTATGTGCATAACTAAATGCATTTTGTTTAATAAAATCCATTGTAAACTTGGCCTTTTCCATTATAATTTATTAAAATGGATTGTGTTTATATTAGAGAGCCATTAATGCTTAGTACAAATATTGAAAATTAGTGCATTTTACAGCCTGTATATTTACCTATTGGTAATAATTCTGTAAACTTTTCAGTCGGATTTTGTGAGGTAATAATAATGTAATGTGTTAGCAAATTACTGTTTATTGTCATTAATTGGCTGATTTTCTTTGCTGTGGCAATTGTGCATTTTCTGATATTTACACACTAGTATCCAATTGGTTGGCTTTGCATCCAATTGCACAGGTGATAGGAAAACAAGCCGCCACCCCAACTACATCCAGTCTTGGGGTGGCAGCTTGTTTTCTATTGCCTGTGCAATTGGATGTGAAACCAACCAATTGGATACTAGTGCGTAAATATCAGAAAATGCACAATTGCCACAGCAAAGAAAATCAGCCAATTAATGACAATAAACAGTAATCTATTAACATATTACATTATTAATACCTTGCAAAATCCAACTAAAAAGTTTATAGAATTTTTACCAATAGGTAAATATACAGGCTGTAAAATGCACTATTTATCAATATTTGTACTAAGTGTTAATGGCTCTCTAATATAAACACAATCTGTTTTAATAAATTATAATGAAAAAGGCCAAGTTTACAATGGATTTTATTAAATAAAATGGATTGAGTTATGCACATAATATCAAAATATCAAGAGTTGACATCTAATTGCAATATTCTAATGCAATATTTACGTTTATTGTCTTTAATTTATTAATGATGATGAAAAATATGTCTGCGTTGAAGATAGTACTATAAAAACCAGTTTTTTGATGGAATTCAAACAAAATGTCAACAATCTATAACTTGATCAACAAATTAGAAGCACACCTGCAAAAGGTTGTTGAAATAGAAAAAAATATCATGGAAATAGTAACAGGAAAGCTGGGTAACAAGGGCCAGCCACTAATCCAGTCAAAAGAAGATGCTCTGGATAAATTGGGAAATATTATAGATGAAAAGAACAAAGAAGCATTACTTAATCTACAGGGAAAAATTTTATCAAGTCTGAAGTTCAACAACGCGGCCTACAATTTGTGGGAGTTCTGGCAGGGGGTCAAAGAAAACAATAAGATCAAACTAATTGAAGGAACTGAAATTCAAAAGGAAATTAACACCAATGAAGAGGAAAACAATCAAATGGAAACAGACAAAAATGAAACACAATCAAGAAGCAGAAGAGCTTCAAGAAATAAAGAAACTTTATCAAATGAAAACCAGAAAGAAACACAAGTTGCAAGAAAGATAAGAAAAATTCAGCCTAGAGAAATTAATGAAGAGCATCCAACACTCATGAAGTTTGCCAAAGTGGCGCCTGTGGCTGAGGGGGCCACAGGGGGAAACAATTAGTAAGTCTTTTTATGTTTTACTTATATTTATTTTAGTCATCACCAGGAATGGGGATGAGGTTGCAGAAGTGGCAGCTTATACGCCGAGTTGGTTTTACGGGGGTTACCAGTCACTGGTGGCCCCTGTAAAACAAATAAATAAAAACCAAATAAATAAAATAATTCAACAGAATATGAATAATTTTTTTAATATTGAAGCTCAAGATAGGGAATATTCACCACCCGCGGGGTGCTTGCCATGGATAAGGGAAGCATATGAACTAGGATCAAATATCAAAATCAAAGAAATGAATGGAATTTGTGGGGATATCAAACTGAACTTTGATGAATATATATATGAAAGCATTCAAAGATTCCCATTCACAAACATCAACAAATATGAAAAGAATTTAATAAAAACTGACTTTCAAATTGGAACTGAATATTTAAAAACTGCAATTTTTAATGAAGTATTTAAGGCACTGTCAAATAAAGTTGGGGATGCAGTCCTTGTGAATAATTTTAAACCTTTATTAATATTGTTTGCTGAGGCCTGGGGGGCTGATTCAAGTCAGGCGCCCCCTGGAACCCTCTTCAAGTTCAATCAAACCTCCTATATTAATAGGTTAGTTCAAACTTTCAAAAAATTATGCATGTTCTCGGAAAAGTATACCTTGCAGAGAATCCATGTTGTGGTATACCTGGGAATCCTCCTACACTGCATATTAAAAACCAACATCAAAAAGTTGGAGGATGTACCTATTCACATGGATATTTGCCGCGTAGCCCTTGACCGCCAGAAGACACCACAGGGATATAGGACAGTTGAGCACGTCCTGTATGACTCATTTGCATTGGCAACGCTATACGGGTACTATGTGCCCCCCAAAAAAACCTACTAGTTGATTCACTCACCCGCCTGCCTTTTATCAAACAATCAACAACCACCGGGGTACAGGGCGCCACCCCTCTAGCAATTGCATCCAGGGTTGTCCACCACGTACAGAAGAGTATGTGGATCCAATTAGATGCTTTAGCCAAAAACTTAATTTTGGGGTATAATTCCCTGGAATAATCACATTCCCTTTGCAATCAACATCCCCCAATAAATATTTTCCCCTTGCAAATTAAATTTTTTTTACTTTTTATATTTTAATACTAAATTTTTTAATATTGAAATATGTAATATTAAAATTTTACTATAAAAATTTTAATATTACATATTTAAATATTAAAAAATTTAGTATCTAAAAGTTAATATTAAAATTTTAATAATACATATTACAATATTAAAATTTTTAATATCAAATATTTTGATATTGAATAAATCACAATTTAATAAAATTGTTATATTTTGATTATTTAAACTTTAATATTTAACTTTTACAATTTATAATTATAATTTTACTTTTAATATTTTTATTTTTATTTTAAATTTTAGTATGTAAATTATAATATTAATATATCTAAATATATTACAAGACATTAGTTAAAGTTGCGACCACGTCAAATATTAAAATTAAGTTAAAAATGTTTTTATTTACTAGCTTGTTGAGTACAGGTTTATTTATCACATAGATAAACATTGAGAATTGAATTTATCCGCATCATGCGGCCTGCTCCACTATTGTTCTAAACAAATGATTGTTTAGAACTTGAATTACCTTTCCCTTGTAATGTGATTTGATAAACATATTTGATATACTTGACCCGCGTCCTAAGTACTAATTAGTAAGCAATACATGAAAATCATTGGTTGCCGTGTTGTGTGGTTATAGTGGCACTGAAATAACAAGGATCAGATGATGACATGCAAGGTCCAATTTGTGGCTTAAAAAAGCCAAAGTACCATCAAGGATTCACAATTATTTAAATAAACTAATTTATTTCTATCTTTTTTTAATTTATTTATTTGTTAGTGCAAAAGCCAATAATAATATTCAGTGCATTATAATAAAAATATATTCCTCATACCTAGTATAATTAATTTTACTTACCTGTTCTATGTATTCTTATATGTCTATAATACATTCAAACGTCACATTATTATATATAAATAATAATTTTTGAGTCCTAATAAAACAAAGTAAATAAAAATAAAAACAAATAAAACCCAGAGCGCCCATTTATCTGATTGGCTTGGAGGCCAGGGCTTTAGGGAGGAAGGATTCCGAGTGCTCATAGAAAGCCGCCACCACATTGGGTGGCATTGCAAATTGGCTGATCTCAAGAATGTTGAAGAGATCCTCTGTGTCCTGAGGGAGGCCTTGTTTCACCTTATTCTTGATCCAACCAAACACCTCCTTGATTGGATTCAGAAATGGAGAATAGGGCGGAAGGAAGAGGAGTCTCATTGGGCAGTCTGCAAGGCAGTGGCTGGCAGAATGGCTGTTTTTGTCAATGGGGGGGAACTCGGACACAACCAGATCCACTTTGTGGAGCCCAACATTATCAAGCACAACAACGTTGGTTGTGCCGCTGTAATTTATCCAAAGGTACTCCTTGACAGCTTGGAGAAAATTGAGAAAGGTCCTGCTGTTATGGGAGCCTTTAATCATCTGATACTGGTCCAACCTGCGAGGACCAAGAAGCGCAACCATGGAATAGGTCTGGGAACAGACAGCTGCACAATGGGCTATGCTGTCCTTGGACCCCTTCTCAACCCACCCATGCCTAGACCTGAGTGAGGAGGAAAACAACAATTTGTTGATATAGAAGAACTGGACATTCCCAGTCTCCTTTAGTGCCAGATATGTCTTGGCATAAATGTGTCAATCCTTGATGGTCTTTTCACTGTTCCTATTGTAAGGAGAAACTCCGAGCACCTTCCACAAGAAGCCCAAATCAACCATTGCTTTGTAAACAAGGGTTTTAGAAACAGAAAGCCTAAACTCTGTGGCAAGCATTGATTGGACAGCAAGTGTGTCCAGGTGGCAATCCTTGGCTACCCACTGCTTGATTGCATCAATATGAACGGGCTGAAGGAGTTTTGGCTGCCGCTTAGCCTTGGTGGATTTGGCAATTTGCCCAGTGTTGCCATACTTGGTGTTGATGTTGGCAATGTATCTGGCTGTGACACCAAATTGGGACGCAATATCCCAAACTGCCATTCCCCTGTTCAAGCAGTTGAGGAGAGCTTCACGCTCACTATCTGTCAACCAATGCTGGCCCTTGGCAGGTACCACGGCATCCTGGCTACCAGGCTCAACACAGGGGATGGGGACCTTTGTGTAGAAGGTGGGATCACGCTTGCTTGCAGTGGCGCCGTCAATGGTTGAATACACAATAGGCGCAGATGGCTCAACAGTTGTGGCCAATGGCTGATAGGAGGTGTCGACAATGTGGGAGCAGGAAGTAGCAACTCTTGGGTCAAGAGTGCGGGGCCAGGTGACAACTGGGTATACAGTGGAGGTGTAAGTAACCTCAGTGTTCCCAGTGACCCTGGTGTAGGAGACTTTTGTGGCAGGCCTTGAGAGTGGCTTCTGTCTGGGATTCAGGCTGGTTGATTGGGCTTGGGATGCGGGAGGTGGTTGGCTGGCAATGACACCTTGGGAGGCCTGTGTATCAGCATGACTCCCCTTGAGTTGGGTTCTGGGTCTGTTCTTGGACCCTCTGAGACGCCCTTGTGGACAGGCTGCCCTGCAGGCTGGTGCAGGAGCTGGTTGGGAATGCAATTGATGATCCATAAAAATAAAATAAAAAATATATTTTAGATTAAATATGTATTTATTTGGATTTATTGGTTTAGTTGTGAGTAGTTATTTTCTCTTGAGTTAGCCTTGAATAGTAACAGAATTTCTATATCTGTGATTTGAAGTGAATAATATTGTATACTTTCCGGGTTTGGATGATTTTAAAGTTTAATCACTTTTTATGTCTAATTATGGCTATCAATATTGAATTTTTCATTTTATTTTAGTTGTAGTGGAGCTTCTTAATTTGGGTTGGTGTTTCCTAGTGTGCTTAGTGTACATTAAATTTGGATTCCAGTTCCTGCAATTAATATCTGAGTTTACTAGTGGCATTCAAAAGTGATTTGAAATTTGGCTCTTGGATTTGACAATCCTGCAATTCCAAAAAACATAGTAAACTTAATGAAAATGGTTGATGGATTTGAACACTTCAAATCTGATTCCAGTTAATTCATTTTGTCCATTGGGAATATGCAGTTTGACTTGAACTTTGCAAAATGTCTATGAGTCCCCGCATTTCTAAAAATCCAAATAAAAATACATAAAAATCAATCTAATTAAAAAAAGGCCATCCTGCAAAAGTGATTTGAAATTTGGACCAAGGATTTGACAATCCCGCATTTTTAAGTTTAGGTTCTGAATTTACAGTATCTATTAAGGAGCTAAAAGTCTTCCAGATGTTTTATGCCTTTCATCAGGGTACTAATTCTTTGCTGGTATTTCTTCCTCAGTTCCTGGCCTATTGCAAAACTATTGATGTTCCTGAGGTGAATAAGCTTTCAGTGTTGTGGTTAGCAGTTGATCAAACTTCACAAGACTTGGCAGTTTGGAATTCCTTTTTAACCATAACTGAGGCCCTGGTAAGCCAAATCCTGTATATGGTCTCAAATTTTTCCACCACCAAGAAAAGTGTGTTGACAATCAAAGCCAAACCTGCTGTATGGTCCTGGTTTTCCAGTTCTTGTCCCGCAGTTACTTCTCCTAGTCCTTTCAAAGAGTGTTCTCTTTGTGTGTCTCCTCAGCCTCAGTTGGCAATTCTGAGCAAGCCAGTAAATGTTGAAGAGGTGACAGTGGTAGCATCATCCAAAAGTTCTCTGGCTATGCTTCAACCTGTCCTTCCTACCAAGTTGTTTATTGTTGAAACTGAAGAGTTACCTTTGGTTTCTATTGACTGTGATTGACCTTCTCTTCCCAGAACAATTCAAGAAATGATTGAACGTTATTTTCATGAGCACCCTGCCTCCTTAGCCACAGTTTGTGCCACTAGAGAGTATCAAGACCCTTCTGTGGTTACTTTGTTTGCAGCAAATAAATCTGCTTCTGGTTGTTTCTTGTTTTATGGTAGTATTGATAATGGTCAATTTATCTTCTGTCCTGCAATTTTGTTGAATACTGGTGCTTTGAAAAATTTTATGAGCGTAAAAACTACAGATTTGTTGCAGTTGAAGTATCATCCTGGCATGTTAGTCAGAGAGAGGAATTGCCAAACATTCATGTCTTTCCAGTTGAAGAAACCAGTGATGTTTTCTTTTACAGGTCAGTCATTTACTGCTCAATTCTCCATATGCACTTTCCTCATGTACCCTATTACCTTGAGGGTAGGCTGGTGGTAGGATCATAACGTGTCAACTCTTCTTAAGCAAAACAAGTTGCAGGTGGACCATTCTTTGGGTAAAACAGTGCATAAACCATTGCTAGAAATATTAGAGTTAGAACAGTATTCTCAAACTATCCAGCAATTCCTGTCCCCACTCCTATGAATTCAGATCTGCTGGCATGCCTTCAACCTTGGTTGGCGGCGTTTGACACCACTAGAGGCAAGGTCCTTCCCAAGCATACACATCCTTACTTTGAGTTTAAGGTCACTGTTGATCTCATCTACACTGCTTCTCCTATTTACCTGTTAACCCTGAAGGATGACACATGTTTGGAGGAATAGACTCAGGATATGTTGGCAAAGGTTACATTTTCAAGAAGGCCTCATCCATCTGTTCTCTGTTGCTGTTTGTTCAGAAGTCAGATGGGTTATTAAGACTTTTTTTGGACTACGGGAACTTGGACAATATTACCATCCTGGATCCCTATCCTTTGCCTCTTGAAGCACAAATCTCTTATTGCGCTGAAAAGGCTAAGGCTTTCTCAAAACTTGCTCTCCTTAAATTGTTCAATCAAATTAGGATTGCAGAGAGTATAAAGTGACTGACTGTGTTTAAAACCAATAAAGACATCTTCCAGTTTTTTGTTATGCCCTTTGGGTTAAAAAATGCCCCTGCATGCTTCCAGAGGTTGATAGATTTGGTTTTAGGAGACCTCCTGGGTGTGTGTGTCATTGCGTAAATGGACAACATCTTGGAGTTTTCCCTGGATGAGGAGTCCCATAAGGCCCACTTATCAGCGGTGATAGAGTGTATCCTCCAGGCTAACTTGATCACTAAGTAAATTAAGTGAAAATTCTTTAAATTTAAGGTTACCTTTTTGGGTAATATTATCTTTGAGGATGGACACATTATTGCTTCTGATAAGGAGGCAGCAGTCTGTGAGTAAGCTACCCTGGTGACTGTATCTCAACTTTTTAGCTTCTTGGTTACCTGTACTTTCTTGAAGAAGTTTACTCCACATTAATCTGAAGTGGCGGCTCCTTTGTATTTGGCTAGTGGGAAAACAACTCTGGTCTAAACCCTGATTGTGCAGAGGCATTCTTAGCAGTCAAGGCTCTCCTGCTGTCTTCTCCAGTTCTGCAACATTTGAATCCAAAGCTTCCATTTTTATTATATACAGATGCCTCTAAATATGCTGTGACAGGAGTGTTGTTGCAAACTGCCAGAAACAGTGTTGAAAGACCGGTGGAGTACTTCTCTTGGAAAATGGAGGCGCATGAAATAAACTATATGATCTACAACAAGGAATTGTTGGCAGTAGCGGAATTATTGAAGCATTGACATCATCACTTAATGTTGGTGTGCCATCCCTTCATTGTAAGAACCAATCATAAGGCTCTTCTGTACTATTGTTAACCCAGGGTTTTATCATGTTGTCAATTCAAATGGCATGGTGACTTGACAAAATACAAGTTCTGTTATGAGTCCATCAAAGTAATAGACAAACACTTGGCTGAAGCACTGAGCAGGAACCCTTCCCACCTCCCTGATGCTGGTTTAGACATTAATTTTAACACACATACTTTGATTCCAGATGAGGTTGTGGTTCCCTTTGTGTTGACTCCACCTGCTATGATTGCCACCATGTCCTTAACTGAGGGTGCAGACCTAGACTTATATTCCAAAGTTAAGTTTTTGCAGCCCCTGTCCAAGGGTTATAACATATTATTGGAACTAGCATGTGTGCATCTGGTGGGTCAGCCACAGGGATACCACAAGATAGGTACAATCCTTTACCATCAGGGCTCCATATGGATCCTGGAGGGAACAATTTGGGATGAAATTATGGGATCCCATCATACCTGTCCAACTGCAGGCCACCCAGGAAAAAATAAAACAGTAGAGCTCATCTACCAACAGTTTTCATGAAAAGGTTTGACAGTGCAGGTGGCGGCTTACGTTTGTGACTGCTTGGTATGTGTTTGGTCTAAGGCAAGCAGGAATAAGACTACTGGTTTGTTGGTTCCTTTACAACCAGCTGAAGGGCCCTGGACATCAGTGTTGGTGGATTTTATTGGAGAACTTCCTAATTCTAACAGGTTTAAGGCAACCATGGTGGTGGTTGATTGCTTCACAAAAATGGCACACTTTGTACCATGCTCAACCACAATTACTGTAGATTCAGAACCTAAAGGTAAAAATTCAGGATTGTCAAATTCTTTTGCATAAACTCACCAACTTACTGGAATATTTTTCATCCTTTTATATAAAAATTTAATCTGTTCTGGGATAAAAATTACTCCATTAAGTTGGTGAGTTCATGTAAAAGAATTTGACAATCCTGCATTTTTACCTTTAGGTTCTGGATTTACAGTACTTCAGTAGAAACAGCAAGGTTTTTTTGTGAAAAGGATCTTCTCCCTACATGGTATAACAATGAAGATATTGAGTGATTGTGGGCCTTGATTTATTGCTCAGTTCTGGTAAGCCTTTACTGGGATTCTTTGAATCAAGCTCTGCCACTTCACTGCTTTCCACCCCCAGTCCAATGGACAAACAGAGAGGGTAAACCAAAGCTTGGAGGTCTACCTACGTTGCCACACTAATGCAGGACAAGATGACTGGTGTGAAAATCTACCCATGGCAGAGTTCACATATAATAATGCTCTGACACATCAACTCAGGTTTTGCCATTCTTTGCCAATGTTGGTTATAATCCTTTATCCAACATGGGTCCTCAACTGGTTAGCAAAGTAGAAGCTGCAACTGATCAAGCTGCTGTATAGAAGCAGGTCCATCAGTAGCTCCAGGTTACTCTTGCTGCTGCCGTGACAACTTACAAGGAATATTCATATTGCAAGCGCCAGGAGGGTCTCATCTATAGGCCAGGTGACCTAGTCATGGTTGATGCCCAGGATATGAATATGAAGGTCCCATGCTGCAAGTTAGATCTCAAGAGGGTTGGTCCCTTTAAATTTGAACATCAGATCAGTCTCTCTGCCTATTAGTTGGAGTTATCTCTATCAAGGATCTGGATGTACAAACATTCTGGCTACTGCTAACTTTCTTAACATCCAGCCATTGCCCGATTTGATGTCCTTCCAATATACAGTTTGACATACTAAGAATGACAACTAAGCAATATCACATGACTGTACAAGTATCCAGTGGCTTGAACCCATCCCACACATGATCAACCCCTAGGTTCAATCCAACTAAATCTTTGCCACAGCCAAATCTATATAAGTCTAAAAGATTATCCAGTAAAAGATACTTCTCTTCTTTCCTAATTCCATATTTGAAGCTTCCCCAAAAGGCGCTCCTTATCACTGGTAGCAGCTACGGTTTTCAACCACACCCATGAAAAAGAAAATGACAGACCAAAATCTGCCCACCTTTGCTCACGCACTCAACCAGGCCACATCCCAGAAGACCTGGAAAACGTACTTCTACACCCACAACATCAAAAAAGATATACCTAGTGGATGCACTTTATTTGAAGGACTGGTCATGCCCAAAGCATGTGCCAAGATAGTTCAATACATTTGCTCTCTTCAACCACAAACAAAAGCATAACCACCTATCACAGGTGAAGTTACCAATACCAAAACATTGGTATTGACAAGTTCTTTGGTAAAAACAAAGAAAATTTCATTGACTGGCTAGACTAATCAGCTGCTAAACTCCACGCTGTCATGGCCTGCCATGACATAGTAGCTTTAAAAAGTTGTGTTTTAAAAGCTTGGATCAATAAAGCTACTTCTTGCCGTCAGAAAGCTACCTTGATGAACTCCCTAGGTACCCTAGATCAAATTTTATGACAATTTAAAGAGCCAATTTTGAAAACCCTGTCAGCATGTCCCAAAATGGTCGCAAGATTGGATTTCAAATCAAGAATAGCACCAATTATGATCAGTTTTGGATCTACTTACGCTCAAATGAAAGCCCCAGATGATAATAAATCCATCCAAAGTATTTTTTAGATGACCAACTGAGGCAAACCGCAAAGTTCAAATATGACCAAAAGAATATGACTAGAATTAGTCAGCTGATGTTTCAAACTCTTAGCATGACCCTCCAGATAGAGAGACAAGGACCTTCAGGAAGAATCTGGAAGAATCTCAAAGACCAATGTAAATGGTATAAAAAGAACCTAGTTTCCCTTTTCCCCATTGTGATCATTCTTGGTCTGAATAATAAATAAAGGACTTCTCTTAGACTATAGTTTAAATGGATCAGAGTTGGGAGCCCTTGGGCCCTGACACGTGCCAGCTGCATTCCCCACAAAAAATGGATCTAGGAAGCCAGCAAGCGCCTGTACAAGGCCGCAGCTAACTGGTTTGCCACCTGGGTTGGCTCATGAACTGACAACCAGCTTGACAACTGGGAAGAGTTCAAAGTGGACATCACACACAATTTCTGTGTCACTGAATCCATCCAAGACATTACAATACAGCTCAGCAATCTTCCTCAGAAGACCACTATCACAGCTTATGCAATGAATTTGAGGAAATACGCTTCAAGATCCAAAATCCAGTACAAGATGACAATGTACATACCAGAGTCTTGTTCATCAACAGAATGAAACCCTCTGTTGCTGCCCTCATCCGCCCAGAGGCTAATATCTCCATGCCCAAGCTCATCGCAGAAGACAAGCGCAGAAAAATGCGCCAACATGGAATATGCTGCACGCAACGGCAACTGCTCCTCAAACGGCAATGGCAGAGAAAACTCCAATGGCAAAAAACGCCAAAACACCTACTATAGCAACAACAACTTCAATTGCAACAATGGCAATCATAGCCAAAGCGCAAACTTCTCCTGTCCCAAGAAAGAGGACACCGCCAAAGTAAGCAATGCTGAAACAGCAACCCGCTATGAATCTGACCCCACACTCTCTGACCTTGAGGGTCTCAAAACAGAGGAACAGGGAAAAGAGGAGGGGGAACAGGCTTAAGTGTCCCTGTCTCCCCCCAACTTGACAAGAAACTGTACCAAGGCACAAACTTTGCTGCTCGCATCCCACGTGTCCCGCAATCCTCCATTTTTATGAAGTTAAAAATTAAATATTGATCACAACTTCTTGTCTACCCATGCACTTATAAATCTCATACACATAAATCCTATTTGACTCTGGTGCAAACACACTATGGTTAGCAAGCCATTTGTAACCAAATACAAAAATCAGTTGTCAAATCCAACTTCAAATATGCCAGAATGGCAGATAAATCAAAGGTTCTACTCAAAGGCAAAACAACTCCCTTCAGAATTGACCTCCAAGGCATACAAACGTCCCTCAAAGGACTTGTCATGAACAACATAAACTACAAAATTGTAGGAGGTATGGACTGGTTCACCCAAGTGAACCCCAGCGTATGTTGGAAAACAAAAACCATGACCATCAAACGCAATGGAGTCAATTTTAATATCCTCAAAGAACCCAACAACCTCATTCTAAGAGACACAGTATTTGTCCAGGTCATAAACCAAGACAACTCAGAACGTCTAACCAAAGATAGTACCCTCCACATAATGAGGTACACCAAATTCAGTAATATGTAAACAACCAAAATCCAATGCCCAGAACTTGCGGCACTCCTAAAAAAATACACTCATGTATTCAAGGAAGAACTCACAGAGTTACCACCCAAACAAGAGGTCAAGCATGGCATTGACCTATGTAAAGCCATGCCTAACCCTGCACCCCTCTACAGACTCTCTCCCATGAAAACTCAAACCCTCAAAACCCATATTGAGGGCAATCTAGCAAAAGGATTCATCCGTCCATCAGAATCCCCTTGGGGGCAGCAGTGTTCTTTGTAAAGAAAAAGGAAGGCACTCTTTGTCTAGTAACTGACTACAGAGCACTAAATGCAAGCACAGTAAAGAATAAATATCCCCTACCACTCATAGAGGATATGTTTTCAAGACTCTCAGGAGCTAAATTTTTCTTCAAAATTGACCTCACCTCAGGGTATAACCAAGTTGAAGTAAAAGAAAAAGACATACCAAAAACTGTGTTCCATACGCAATTTGGATCTTTTGAATGTAGGATAATGAACTTTGGGATGACTAATGCTCCCGCAACGTTTGTCACCATGATGAACCAAGCACTAAATGGCCTCCCAAACACATTATGCTACCTTGACAATATCATCATATTCTCAAAAACAAAAGAGTAACACCTCACACATGTCTTCAAGGCACTCAATTGAATTGCAAAGCACAAACTTTATGCAAACCCAAGTAAGTGCCAATTTATGGAAAAAGAACTCCTGTTCTTGGGCCACATTATGTCTGACAGTGGCATCAAAGCAGATCCAGATGAAATTAATGCCATAAATAACATACAATGCCCCACCTCTGTTAAACAAGTTAGATGCTTTCTCAGTATGGTAGCTTATCTAAGGAAATACATCAAAGACTGCAGAAAGCTCATCACACCAATCAATGACTTAACCAAGGGTAATGCCAAAAAGAAATTCATCTGGAAACCAGAATGCAACAATAATTTCCAACTATTAAAACAAGCTTTGATCAAAGCATTAATCTTGTAATACCCTAATAACAACGGGTGCTACAAGCTTGAGTTGGATGCCAGTGATACCGCCATTGGCGCAGTCCTACGCATCCGCCAGCCAGGGCAGCAAGTCTTACTGCCAGTATGTTACAAAAGCAGAAAACTAACCAACACTGAGCAGAGATACCCAATACACAATAAGGAATTGTTAGCAATATACCACACTTGCAAGAAATGGAGATGTTACTTAGAAGGACATTTAAACATATGAGTACTAACTGACCATAAATCCTTAATCTATTTCAAAACTCAGAGCACACTCGCACGGCGGCAAGCCAAATGGCTGTCTTTGCTGGAACAGCTTAACCTGGACATCCAATACAAAAAGGGGCAGAGCTGGTCACAGCTGATGATCTCTCTAGGCTATGTCAGCCAAGAGAGGATCATCCTGACCACCTGGACCCTGACTGGCCAAACTTATACAATACTGAGTATAAAACCAAAGGGAAAGACCCCTCAACACACCAACTAACCCACAATACATTAGTAAAGAACAAAAAGTATTTCCATGTATCAAATGACACTTTATACCAAATCATTAATGACAAACATGTCCCCTACATCCCACTTGCACAAAGAGTTGACACCATATTAAGACATCATCACCTACTAGGACATACAAAGGCTAACAACCTATACCTCACGCTAAAAGAGATAGTATGATGGCCCAATCTCAAACAAGATATAATTGATGTTCTGAAAAAGTGCACAGTGTGCAAGAAGTACACCAGCACAAGGCTCCCCAGCCAACAGTCAACCCAGTACCTGACCCTGAACCATTCAAGGTTTGGGGACTGGATGTAGTGGGCCCCTTCCCAGAAACAAAGACAAACCAACATTTCCTAATTGTAGCCATCAACTTTGTCACATTCTGGCCCATCTGCTGGGTAATAAAAGACCACAAAGCAGAAACCATAAACCAATTTATTAACAAATTAATCATAGCCAACTACGGCACTCCAGACTACATCATAACTGATGGAGCAACCGAGCTATCAGGTCATGTAGTAAACAACAACTTAAAATCCAAAAACATTAAACATTCCACAACCTTGTCATACAGGCCACAGGCTAACGGCAGATTTAAACACCTAAACTGCATCCTTATAAGAACCCTCAAGAAAAAAATGGATGGCAAAGCCAAAGACACATAGCCACTATACGTGAAACATACATTACTAATATCCCGGTTCTGTACCAATCAAGGGACAGGCTACTCACTGTTTAAACTAACATACAGATAAAAATCAGAAATAATTACCTGCAACAAGCATCCATATGTAAAGATCCCCCTGGGGAAACCCCCCACAGTAGAACAAGTACCAAATCTACAACACATACGCCTCAAAGCTAAAATAGCAGAAATAAAAAGGCTCAAAACACAAAAGATAACCTCCACAGAGGAACCACTTCCCATTGACTCCCCAGTCTGGGTCCTAGCTGGAAACAGAAAGAAGCTAGACTCAGTACACAGAGGACCATGAAGAATCATCAAGCACAGACCAGACCAAAACACCTATCTAGTAAAATTCCAAGGTGCCAAAACCCCAATTGTCAAGAAATACCACAGAACCCATCTCCGCCTTAGCAAAGGAGAACACTCAACCAGACTGGTACCAACTAGAAAACAACTCCAGGAACATCAGGCAGCAGCCGTTAAGACAAAGCCCCCTCCTGATGTACCAGAGTAACCTCTTAAGGGGGGTGTCAAGGATCTGGATGTACAAGTATTCTGGCTACTGCCAACTCACTTAACATCCAGTCATCGCCCAATTTGATGCCCTTCCAATATACAGTTTGACATACTGGAAATGGCAACCAAGCAATATCACATGACTGTCCAAGTATCCAGTGGCTCAAACCCATCCCGCACATGACCAACCCCTAGGTTTGATCCAACTAAATCTCCGCCACAGCTAATTCTATATAAGTCTAAAATATTATCCAATAAAAGATACTTCTCTTCTTTCCTAATTCCATATTTGAAGCTTCCCCAAAAGGTTCTCCTTATCACCTCCTTCCTTTAAGATCTTCCATACCTTCCACAAATGTCTTCTCACTTTCTTATGTGGTAATAATGTAGCTTCTTCTTAACCTATTCTGGTGGAGGGAGAGCCCAAGTAAAAGTTGAATTGCATTCTGGACTCCCGTAAGAATTGCCATCAACTTGAGTATTTGGTATCTTGGAAAGGTTATCCTGACTCCAAGAATTCTTGGGTTCCACAATATGACTGTTCTAATTTCCCAGATCTAATACAAGTGTTTTACTGTCAGGAATCCAGGCATAGTTAGAGGCATTAGGTAGCTCAGGACAGGGTGCGGCCGAGCCAGCGGATAAAGCCCACCATAGAATGGGTACTAACTTTATAATGTAAGATACATATTGCCCAAGTAAGGACCAGGGTACAGAATTAGGAGCCATGGAATCCACCAATCCTTTCAAAGTAATATAGAGTACTCCAAACAGTTGGGTAGAGGTAGTCCCTGCTGTGGTGGTAGGTTCCTTTGGGCGGTCCAGTCTTTGGGTTAAGGGCAGAGTCATGGAGACAAAGTATGCTGGCAGATAGTTGTACTTGTCGTTTAACAATAAGGGAGGCACCTCAATCCTCTTTCCTTTGTGTCCTATGTATTTGGTTTCTCTAGTCCTTGCCAAGGTAATAGGCAATGAGGATGTTTTCCAAGTTGAACTTCAAGTAGGCGGTGTTGGGCGGTTATTCAGTAAAGTGCACAGGTCCAAATGGGGCTCCAGGGGGATGGTATAGTGCCTGAGGCAGGTCGGCAGGTTGGTCTCTGGAGGGGGCAGTTGCCTGATTGTCTACTTGGATGGAGTTGAGATGAAAGATCACTAAGACTAGATAGGGTAAGATTTGTTTGAACCAAAGGTTCATAAAGCTTTATTATCAAAAATGACAATGTGGTTATCACCACACTGCCAGTGTTCTTATACCATGTGGTTTTGCTTTTTTGCTTTTTGCAGGCTTCAGGTTCATGGGCAATTTTCTGGAAGGGCATGGATCTTGGCTAAAGGTCTTGAGAGTAGCAGGTCCTGGTTGGGTTTTCTCTGGCAAACAGAAGTGGTGATGCTTAATTTTGCCGCTGTTGTTCACCATGTCACCTGAGCTGGCTAATTACATTCCCCTTTCTGGACTGGGGACTGGCGGCAGTTGGTGCTTATTGGCAGGGCTAGTAGTGGGTCTTTTCAAAGCCACAACTTCTGCATAGTTCTGGGTCCTCAGTGGCACCAGTTTGGCAGATCCTGGTTGGGCTGGCTCTGGAGAACATAAGTGGCAATGCTTTGTTTTGCTGCTGTTATTTTCTATGTCACCTGAACTGGCCAATTGCAATACTTTTTCTGGATTGGATACTGGCAACAGCTGATACTTGTTGGCAGGGCTAGTAGTAGGTCTTTTCCCAACCTCCTTTAGGCAGGTCACGTCTCCTGTGTAGGTATGGGCCTTCAGTGGCACTTGTTTGGCAGCAATCTGGAAACCATTCAGGAAATTCTTGTTATTAAGCCAGTGGATCATGGGGTAATTTAACAACTCAAGTCCATGAATTAACAGGTCGGCGGGTCCTGGGCCATCCTGGGGGCTTGATCTGCCTTCATAGGACTGGGGTTCAACTCTTGGGTTTCTAATACAAGTATTGAAATTTCATTCATGAGATTTACAACCATAATCCTATAGCTGTTGGTCATCCTGAGCTTACTTTGGCGGCAATGAAACTCCTTCCTGCCCATAAGAATTTCTCCCTGTCCCACCTTCCTAATGGGTGTATTATGCCACAGGCTAAAGCAGAGGTTAATTTCACAGTAGGCTTCATAATTCCTGGGATTACTTGCCCTAGTTTCAAGGCTCAAAAGTCAGGCAAACCATTAACCAGGTTAACCAATTTAAAAGATTTGAATCAAACTGTTGATCAGTAATGGGTCACTGCCGCTCCAGTACATCATCTGGATTTTATTCTACCTTGCAAGTTTACACTGATAAATAGACATAATTTGAGAGTCACTTGATACAATCTCATTTATCAGAACAGACACTAGAAATTAGTCACTCAAGGAATTTTGGTATACTGGACCAGGTACTTTTTGGATGATGCAGAAAGAATAAGAGCCATGGATCCAGGTGGTATTACTTAGTCAAAATTTGGTACATATTGGAAAATTTTCAAGGCTCAACTCTTAAGAGTTGATTACTCCCTAAAAACTTACTCAAATAAACCAAATATTATCCTGGTCTAACTTTATTCTATAATGCATCCTGTAGTTGGCCTACTCCGCTACATCCAGTATAATTTGATCCCAAGTAAAATCATTACTGGAAGATGGGGGCCTGCTGTTGGTACTTTGTTGTTGGCGCCTCATAATGTTACTCTAATGGCCCAGAATCTTGGTATCTTCCCTGCAGAATCTGAACCAGAGACAGTTGTTTCTTCTCAATGTCCCAAGTTTCACATAGAAGATATGTTAATTCTTTCCCAGGCCATTTACCTAGGACTTTTCTGGTTGGGCTTAATCATTTTTCTTAATCCTAGTGTATCCTTTGGGAATTTTACCAAACAGTATCTGAAGCTTTGTTGGTGGTTAATCATCAACTCCATGTGGATTTGGGTAGTGATTCCCCACCACATGGTGACTACTTCTTATTATTTATCAGTTTCTGTCACAGAGACTGCCATTGATACGCTCTCTTCAGTTATTTGGCATCTTCTATATTACACTCACTGGCCTCATCAATTCCATGGTACCTGCTAATGGCTCTTGGTCTTTTCTGGGCAAATCTTTCTCTTATATTGTGAAGTTAGGACCCATCTTGTTGTGGGCCCTCCCTTTTATGCCTGTGGGGCGTCTTTCTACTGATCTAC
This sequence comes from Entomophthora muscae, assembly GCA_014839935.2. NCBI lineage: Eukaryota > Fungi > Entomophthoromycota > Entomophthoromycetes > Entomophthorales > Entomophthoraceae > Entomophthora > Entomophthora muscae. Next base: position 186,684 of record QTSX02004320.1, on the reverse strand, counting down.
CCAGACCCATTACAGGTTGGCTCCCTGACAATGGTGGTGTACCTCTCTTTGCTATATAGTGATAGTGTAGCTGTCCCAGTCAATGTGAGTTTTTGTCTTCCTTGTCCAATCTAGGACTAATAATACATTTTATTTGGGTATTGAAATGATGGGGCTGCCCAGGGTGCTTTTGATATCCCCTATTTGTGCTCGGAAGGGGTTTGTCTCTCTGGTGACTGGGATGCTCTTCTTGTCTGCTATTATCACACACTTTATGTTGCTTTTGATTGTAGGTGATTTCATGAGGTTGAAAATTTTCTTGTCAGCAAGAGAATGTCTGATATAGTGTCAAGTAGTGCTATGCCTTAGTATTTTCAAAAATGGAAAGAAAACATGAGGAGTTTATTTCCATTTTTGGCGGTAAACAGCATAGGATTGCTGGAGGGTACTTGGATAATGGTGATCAAATCCACATCCTGGTTCCTGTAAAAGTCTTTGAGTTTTTTTTGCCACCATGAAGGGTGGACCCTCAGGATATCAGACCATTGGTGTATGAGAACAGCGGGGATTGGACCTGCTGCCCTGAGTTGAAGTGCTACCTGTTGGGTCCCCCCTATGATCAAGTATGTTTAGGCCTTGGTACACTACCCCAAAGTTCTCTGCCACATTTAGAAGTGTTTCCTCAAATAGCTTCATTGTCTTTTGATTCTTTGATCAATGTAAAAGACAGAACTAACACTTATATTGCCCACAGGCAAAAGGAAGGCTCAAAGAGACCAACCACCAGGAAATTTTAATTCCTGTTTTTAGTGACACCTGACAGTCAATTCATGTGTTGTATTCCTAGAAAGTCCAACAGTACACACCACCTTTTTTCACTGTTTTTTGTACTAGTAAGGCATCAGCAAAACATTCACAGTAGAGGGCCGCAAGAAGGAGACAGTCCATAACCACCTCCACTCCTGTACAAGTCTTTTAATGTGAGAAAGGGCGGCTCACCTAAGCACTCCCTTTACCTTTTCCCTTTTCAGGCGCAGTGTCAGTACTCATCTGGTTTGCCTGAGCTTGTGAGTTTCTGCTCCAAGTGATATATTTATTGGTTTGATTGGCTTTTTTATTAGGACAGGTGTCCTTTCAGGCTGAGGGACTCTTTTTCTGCTTATTAGTCATGTGTAGGTTGTCATTTTTCTGGAAAGCCATTTTTTCTTTCAAGACTACTTCTTGGGGATTTTTGTATCTTCTTATGTCAAACTGACACCTGATGTGTGTTGGAAGTTTTTTTTCAAAAATTCAGATGTAGGCCAGCCTCACAAAATTTGATGGTGTTAGGAGCTTAATCATGCATGTCTTCATATGAGTCAGGGACCCACTTGATAGAAAACAAGTTCCCTACCTGGTGAGACAAAGCCCCTAAGTTGAGCCCTGCTATTACTGATCCAATGGATACTGTGATCATGGCAAGATGGCCTAAGTGACCCAAATAGGTGAATCTCCCCAGCATAGAGCTGAAGCAACCTATTAGATAATATTTCACCACGTAGGTTAACAGGTAGAATGAAGCATTGGGTCTAACCAGTGAAGGTTCTGCTAGAGGAGGAGGAGGAGTGGAAGATCAACCATAGTGGAATTTGCGCCCCCAGTGACCAGAAGGGTATTTAAACCAACCATGGGCAAGGGGTTTTTTCTGGTAAGAATTGTCCAGGGATGAATTGTGGCAGGCAGTAGTTGGCATTGGGTTTTCCAAGGCTAGCACCAAAGGCAAGAGGGAAGCTAGAAACCAGAACAGGAATAAAATTTCTTTCATAGCTTCAAAATAAGTAATCAGAAGATAAGTGTGGGCAGATGTGAAATAGAACTAAATCTTTATTGTTGGAACAAGTATAAATAATAGATATGCCACGCTTAAATACCCCAATAGGGGACTGAGAACATTTGAGAGGATAAAGTGATAAGAGGGGATTTACATTATTGTTTCACTAGGCTTATGACTGAAATTAATAAATTTATCATGTGTAAATGGGCCTGAAACTTAATAAAATGTGTAAGAATCTTATAAAGAAAGAGACAACAAGAATAAGCCACCAGACTAGACACAATTAAGTGGTTCTTCAGCTGGTTATCCATGATTTTCAAGTACAAAGCTTGATAAAAGAAAATAAAGAGTGGGTCCCAGAGCAGCAGGCATGATTTACGCAGCCAATCATGATGCAAGCAGTAAGTGACGTTATCACTTATGTTATTAACCTTTTCAAACTTAATTTGGAGTGCAAAAGCAAAAACCAAATCAAAAAGGTGATTATAAATAGGTAAAGTAAGTGGCATGATTGATTCTAAACTAATGCTAGGTTCATTATGAGGGTTCCGGGTTCAATTCCTGTTGCATTCAAGGCTAGTATTTAAACTGGTGTCCCATATTTTGTTATTTTGTTGATTCATCTTGATATCAGTAACCAAATTATCAATAAGATAAATGGAGTCAGGGAAGGAATCCCTGAAAATATGTTACAATGTACTCCTCAATAGTTCCTGTCATCTTGAAGGTTCTGAGTTCTGTCATGATCACAGTTTCAGAGTCTTTTATGGCATCTTTTTCCAATAAAGCCTTCTTGAACGTATCCCAGTCTTCATTATGATTGGAGGTTTCTTCAAACCAGCCCTCACAAACTGGGAGACAGCCCCAGTAACTCATAAGGCAACTTCACTTGCCCAGAGTCTTCAGGGGTAGCCAACTTGTGTGAACTTGTTTTGGGTGCTTTGAATCCATAAATTGGCATTTTCTTGGCAAAGTCCTGAAAAAATCCTAATCTCTGCTGCACAGAGGTGCTGAAATATAATGTTTGGCACTTTGGGATGGCTTGAGTCAAGGATGGATTCAGGACACCATGGGTGCTGAAAAAATTGAGCTTTTTGGTTGGTATGAGGGTATTGTTGAAGACAGTGTACCCCATAGGGACGTCCTGACCTTCTTCGTATATTCTCCAGCCGGTAGGGAGTGCCATCTGCTGGGTTTTTCTTGGGAGAAATTTTTCCTTAAGTTGTGTAGGTGTGGATAGCTTACCTGTGCTATTACTGTTGAGTATATAATTCTTAGAAGTATATAGAACAAGATAAAGAAGAAAATTAAGAAGATAATAATATTTTATTTTATATGAATTAATATATATATAAGTGAGTCTGTCTGTCTATCTGGATGTAATGTCACCTTGAGTGGGCTCAAGCTGTAAGGGATTTGACTGAATCAATATTTCTTTAAATTTTATTTTTAAAAGTTGATTGTTAAGCCAAAAGCTCAATTTGGCCCATCCTTAAATTCAATCCCTTACATGCATCTTTGAAAGTACACAGATTGAATTAGGTGGAGTGTAGTCTAAATCATGTTGAACTGAAATATACACCACTTGAACTTTAATAAATTTGTATTTGATTACTTGAATTTTAAATTAATGGCTTACTTCATTCAACCATATCGAAGTGGCTTATCTTTATAGATTACCCAACTCTAGAATGGGTGGATTAAAATTAGAAAGGAAGCAGCAATTTTTTAAGATCCTTTTATATGATTGGATGTTTAGACTTTGCTGAAGATTGAATTGACTGACGGAGAGAGCTTGCTTATTAATATATATAAAAGTGAGTCTGTCTGTCTGTGATATCACCTCGAGTGGGCTCAAGCCGTAAGGGATTTGACTGAATTGATTTTTAGTTAAATTCGATTTTAAAAGTTGATCGTTAAGCCAAAAGCTTAATTTGGCTCATCCTTACATTCAATCCCTTACATGCATCTCTGAAAGTACAAAATGAATTCAGTAGAGTGTGGGCTAAATCATGTTGAACTGAAATATAAGCCACTCGAACTTTAATAAATTTGTATTTGGTTACTTGCCTTTTAAATTAGTGGCTAACCCTATTCAACCATATCAAAGTGGCTTATCTTTCTAGATTACCCGACTCTAGAATGGGTGGATTAAAACTGGAAGAGAAGCAGCAATTGTTTTAGATTGTTTTACATGATTGGATGGTTATGCTCTGTGCTGACGATAAAATTGATGACGAAAAGAGAGCTTGGTCAATTTAAAGTGATACAGTTTAAATTATAAATATAAATATTAGTTTAAACAAGGAGATGGTTGGCTTGGACATTTCGAAGTTCTTATTATTCAAGTGAAATAATAGAATATTCCAATTGGATGCATCACCTGATCCAAGTGGCTGCATATTGTTCAGAGTAAATCTTGCTTGACACAGCTTCATCCCAAAAGAACATCAGTGGAGTAAACAAGCTATGACAAAATTGTGATTCAATATAATGATTTTCATGAAATTTAGAGGATGTAGATCAATTTTTCAGACGATTCCGATCAAAATGGCACTAAGCATGATAGCTCTAGCTGCTCTAGATGCTGAGATATATAGTTAAGTACTGCAATCGGGTTCGCGTCATAATCAAAGGCTCGGACTCGATTTGATATTATCTAAATTTACTTTTAATACACACTACAAAAACTAAAATCAATGTATCTCAGTGAATACTAAGCCGATTTTGATGTCCAATAGCTTATTTAAAAGCTGCAGATCAGCTCTACATTTTTAAAGCCATTAAAAATCAGTTACTAAATTTTAAAATAATCAGTTTAGCCTTACTAAACTTAATAATGATACTATAATTATTTAGGTTTAGTTTTTATTTATACTTGGAGTATACAATTTTAATTTTAAATTTAAATAAATATAATTGAAATTACCTTTTAATAAAGTAATTAAATAAAATTTTAATTAAACATACAATAAGTAATACAAGCCTAAGAAGACAATAAAATAAATTTAATTGGTTTATGAAATTCAACTTTAATGCTGTCCTTGGACGGGGCAACTGCCTAGTATAAAACTAAAAATAACATATCTTTGTAAATACAAAGTCAATCTTAATGTCCAATAGCTTATTTTAAAGCTACATATCAGCTCTATACTTTAGTAAATTTTATAAAATCAAATATTAAAAAATTTAAATTATTATTTTATCTTTACTAAACTTGATAGTAAAACTCCACTTATTTAGATTTATTTTTTGTTTATACTTGGATATGTAATTTTAATTTTAAATAAATGTAATTAAAATTACTTTTAAGAAAGCATTTTAAATAGAAATTTAACGAAGCATATGATTAGTAATCCCACCCTAAAAGTACAATGAAATATATTTAATTGATTTTTTAAAATTCAACTTTGTATCTGTCCTTGGACGGGGCAACCACCTAGTAAACTTGATATATCAGGGCCAAATTTAGCTGGGTGAGATTTAAACAGGCGAATTTAAATATGGATCTTGTTCGTAAGCAGTGTAAATTGATATCTCTTAAGGAGGATTATAACCAAATGAAAAGGATATTTATAACAATTTTAAACTGTTCTTTATAAGAATGATGTTGTCTGCTAGATTAATTTTTATCATTTCTGTTTTCCAAAGTGAGGTAATTGATATTTTAGTGAATTCTAAGTTGGTTTAGATTTTAAGCAAAACTGTGGCTGGAGAGTAAGGACGAAGTTGTTTAGATTCAATTTCTGTGCCTAGACTCAGGACGAGCCTTGTGTAGCACAGTCAAATAACGCAAAGCGGGTCGTGGGCGGCTGAATCTAAATCGAGAAAACTTAGCTCATCGAGTGTCAATCCAAAGAGCTTCTGCTACTCCCAGAAGTCTGCAAGTAGTTTTGCTTTGCTACATTTTTGGTTTTTGTTTTAGGTGTGCTTTTAGCTTTCATATCAGCCACAAGTTGTGATTTTTGGGTCTTTTTGTCTCAGCTTGCTTTTCACTAAGCCCAATCAGAATCAATGGTTTGTTTCAGATCTGCCAGCTTATGTGGTAGCAGATGAGTTAATATGTTTATGGCGTCATTATTCCACTGTGATGGACATTTGACGCTGAAGCCGCAGAATGGTTGGCTGGATGAACTAAGAACCCGCTCCTTCACCTGTTGAAATGACTTGAAAACCTGTCTTAGATAAATTAATACCGTCGCCAGCTCGCAAAGGTCTGACGTCTGAGTTTTCAGAGCACTTTAAATCTACAAAAGCTTAAACCTTGGAAGAGCAGCTAACTAAATATTCTAGACCGAGTTATTAACACAGTATCGATTTACAATGCTCAAACTTAACTTCGTCTGGCTACTTTCAGCCTTGCTATGTTCCATTGGAATTACTCTCGGCGATTCTGTAGATCAATCACAAGATGTTTCCGCTGTCCTGGAACTAAATGATTCTAATTTCTATCAACTTTTAACTCCAAGCTCCGAATGGGTCATTGCTTTGTAAGGATTATCCAGAGTGAGTTCTGATTTTTTTAGTACAGCGAAATGGTGCTCGGCCTGTAACAGTTTTAAACCCGAATATGAAAACCTGGCAGCTTATTTCAATGTTAATGATCCTAGCATCAGGATAGCTCGCATAGATATTGATGAATCACCTGCTCTCGCCAACCAGTTTTTTATAACTTATCTCCCAACTTTATTTCATCTTAAAAATAGTGATGGTATTCAGTGATTTGTTTTGAGTTTGCTAAAACAACTTAAATAGTTCGATCTCTTTCTGAGTTACCCAGAAACACTGAATCAATGAAAACTTTCCTTCTTGAGAAAAAGTGGCAAAAAACTCATCCAGCCTACGGATTTTTCGCCCCTTTCTCCATTTAGTATTATTGCTTGCTTTTCTGTATCTAACGATTTCAAGCTCTAGGGGTGTTTTTATAGTCATGAGCAACATTTACAAGTTGGTCAAGTTCGTTCACTCGCTACCGTAAGTTCATTTAATCTTAATTTTGATTTTTTTCATCATTTCTAAATTCTGGGTCATAGGACAACGGTAGTTCTCATGTTCCCTGGAATACTTGTCGGGATTGGCCTGTATTACATCTCCAAATCTCCTGCCACCACCTCAGGCACAACTGATAAGAAAGAAAATTGAGAATGCAAGAGTTGATTTTTCTGCGACCTGAAGCATTTATTTTTGATCATCGTTTGCTCTTTGCATCAAAGTAAGCGCAATTAAAAATTCAATTGTACAGCTGCTGGGTATTTATTTCACCTTGGATTTAATCGAGCCCATTTCCTGATCTAACCCGGATTAGCCTAGTTTCAGCTAATCTATGCTAACTGTGAAAGATTCCTCACCTTTTTGTATTAATTGTGAAAACTTTGTCGGACTTTGTAGGATCCAAGATATTTTGATCATGCGGCCAGATGGGACTTTTTTCGGCTAGCTGTTAGCTTTACAGTGACATGCTTAAACCATTATTATGCTAAACTTCTATCTCTGATTGTTTCTTTAGCCCTGCCAGAGTCCTGTTTTAGCTGAGAGTATGTTGGTATACTACTAAACGATTTCATGTCTAAATATTACATTAAATGTTTGGCATTTGTTTCCACATTTAATCAAGGCCCTGATATTGATAATAACCCAATTAGCGCTTTTCGCAGCTCGCTGGGCCACTGTATTTCATCAGCACTTGGGTTTTAAACATCCCTATCTAATATTTTATTGCCAAGTAGTTTTTTTACGTAATCATCGAATCTACTAGATCAAAGATGAACTTACTCTCTCTTTTTGCTCTGGTATCATTTTGCATGGTTACTTATTTTGAAATAATAAATTTCATTTACAAATATTTATTAGTTAACAAACCTGAGAAGATGAATAAAAACAACTGAGCTCAAAGTGAAAATAAGCTCAATGAATTTATATTGATTAACAATAGATTTAGGTACATTTCATTGTGAGCTCAGTTGATTTCATTCTGGGCTGAGTGGATCTTTACAGGCTGACTTGATTTCATTTGTCCTCACCACTCTGAAACCTGCTGTACTTATAATCAACTGGAAATAGACAGATATACTATCAATGACTCCTCGTTTAAATCTGCTTTGAAATAAGAATATACCATACAATTGTTGCAACATCTATGATTACTCTCTCCGGGAAATCAATTCCTAAGAATTGATCGACTATCTAATAATCAGCGACACACCTGCCATGCCCCTTGTTGTATGGGATCAAACACTTTGAATCCTAAGAGGAACACTACTTGGACAAGTCTTATGACTGCCATGATGTATATGGAAAATATGTGGCTTCCTATGATACTATATAATATTCTATATTCATATAAAATAAAGCATTATTATCTTCTTAATTTCCCCCTTTATCTTGTTTTATATACTTCTAAGAATTATATACTCAACAGTAGTAGCACAGGTAGGTTATCCACACCTACACAACTCAAGGAAAAAAATTATTCCAAGAAAAAGCCTCAGCAGATAGCACTCCCCACTGGCTAAGAGGATATGAAGAAGGTCAGGGCGTCCCTATGGGATACACTGTCTTCAACAATATCCTCATACCAACCAAACAGTTCAATTTTCTCAGTGCCCATGGTGTCCTGAATCTACCCTCAACTCAAGCTATCCCAAAGTGCCAATTTCTGGATTCAAAGCACCCAAAACAAGTTCACACAAGTTGGTTACCCCTTAAGACTCTGGGCAAGTGAAGTTGACTTATGAGTTACTGGGGCCGCCTTCTGGTTTATGAGGGCTGGTTTGAACAAACCCTCAATCATAATGAAGACTGGGATACATTCAAGAAGGCTTTCTTGGAAAAAGATGCCATAAAAGACTCTGACATTGTGATTATGACATAAATCAGAACCTTTAAGATGACAGGAACCATTGAGAGGTACATTGCAACATACAAAGACAAACATGATCAAGCTCCCAACACTATCAACTTTGATGAGGCTGGACCACAACTGGACTTCTACAATGGCCTCCCCACACACATCAGACAACATTTTGATATGAGTTGTTGCAAGAACCTCCAAGACGTATTCTTGGAAGGAAAGCACGCGGCTCAGAAATTGGACAATCTAAATACAACCAACAAACACAAAGAGAGTCATTCAGCCAAGAAGGATCCTCAACCCAATAAGCAAAACAACCGAGCCACCAACACCCATCCTTGAACTGGGAATTGCACTGCTCAAGCCAATCAGGCAAGCACCAAATACACCAACAAGAAGGGAAAAGCTCAGGGGAGTGCTTAGGCAAGCCACCCTCCCCCACCTTGAAAGACTTGTAAAGAGACCAGGACGTGGACTCAATTATCATAAACCAAGTACCCTCCAGCAATCTTATACTGTTTGCCACCCAAACAGGAAATAAACTCCTCACTTATTCTTTCCACTTTTGCAGATATCAGGGCACATATCTATTCGACAATGGAGCCAATCAATCCCTTGTTGGAAAAAGATTTGCCAACCTCATGAAACTACCAACAGCACAAAGTAATGTCAAGAGAGTTGTCATGGCAGACAACAGGAACACATCAGTCACCAGAGAGTCAAAGCCTTTCTGGGACCAAATAGGAGACATACAAATTACCCTTGGTGGCCTCATCATTTCAATACCTAAATATGACATAGTACTTGGCTTAGATTGGATGAGAAAGACAAAACCTCACATTGACTGCAATAGCGCTACCCTCACCATACAGCAAAAAGAAGTCCACCAATATGTGTATCCAACTCATCTTGACACTCATGAGAGACCATATGGTGGTAAAAATCACAGAAACATAAAAAGAAAAGGACACCATTAAAATTGACTGGAATACCTGCACATACAGGATCATTCATTTCAAAAATGTGGAAGTATCACTTTAACAGGACCCAATAAATCATCAACTTTTCCAAGAATTCTCTTCAGTATTCCAGGAGAAACTTCCAGGCTTACTACCTGACACAGTGATCCAACACAAAATTGACCTTAAAGAAATTGTACCAAAATCACACCCCATCTATTGCTTAACACCACAAAAAGACAATGTAATAAAAGAATACCTGGATGAAGCCCTAGAAAAAGGGTTATTTGAATATCAAAGTCTTCTTTTGGCACAGTGGTCTTTTTCATGGCTAAGAAAGATGGAGACTTACGCCTTGTCGCCAATTACAGAGCACTCAACAAAGTCATATTTAAGAACAGGTATTCCCTGCACCTGTTTAAAAGCCTCTTCAAAACTCTAGAGGATCAAAGTTCTTCACAAAAATTGATTTAACAGCAGGATATCATCAAATCTGTGTTAAACCAGAAGATATCCCCAAAACAGCATCTGAACTAAATACAGCTTGATAAATGTGTTGTCCTCAATTTTAGCATGACAAATGCCTCAAATATTTTCTTGATATTTATGAAAAAAGTGTTTAAAGATAACATCAGAAAAATAACCATAATCTACCTTGACAACATAATCATCTACAGCCTCACTAAGAAATAACACTAGAAAGACGTCTTCATGGTTCTCAATACACTTAAAAACAACCAGCTTATAGCTAAACCTTCCAAGTGTGAAATCTTCTCAAAAAAACTCACATTCCTAGGCCACATTATCAGCAGAGAGAGGGTTAAATCTGACCCAGAAAAGGTAAGAGCCATAATCAATATGCAGCACCATGTAACAAGAGCAAACTTCAGACATTCTTAGGAATGCTCACATATGTCAGGAGGTTCATCCCTGACTGGTGAGCCTTGACTAAACTCTATCTAAAATAATTGGCAAAACAACAAAATATGTATGAGCATCATTGAGAGAACAACACTTCTAACAACTAAAATGAAAAATGGTTACAGCCCCTATCTTACAGTACCCTAACCATGAAGGAGTCTATGAGTTTGAAACAAATGCATCTGGCTATGCAATAGAAGGAGTACTTAGAATTCAAACTGCAGAAAAGAACTTCCTTCCTATAGTGTATGAATCAAGAAAGCTGTCCAAAGATGAGCAAAGATACACAATACATGACAAGAACTGATAGTCATCATTGACTGCTTAATAAAGCAGTGGTGCTATTGGGAAGATGTACAGATATTCAAAGTGCTAATTGAACACAAGTCATTGGTATTTTTTAAAATGCAACAACATCTATCTAGACAATAAGCTGAATGTATGAGCCTCATACAAAGGTATTCAATGATAATTGACTACAAACCAGGCAAAGAAATGCTTACTTCAGACGCCCTATTGAGGCTATACTGAAACATCTACTTTGCACTAACAGAAACCCTGATTTACCTATTTTAATAATGAGATATCTCCAAGATGAGTTCCCACCGGGTACACCAACAAAAATCCAAGAGAAAGTCCTTAAGAACAAAAAATGTTCAAAAATTTATATGGTACTCTACACTGTATACTACTAAGCGGCAATGCTGTACCCTATGCACCATCAACACAAAAAATTGTCACAATAATTTGATACCACAGAGATCTGGGTCATACACATAGTAGAAATCTACATGAGTACCTCACAACATGCTACTGGTGGCCTAACATGCTGAACAACATCAAGGAAGTGCTCAAACAAGGTGAAGTTTATGAAATGCATGCCTGCTCTAAGGCACCCCCAAATCAGTGATACCAGTGTCAATTACCCAACCATTCAAAGTATGGGCACTGGAAATTATGAGGCCAATGCCTGGATATAACAAAAAAATCCATTATCACTGCTATTGACTATGCAACTATATGGCCTGTAGCACAAGCCACAAAAGAACACAAGGAAAACAATGTGAGTCAATTCATTGGCAAATAAATCATAGCCAAGTTTGGAAACCCTGAACTCCTAATCACAGATGGAGGAACTGAACTTAAAGCTATTGCCACCAGCATCTACCTTGCTAAAAATGAAATAAAACACACAGTCACCAGCCCTTATCACTTACAAACAAATGGGAAAGTTGAAAGACTAAACAGTTCCCTTGGAGAGGCGCTCAGTAAATTGTCTGCCAACAACTCACAACTTTGAGCTGATATACTTCTGAAAGTACTAATGGTGTGCAGAGCAAAACTCAATAACAATAAAGTCAAAAGTCTGTATGAACTTGTCTACAGGCATAAACCAGCCATTATTAGTACTAAATTAGGACCACAATTACCTATACCTAAAAAAGTGCCATCTGACAATGACCCTGACGTACATCACACCAGAAAGGATCAATAGATCAAAAAAGGAAATAATTGAAAGAAAAACAATCCACATACAACAGAAAAGTTTCAAATAAGAGATAAGATTTGGGTTGCCAACCACAATTCACACAAGCTGGATCCAGGATTACAAGGGCCAGCCATTGTCATGAAAGTAAAAAAATAACACCTACCTCATCAAAGGCATTGGCGCTCAAACAGAGCTCAAACACATGCACCATGACCGCCTCCACCCATCCAAAGCAAGAAAATCACAACATAATTCATGACTTCCTGTAACCAACGCAAAACTGGATTAATAACAAGCCCAAATCACCAATAATCTCAAGAAAATTTCTAAGGCTCTGCCTTGCAGCACCCCAAGGGTAAATGTTGCAACATCTTTGATTACTTTCTCTTGGGAAACTAATTTTCCAAGTAATTTACCAAGTGATTTACCAAATTAATCATTAAATTGGTGGCACTCTTATCAATTGTCCATCTAATATGGGGATTAAACTTTTTGAGTCCTAAATGAAATATTACTTAGACAGGGCTCATGACTGCCAGGACAAACTTGGACAGCATGTGGCTTCTCATGATACTATATAATACTCTAAACTCATATCAATAAAATATCATTCTCTTCTTAATTTTCCCCTTTATTTTGTTTCATATACTTCTAAGAAGTATATACTTGGCATTATCCTTTAAGAGTAAACTTTTAGTTTTGAAATCAAATTTCACCTCTCTTTTTCCATGCAATGATTGCTCCTTATGATTACTTGATATCTTTGGTTTAATCTAGCTTTTAATTTTGTTCCTTGCAAGTGATTTAGCCATCCAGGCAATTAATTTCAAGTGCAGAAGCTATTTTTTCTTTTTTGATTTAAATAGAGTTTATTACTAAAGTTTCAGCTTCCCTATGTTTCTCCAGATATGACTGCACCCCTTGGCTCATTTATTCTTCTTGAAGCCTTCAGGTTCTTCATGTAATCTCTTGATTCAGATTAGCTTGTGGCTGTAACAGCCATAATTTTTCTGGGTGGGGCTTGGCCAAAGCGCTGCCACCCAGAGAAACCCAGCCCAAAGCCCTGCCCGCTTATGGCAATTGTAGATTTAAATCTATCAATTGCAAGTGGTTGGTGGCACAGGAAATTGGGTCCAAGTGGGGAGCGGATGCCCCACACCCAATTTTCCCTCCCTTGAACTGCTAGTCAACAAATCCTGATCTAAAAGGAGGTCAGGTAATAGCTTACAGAACCACCATTGTTAGTATCTGTAAGCTGTACAAATATTGTGTGCAAGGAGGCCACCTTATCAAGATGTACCCAAAGGCTTTAAGTAACAATTTTCCTCACCAAACTATCTTAGTAGTTTGATATTCTTCCCAAATAAAACATCTTGCCTCATGATTCACTTATTCTAATATTTCCCAATCAGATCTATAATAACCAGATTACTAAATTCTGCCTTCTCATCTCTGCAATTTCCTGGGAACCTTTCTCCTCCTGAAAAAATGATTCCTGAAACCCGCAAAATTGAATGCAAACCTATCTATGCAGCTGATTCCTTGAATCTGAGTCAAATTAATGTCTTCTTGTTGTATCTGTGCATAATCTTCTGCTGCACATTACCTTATTCACTCTTCAAGGGTTGTCATTTCATATTAAACATACACTGTCTCCTCCTCATTGATAATGTCATCCTAATTTGGGTATACATTCCCCATTTCATCAATTACAACAAGCTCTCACTCTAATCCACCCTGACATTATTAAACTACTCTAATTTTGATATATTGTACAGCCTGCTCATCTTTGTTGTTAGATCATTCTCTTGCATCATGGATATCTCAGTGGTGACTTCCACAATTCTTATTGCTTCAATATGGAGTATTTTTGAAGTGGTTTTCTTTCTTCTATTATACTCATCTTTTGAAAGAATGGAGATCACACAACTCCTTTGTACCTTCCTTTCATACCTTGAATTCTGGATGCCCACTCCTAGCCTTTAATCTCTCTCATTAACCACTGAAAGAGAAATCTTGGCACTAACTGAGGAATGAACTCAGCATGGGTTCCCTCAGAAGCTTCTCAGCTTCTTACTAAAACAAGCAGAACCTGAATCCCATGAGTGGTGTTTGTCTATCCTTGAACAAGCACCCAACTCCTTTGATATTGTGTCTACCTAATTCTCTTGGTGGAATGTCAAGCCCCAGCAACTTCTTCTTTTCTTGACTACAAAACCCTGCTCTTGAGATCCCAATGCCTTCAACCTCTACCCTTGCACCTCAAACAGTTCCAAGCCAGTGCTGAAAATTCATCACTCCCCAAAAGTGCTAATCTTGTCGCCCTCTATATTAGCCTTGATCACATCCTTCTGCTTCTGTATCTGATATGATACAGCGCCTCTTGCAAGCAGTTGCTGGTAAATTAGTGACATCCCAACAGCCCACACAGCTGCTGTTATTGGAGGCTCCTCCCATGTTGAATTACCTGCAGAGTCAACAGGAGTCAGTTACTCCACAAGGACCCATATCCTTTGATTTTCCTCCATCCCTTGTGACATTGCCCTCTACTCTAGTTTTAGCTCCTGTCAACAGCTTGCCTCCCCAGAGCATCCCTACTTTGGCTGAAATCTCCTTCTACAATATTGACATCTCCAGTGCTACCCTGGCAAACTTGAACTCTATTGACTCCCAAGCGCCCACTTCAGGTAACACTACCAATTCCTGTAAACTTATACGCTTCAACCAGAACTGTCCATTGCTATCTGCCAAGGCTCAGGCTATAGTGGATCTCCACGTTGCCACTATGAATAAGGTTGCGCCTGCTCCTTGTCTTGAGCCTATTGTCATTGAACCTGTGATTGACCAACCCTTTGTAGCCTTAAATGAGGACCTGTTGTCCACTCAGACAGCTCCTCAACTCCAGGTACAAGTTGATTCCAATCACTTCCCTCTATCAAATAAAACAAAGATGGGATATTTTTTGTTTCATTGTTCCTTTGCTTCCACATCACATCTAACAACATCTGTAGCTTTAGTGAATACTGATGCTACTGACAACTTTATTTCCAAAGATCTGGTTGACAAGCTAGGTCTAGAATATAATCCTGGCGCTCTATGCAAAGGAGGGGTATCTAATGTCTTCTGCTCATTCAGACTACGCTGTCTGTTATCCTTTTCTATCACTGATTACACCTTTGTTGTTGACTTCACAGTAGCAAAGCACTTGACATACCCAGTTATCCTAGGTGTATAATGGTGGCAGGAGCACAATATTACCGCAATTCTCAAAGATAACTTACTGAGGATTGCTCATCCTGACAGGATTTCCTTGGAGGTACCAATGACCCAATTCAGAAAAGAAGCTCCTCATATCTCAATGTTGGTCTTAGAGACTACAACCCACTTCACGTTCTTTGATGTACTTTTGCTGTGCCTCTCACACTTACATTCAGCCTTTGACTCCAAGCTTGCTGATGGTCTCCCTGCTCAATCACAATTTGACTTTTAATTCAAACTCACTGTTGATTTAGTGAAAGTATCTTCCCCCATCTATCTCTTAAACCTAAAGGAAGAAAAATTCTTAGAAGAATAGAGAAAGGATATGGAAGCCAAAGGACAGATATTTAGGAAATTTTCTCCTATATGCTCTCTGCTGCTGTTTGTACAGAAGTCTGATGGATCACTACACCCTTGCATTGATTTTGGAAACCTGAAAAATGTGATTGTAAAGGTTCCTTACCCCATGCCCATTGAGTCTCAAATCTCTAGGAAAGTGTAGAAGTCTAGGGTCTTTTTAAAGCTGGACCTTTTGAATGCTTCCAACCAAATTTGCATCAAGAAATGTCAGGAATAGCTCACCGCTTTCAAGACTAAGAAAGGTATCTTTCAGTACCAAGTCATGCCTTTTGGTCTGAAGAATGCCCTAGAAGTCTTCCAGAAGATAATCAATGCATTCATGGGTGACTTCACTGGAAACTGTGCTATTAAATACATGGATGACATCCTAGCATACTCTCCAGATGAGGAATCACATGCCACTCACCTTTATGCTATAGTAGAAAGGATCCAAAAGGCCAATCTTGTTATCAAACTGAGCAAGTGCAAATTCTTCAAGAGTAAGGTTTCTTTCTTAGGAAATATGATCTTGGAGAAAGACCATGTCATTTCCCCTTACAAAGAAGCTGCAGTCAGAAATTGACAGACCCCAACAAACATTACCCAACTTAACAGTTTCTTGGGAACATGCAACTTCTTGAAACGCTTCACCCCCCACTTGTCAGAAACAGCAGCCCCCTTTATTTTGCTAGTGGAAAAAGAACTTTTGAATGTTATGCATATTTGATGCTGTTTTCAATGCTTTCAAAAGTATCATGTGTTTGCAACCATACTCCGCCATGTTGATGCCTCCAAACCCTTCATCTTAGCCACAGATGCATCCAAATTTGCCATTACTTTAGTCCTTCTAAAAACTGCTGCTGATGGGCTAGAATAACCTGTGGGCTATTTCTCTAGGAAAATGAAATCCAAAGAGCTTAGCTACATGATCTATGACAAGGAGTTATTAGCAGTGATAGAGTTTATGAAAAATTGGCAGCATCACTTTCATCCAGCTATACACCCATTTACAGTAAGGACAGATCACAAAACCCTGCTGTATTATCATGAACCTTGTCTCCTAACTGAATTTCAGACCAGATGGTACAAAGTTTTAGCCAATTTAAAATTTCAATACAGCAGTTTTAAAAGCTATGGCAACAAGCAAAAATACTTCAGATTTAAACAAAATGATTTCAGACTTAAACAAAATCCAACTCTCAGGTTAAAATATACACTCTGTTAACAGGGTTTATTGGCGTTAATGGGCAAAATGTGTCAACACAGCAACAAAGTACTCACGCACAAAGCAAAACCATTCAAAATATAATCCAAAATACATAGATTCATAAACAAAATGGTGTGAGTTGACTTTTGGTGTACATATGTTTACTATGTGAATTGGTGACAAAATATACCCAAGCGTGGTGTGTCAAAACTTAATCCAAAAACAAAACACAATAGCAACTCACTATGTAAACAAAATCACTCAATCAGTTTGTGCAATGGGTTTTAATCAAGAATGATACCAAGGTATCTAAAATAAGACATGAGATCTGAAACAAATTTTTTAAAAATATTGTGTTGGGTGCTTAATTTGGCGTAAAATATGAGAAAATGGATGGAAATTATTTTGGGTATTCTAAAATGGGTGTGGTAAAACCAAAAACAACTAAATAAGAAATAAAAAATAAAAAATCTATAACTGGGATATTGGGTGGGAAAACCTTTAATTGAATAACCATATTCATATAAAAGCAAAAATTAAAAATAGGGAATAACATAATTGAAATTTATTATATATTTTATTAAATTCTCAAAATGAAAGGAACACAGCAACAGACTACCATTGCACCTGTTGTGCGCTGCGGTTGCGGTTGCCCCCACGGGTCAAAGAATAGACTTAGTACAACCCAAGTGCCTACTCAGGAGGGAGGCAGGAGAGGAGAGTTCCATAGTGATGCTGCACTGACACAGCCAGTTCAAGGAGAACAAGCTACTAGGGTGCAGAGCATAAACCCTTGGGTCCCAAAGCTGACCCAGAAGCCCACCAAGGTTACCACTACCAAAACAGTTAGAAACAAGGAGGTAGAACTTACTTTGTATATGTTTGACTATGTGTACCGGCAAGAGTCAGTCCTGTCAGCCATGCTGGAGAAGATGAAGCCTGTACTTGATACTAACTCCAAGCCCTACGTCAGTGATGGCAATCAGGAGGAGGATGAGGAGCCCAAGTTCTACCAAACCAATGAGGGACAGCTAGTACTAAAGAAAGTTGCTGCGTTTTACACCAAGGTGCCCATGCCCTGTGTTGTGCCCAACGCCAACGAGCCAATCCCCACCGCTAAAAAACCCGCTCACAAGCGCATTCCAGACATTAAGCACTTCATCCTTCTCCGGCTCATGCAGGAATCTGGTGATTACAAGGCGGCTGCGGCTCTTGTTGGGGTGGATCCCAAGTACACCTAAAAGACCTTCAACAAGTTCATTGATACTGGCCAAGTCCTTGCCGCAGAGAAATCCTTGCGTGTTTCTACCATGCTCACCAAGGAGCACAAATGGGCAATCCGCCAGTGGATAACCCAAGATTGCCATCTTGAACTGGAAAATATACAGGCCATGGTTAAGTCCACTTTTGGGGTTGAGGCCTCAATTACCTTTAACTACCATCTGCTCAAGGGGATGCGCTTTTCCTGGAAAAAGGTCAGGGTATCTCCCTACAACAGAAACAGCCCAGCCAATATCAAGACCGGAAAAATTACGCTGAGGTGTACACTGCCCTCAAAGCCAAGGGGACGGTGAAATTCTATTATATTGACAAATCAGCATTTGCCTCATTGATGTGCAATGGGTATGGGTATGTCCCCAAAGGCTCCAATGACGGGATGGCTTGGCGTGCTGCAGTCCGTGTCACAGCCTATATAATGGTGGCTCTCCTCAGTCCAAAGGGGGTCAAGATGTACCAAATAATACTAGGATCCCACAATAGCCGGACCTTCCTATCATTTCTCCGCTTGGTCCAGGAGCACCTGAGGCGCACAAGCCTGGACTTCACCAATGTAATTGTATTGGACAATGTTGGTCTCCACAAGGTGGCAGATATTCTTGAAGAATTTCCATCAATTGACACCAGCATTGCAGTGGGCCCCCAGCAATTGGCCACGGCAAATTTGCGCCTTCTCTTCCTCCCCGCCTATTTTCCCTTCCTAAATCCCATTAGGGAGTCTTTGGGTGGCTCAAGCAAGTTGTCAAGCAAGGAACCCCAACAGGGACTGAGGACCTGTTTGATTTGCTGCAGGCCAGGATCCATACCCTCCCAGTTGAGACTGTGGCCAAATTCTATGGCCACGCTGATTTGTTCATCCCTGCATGCCTAGCCAAACAGCCAATCAATTAAAGGCTTAGTGTGTCCAACTTTTTTTATATTCTCTAATTTACTATTCAAGATTTATTGATTATCATTTTATATTTAGATGGTTCCACGCCCGCAATTGCATTCAGAAGGACCATCAATAGATGTAAGTAATTTATTTATTTTATTATATATTATTTAATATGTCATCTGAGGTTATCCCAAACGCTTGATACTGGATTACGCAAATATATTTATATCACTTTTGTCAAATAAATATAAAATAGTCTTATAAAAATTAAACATAAATTGTAAGGTTGAAATTTATTTTATTACCGTATTATTTAATACTTTTATGAAACCCATTTCTGCAATATATTTTGAAAATCTTATTTGCTAAAATATTATTTGAAAAATTATTTATAATATAAAAATATAGTAGAGTATAAATATATTTATTGATATAGAGATAAAATTAAGTGCACCTATAATGGGTTCAGTGGTATGTACCCACCCCGCAATGGAGGTGGCGCACAACCTCCACTGCCACACCGTGGACGGTGGATACACCCTTATTAAAGTATTCACGCCTGCTGGTAAAAGGAAGGATGGTAAGGTGGGAATGGAGGAGCAGCTTTTCTGGCGGGGCTGCAAACCCAAAGATACCAGCCAGGAACAGGGCGTCCTGGATGACGTGATCCACCAAGTCATACCCAGGGGGGACCTTCTTCCCGTCCAGTGAGAGCCTGGCCTTGTTGACCCCAAGAAGGACCCCATCTAGATTCTCTACACTGGCGCTCATCCCAAAGAAGAAAGGATACCCAAGGTAAACAACAAGGTGAAACCTTTTTCTGGCAAAGGCTTCTGTAAACTTGCACAATTTGCTGTATACAGTGCTAATCTTCTTCTTGTGCTTGGTTTTGGCAAAGATCAGCTCCATAGCTGCAGGGACCTCTGTCTTGTTGGCACTCCAGGCCAGCCCAAAGTCTGCCAGGAGGATTTTTGTCTTCTTTATGGCTGTTGCAGATGCAACAGCCAATTTTGACACCGCGCGCCCAAAGTTCTCCAACAGGTAAGAGATGGTATGCTCCAAGGGGTAGCAGAAGCAAGCAGTCACATGAGCCTGGCCCATCTCTGGTATATTCTTGAATGGGAGTGTTGCCAGGATGTCCCAAACAAGCTCAATGGAGTTTACACAGTAAACTCCACTGAGGTTAACCAGGTCTAGGCAGACCAGTTGGGCATCCTTGTAGGCAGTAACTGCCCACTTAGATGTCCCCTCACCATGCAAAAGCCCAGCCAATGCCTCCCTGGACATTGGGAATGTACCATGGATTCTGTCTTCAAGCTCCTGCAAGACAGGGGGGGACAGGAAAAGCTATTTGGCCACATGAGTGGCGTAGTTGGAGTAGAAGGTGGGGGGACAAAAGGAACCAGGACCTGGCGGAGTTCACCATCAACATCTTCTAAAAAAAGGTAAGTATTTAAGAATTTTTATTAATTATAATTTTTTAGGTTACCTTCTTGGGTTTCTTCCTTGCTGGCTTTATCATTCTTGGTGCAAGAAATTGCGCCGGCAATTCAGTGTTCTCTGCTCTGGCACGCTTGGCGGGTTTTAGGTGGGCATACATCTCCAGGTCATCAACCCAGACGGACGGCGCAGAAAGATTGTATGCCTTGAACTGAAGGCCCTCAACCATAGTTTTTTGAATATTTAGTAAGCGCTTGATTGTCTTCTCTGGGGTGTCTGGCATTTTTTACATTAGTGCCTTTGTGGACACCTTGTCAATTTTTTCACCAGTGAGGACAGCGGACTTCACTTTGGCTTTGACCTTGCAGTCAATGTCCTTTATTTTGGCAATCGCCAAGTCAAGGTCTTTTAGCAGCTTCTCCAATTCTCTCATTGATTTTTTACTAACCTTTCCATATGTTTTTATAGATTTTGCCCCAATAAATTCTGTATTATTTTGATACTGTTGCCTCTTTGTTTATTCCTTTTTGTTTTCCCATCTACTACATTATCCCATCTTTTTAACCATTTTGTATATGTTTTACGCTCATCTCAATATGTGTTGTTTGCTTTGTGTTAGCGTTGTTTCCTTGATTACCATATTATTTTTGGTGCTTGACATAGCCCCTTGTGAAAATATTAACAACAATTTGATGATCAGCTAAATTTGAATTAGAAATTTGTAGTATTAACTGTTTTTAGATAAAGTTGTTACTGATCCAAATTCAAAACCTTAATGATAAACTTTAAGCCAATCAGGAGCCAAGTGATAAAGTGATTGTTGTGACATAAAGGGTCATTCAATAATTCTTTGATGCATGTGCGCTAATTAATATGATTGGCTGGATGTTTTGCCATTGTACACCATTGCTGCTGTGGCGAGTTGTTGATGGACTAGTGCTAACCCAGCAGCTGATTGGGCACTAGTCCATCAACAACTTGCCACAGTGGCAATGGCGTACAATGGCAAAACATCCAGCCAATCATATTAGTTTAGCAAACATGCATCAAAAAATTGTTGAGTGTCCCTTTATGTCACAACAATCACTTTATCACTCAGCTCCTGATTGGCTTAAAGTTTATCATTAAGGTTTTGAATTCTGATCAGTAACAACTTTATCTAAATACAATTAACTTATAATTTTCTATTTAAATTCAGTTGATCACCAAATTGTTGTTAATATTTTCACAAGGGGATGTGTTTGGGTGCTAAAAATAACTGTGTTCAGGATCTAGATACACAACATAGTAAATATATGATTTTATAGAAATAAGCTGAACATAAAGAATATAGCCAACTATAAACAAAGAGAACACAAACAATTGAAATTCAAAATAAAGATAATATAAATAGATATTTTTTGGGACCAGGGGGTTTATTGAGGCAGGGAAGAGTGATGCCTAGTAGGCAGAATGGTGCAGAAAGGAAGACGTAGAGGCAGTGCTGGCCTGGGGGGTCTGGGATTGGATGGATTGGGTTTGCAGGTGGGGAGTGTTGGTGGCAGGGGTGGAGGCAGGAGGATTGCACGTGATGGCTGCCATATACCGCTCATTGTACTCCTCATCAGTCATTGGCTGGATGGGCTGGTAGATGGCTGTGGCACAGGGTGGGAGGCTCTTATCCTTGCATGATTGGTTGCCCATGTTCACATGGAAAACCATTTGCGCAAACAAGTCAGCCACCATTTGGTGAACAAAGAGAAAATTGTGATCAAGGACCTCAAGATAGAGGTCGTTGAAAGCCTGAGGGCGGTGCTCCCGGAGTGTATCTTTAATATTAAAGAACACAACATCTGCCAGATGGACGTCAGCGTGACCAGCTGGGTACACAGAGGCCTGGTGACCGCATTCCTGGATGGCCTCAAGGGTGGTGGAGCTACCCTCCATCTGGTGGCTCAAGAAAACCTGGTATTTGGAATTTGAGCCATCCCAGGAGTTGAGCAATCCACCAAGGATGTGGCTGTATGAGTACCCATTGATGAAATCAGGGTTTTTTTGATAGTAGACAAAAAACCTTGGCTGAAACAGCCAGAAGTGCACTAATGCATGTCCCCTTATTGACCTTCTCTCTTCCATTCTTGGTGGCAGCTTTTCCTTGCTCACCAAAATTGTCAAATAAAATTGATAACTTGTTGTACAAGACAAACATGATGTCATCTGTTAGACTTGTCAAGCATCTGACCAGGGTTGATTCAATTGCGGCGTCATATGGGGAATCCTCAGCGCCATCCCATTGGTTGCCGGCAAAGCTTGTAAGAACCCTAATTGAAGCCATCTTTCTGTGCATCCAGAGCTGCACCATGCGCTCAGACACCCAAATGCCATGGTGCACAAGTTGCTTCTGGACCTGGGTCAAGGGAAGCTTGGGGTCCTTCTGGAGGAGGTCAAGCATTATTGGGTATGCCTCATTGATCTGGGACTCTGTGGCCTTCTTGGGCTTCTTGGCCGTCCCAATCAGATTTCCCTTATTCATCAGGTTGTTGAATTCCCGCATGACAGTAGCCCGGGTGAATTGTAATTGTCTGGCTATCTGATCCCAGGACAGACCCTGCAGGTTGAGTGCCACAATTTCCTGAATAATTTGGGCAGTGATTATTCTGCGTTTGGGGCGCTGGGCAGCAGGAGCTGAATCCTGATTGGCTGAGGGGGGGGCAGGTTAGGCGGTGGCAGGAAGTTGTTCCAAATTAAGGTTGCCATCCTGATTGGTTGGTTGACAGGCAGCTTGTGCAGGGGTGGGAGCAAGGGCAGAGCTAGACGCTAAGTGACTCTCAAAAAAGTCAAAGCTATATGGGTCAGGGGACAGTAACAGGTCAGCTTCCTTGTTACCCGCCTCAAAGGCTAGGGTGTAAACGGGTGCCTCCATGTTCTGAGCCTCACCTCCATTGAAGCTGGCTTGGCTGCTGGCGCGGTTGAAGATGTTGCTATTGAAAACCATATTGAAATAAAACCAAGGATAAAATCAC
The DNA here is from genome assembly GCA_014839935.2 of Entomophthora muscae. Classification (NCBI taxonomy): domain Eukaryota; kingdom Fungi; phylum Entomophthoromycota; class Entomophthoromycetes; order Entomophthorales; family Entomophthoraceae; genus Entomophthora; species Entomophthora muscae. The sequence goes on along the minus strand of QTSX02004320.1, from coordinate 163,272 downwards.
TAAAAGTAGAAATTTTAAAAATTAATAATTTATTTTTATTGTAATTGCAAGTCCAAATTTGGAAAGTTCTTAAGACCATTTCATAAAAATCTGGAGCCATAAAAATAGATAAAATGCCTCTGTTCCTAAATTGGATAGCTGTTGATTGGCTTTTATACTGTTATTTTTCTATTTTAGGCTGCTCATACTATACATCTTGTGTGAGTTCATTTTGTTTTGTGCTTGTGGAATCTTGCTTCTAGATTGCTCAAATTTGTTTCATTTTGGTCCTTCTGTTGATGCCTCATATGAATCCTGCTTGGATTATAATATACTCCGGAATAGCATCCATCCATTTCACTTGTTGTGTCAGTTCATTTTGTTTGTGGTTTGAACTACACCGCTTGATGTTTGCTTTAATTTTGTATAATGGGTTAGTGAAATTTTGTTTTTGGTTTGACAGTTCATTTATTAACCAAAAATATTTAAATTAATCGAATCCTGAATCTCGCGCAACTTGGATTTTGTTTAAATCTGAAATCATTTTGTTTAAATCTGAAGTATTTTTGCTTGTCGCCATAGCTTTTAAAACTACTGTATGAGTTTTTCAAAGGTGTTGATAATCATTTGGCTTACTCTCTCAGTTGTAACCCAGCGTTCCTTCCAGTATTTAAGGCTGAACAAGAGTTCAACACAAAGGTCATGATTCCCCCCAGTGCCATCCTATTCTCACCCCCATAGAAACAATCTGCAACCTAAGTGTTCAAGAAGCCACCAACTTAGATTTGGTAGCTAGATTTAAGTTGCTACAACCATTGGACAAGTGGTCCCCCCAGTTTTTAAAAAGGCAAATCAATCTACCCCCACACCTGCTACAGTTCTGAAGATAGTACCATATTTCATAATAGTCGCCTATGGGTACCTAATAGAGCTTTTTGCCTGGAAATCATCAAGGTCTATAATGACAACATTTTAGTTGGACACCAAGGGAAAAACAAGACCATATATATAATCTGCAGACAATTTTATTGGAGAGGTCTAACATTGAACGTAGCAAAGTACCTGAAAGGCTGTGTGGTTTGTCTAAGGTCAAAGCCCTCCTGTCTCAAACAGAAAGGTCTATTGTTCCCTCTGAAAATCCCAAATGGTCCATGGACATCTCTTTCTGTTGACTTCATAGTTGAGCTTCCTCCATCAAATAGCTACAATGCAATCATGATAGTGGTAGATTGTTTCACAAAGATGAGCTTCTTCATCCCCTGCCAAATCACAATTTCATCATCTCAGATGGCCAAACTGTTTGTCAACAATGTCTTTGTTCACCACAGAATTACCCATGAGATAATAAGTGACAGGGGTCCTCAATTTAAAGCACAATTTTGGGAGGAATTCTCCAGACTCCTGGGCATCAAGTTATGCAGATTAAAAGCCTACCACCCCCAATTTGATGGTCAAACAGAGAGGGTGAATCAATGTTTGGAGAAATTTATTAGATGCTAATCTAACGCTGAACAAGACAACTGGTCCCAAAACATACCAATGGCTCAGTTTGCTTACAATAATGCCCCTACTCCTCATCCAATGTCTCTCCATTCTACGCAAATTATGGCTACAACCCCCAATGTAAAGTAGTTTTAAAAGCTATGGCAATAAGCAAAAACAATTCAGATTTAAGCAAAATGAACTCAGATTTAAACAAAATTAAAATGAATCCAAATCTATTATAAATCAATATAAATTTGTTTATTTTAATTTTGTTTAAATCTGAATTGTTTTTGCTTGTTGCCATAGCTTTTAAACCTACTGTAACTTTGACTCACTCTCAGGTAGCAAAGTGGAATTAGAATCCTTACAGGCAGCCACCTTAAAAATAATTCACTAAAAATTCAAAGAGTCCTTGACTCATGATGTGACAGCTTACAAGGCTTATACAGACATGAAAAGAAGAGAAAGTCCAGTATACAAAATTGGTGATCAAGTACTGATTGACTCCCAGAACATGCAATTAAAGGTTCCCTGCTAAAAGAAAGGCCCCAAAAGAGTAGGTCCTTTCAGAATCTTAAGAGAGATTGGATCCTCAGCCTATCAACTGAACCTCCCTTCCTCCTTTCACATATTCAGCACATTTATTAATGTCTCTTAACTAAGTACAAAGGTCCCCCTGTATCTACTCCCAATCCTATAATAGTAGATGGTCAATTGGAATATGAACTGGAATAAATAATTACATCTAAACTATCCTGTAAGCACATGCACTACCTATTGGCTTGGATGGGATACCCAGCCTCAGAAAACTGTTGAATCCCACATTGCAACCTGACTCACACTCAAGAAATGCTCCAGGAACTCCACACAAACAGCCATAGACAATAGATCCAGTAAAAGCCACCCTAGCTACCATGAAAATTGCTCCTTCCCACAAGAACTATGAACTGGCAGCACTCCCAGGAGGAGGGAAGTCTCCATCATCAAAGAAGGAGAGTAATTTCACAGCCATAGTTTTACCAGGTGTGGCTTGGCCAAAGCGCTACCACCCAGGGAAACCCAGCCCAAAGCCTGCCTGCTTGCCTGTGACAATTGTAGATTTAAATCTAAAAATTGATTACAAGTGGGTGGTGGCACAGGAAATTGGGTCCAAGGGGGTGCCACAGTAGATTCTATAATGCTGGAAATTATTTGCTCAAGTCAGAAAGCTCAAAAAACTGGAAAGCTGTTAGTCAAATTAACCAATTTGACAGATTTAAAGCAAACAGTTGATTAAAAATAAGCTACTGCTGCTCCAGTTTGCCATTTGGATTCAATTCCCCCTTGCAAGCTGACACTAATAAATCAATGTAATCTGAGAGTCAATTAGTACAGCCTTATTTATCAGAATGGTCATCAGAAGTTGGTCACACAAGGGTTCTTTGCAAACTGGACTAGGTACTCACTTGCAAAGCAGAAGGAATAGGAGCCAAGGATCCAGGTGGTATTGATTAGTCAAATTTTGATGTATATTGAATAATTTTCACTGTTTCAACTCTTAAGAGTTGAGTCCTCCTTAAAAATTTATACTCAAATAAAGTCAATATTCTCCTGATCTGTTCTATTTGATCATGTATCCTGTAGTAGACCTGCTTGTCAAGAATATTCCTGATAACAACCTTTGTCAAGACAATATTTTGTGCACAATTGAGCTCAAAAGGCAAGACAAAAAATTGCAGCAGTTCCCCCTGATTGGGGAAACTGCAGCAAAACAGCCAGTGGAAAAAAAGAAATTAAAAAATTGAAAAGTTTTTAATTCTGGCTTTTATACCCCAGCTGCAGGTTGCACGGCCAACTGCCAGGCGTCTGCCAGCTGCACGCTGAGCCTAGAGGCTTGCCTGCGCGCGCCCAGCCAGCCACTGCCCCCCCAGCCGCTGCCAGCCAGTGGAGGACAGAGCACCCCCCACAGTAGGGCCGTCCACCCCGTCTGGATGGGGAAATTGCTCAATTGGGAATCCAAACAAGACAATTTCCCCAAGTCCAAAAATGGGGGGAACTGCTGCCCAAATTTGGAATCTACCAAATTTGGAGGGGGTTGACAAGCAGCCCAGTATGTCAGGGATCCAGTCTTGGGCAGTTGGCCTGTCATTTTCAGGGGTAACTCGGGCTGGGTTTTTTACGGGCAATGTCCACCAAAAGAGGGGAGCTAACTTCAAAAGGTAGGAGGCAGACTTCCCCACCCAAGACCATGGGCCGGCAGCCGGGATTATAGTATCAATCACCCCTGTGAGGGTGATGTACACAATCCCAAACAGCTTGACGGTATGATTGGTTGGGAGGTCAGGTGTAGAAGCAGGCATGGGTTTTGGGGTCACGGGCAGTTCCATGGACAGGCCGTAAGCAGGGAGATAATTGAATTTTCCTCTGAACAACTTTGGTGTTGAAAATATCCATGGGCCTTGTTGGGTGTATCTAACTGCAGATTTTATGCAGGCCAGGGGATTGAGTTTGAGTATCTTTTGCAGGGTGTAATCTTTGTATTCAGACTTCAGAGGGTAGTTGGTAAAGTGGACAGGTCCAAAGGGTACACCAGGAGGACGGAAAACAGCAGGCGGTGGGGCAGGCGGGCCAGGAGATCCCAAACTGAATTGGTAGACAGCAAATACAAGATAAGGCAAAAGCTGTATGAGCCAAATTAACATAATCTTTACTCAAAAATGGCAGTAAGTTTGGAGTGCAGGGTCCTGGGTCTATATAGTACTCCCCCCTCCAAACTTAACATTTTCCATGGGGGGTTCATCAGGGCATTGGGAAGGCCAGGGCCAGGGAAACTGGGTGTTTGTTTCCAAAGGCAGCAAAATGGCACTTGGACCAGGAGTTCTTTCATTGGTCCAAATTCTTGATTTGGCTGCCTGATCATCTAGCTTTAGTGTTGAGGTCATGGGACTGGGTTGCAGGCCTGTTCCTCTTTCCTGGGTTGGCTCTTGATTAGTTGCTGGTGTAGACTTCAAGTTTATGAAGCTAATAGTTGCCAAATCAGTGCCTCAATTAGGTGCTGTGATTAATCCTCCATTTGGCGTGATGATTTCTTTGGATTGTCTCTTTTTACTGCATGGGTTAATACACTTAGTGTCAGTTTGTGGGAGCTCAATCCCAGAAAAACGCAGGCAGGCAGTCCCGCAGTCCACAGGCCCGGCGGCCCAAAGGAATCCAGGTTTGGGGTTCAATTCCTGCTCCCGGGCCCATATTTATAGAGAGGAAGAATTGTCAATCCTGACACAGCACTACAATTAATGCATTAACTGCAAAAGTTGAATTTAAATGCATCAAAGTGCCTGAAGATGCTCCAATTCCATGCAATACCAAGGATAACAATTCATTGCCTACCAAACCACTCCCATCCCAATCCAAAATGGGCATTCCAGACAACACCAAGTGTTTGGGGTTCCCTATCCAATGCTTTGTATTATTCATGCCCCACTAAGGATGATAGTATATAATAAACCTCAATCACTTGATGGTAGTTTGTGCTATCATTGAGCAAAATTACCCCTCAATAGTATCACATAAATCAATTTAAAAACTTTACCTTCAAGAAGTTAAACAAGACACTAAGATTTGTCTGCCCTTTCCCAGGATCAGTAGATGAATCACCTAATCTTCTCAATTGTCCTCACAGCATGCCTAGGGATTGGGGGCCACCAATACACTCAACAGCATGGGCCATTCAACAATCCATCTGGTGAGTACTACTACAAGGAGCCGGCACAGCTTAACTCCTCCAAGCAGTACTCCTGGCCCATGCTGGTATTGTCCCATTCCACCCAGTCCATAGCCATATACACCTGTATATACTATATACTCACGTATTTTGCCAATAATTTTGGACGTCCTATTGTACACGCCAAGGTCTTTTAATTGATGATGACGGTCCATCCAATTGTGACGGCGCTCACAGGTTTTCAAGTTGCCAACTTAGTACCTTATTTTGCTAAAGTACTCCCTCAATTGTTGGGTCTTTACACTGCTGCACCAAATTCCATATAATTTGATTCTAAGTCAAATTATTACTGGAAGATGGGGTCCCGCCATTAGCACTTTGTTGTTGGCGCCTCTCAATGTTAATTCTGTTGCAATCAAGTTTCCAGACTTGTCTGTCAACATATCTTACAATACACAGGGGGCATTCAATGAGCCGCCCCTTGACATATCTAACGGCATGAATCAATCTGATGGCAATGTCAAACAACAGACACTTTCTCCTAATTAGGAGTGCAGCCAATTCAAACTGCTGATCCCCACATGAGTTATTCTTTGCTTCAAACCCTATATGGAACACACCACTATGCCACACTCTGTGGCCCTGTGGCTTTTCCCATATAGTATATTAGTCACAACATTCTACAATTAACAACACCTTATTCTTATTATTCCTGTCCTTTCTATTGAACTGCTGTCTTTCCCAATCAAATACTGAACTCTAATTGGTTCAGTTGCAACAGCGGTAGCAGAAGTAAGTTGTTGACCTACCTAAAATAAAAATTCCCCCAAGAAAGGACAGAGTACAGGCTTTATGGCTACTCCCCATCAAGAAACTTTCCTTCTGATCCCAAGGGAGACATTCCTGAGGGTTATGATATCTACCAAGATCAGCTGGTGCTTACAAGTGTATACAATCAACTATGCCTAGGACAGCACAATGTGAGTGCCACCCTTCCCCAATTGGACCTGTCTCAATGCATGCTGAATCTACAAGTCAAGTCTGTTGCAGGTGGTGTCAAAGGAGCTGACAATTTCAGTTGGCCCCACTCCACCAAGACCCACCTTTGTATCTGTCAAGTGCCTGAGCCCATGCGGGTCACCACCGCTTCAGGCCACCTTATGGGGCCTGCTGCTGTGTGGTTCACCAACTGGGCAAGCCAAGAGATAGATGTCACATGGGTGTTATTCAGGGGCTCAACAAAGTCCTGCTACAGTGAAACCTTTTCACCCATTGTGATTGGAACTCCCCTTCTGGCCATTAAAAGACTGGGTCTGTCCCTGAATATCTTTTTGCCTGGAAACAGGCCCTTGCTACTGCCCCAGAAGCTGTGACTGATGGGAATGTCATGCTCCTTACCTTTATAGTTAATGAGCTCAAGCCCCATATCTGCAAGTGGGTTCCTGTAGGTTGCTGCTACTCCATTGGCAACTGTTACAAGGCCATTGTGGAGGTCAATAATCAGGCTTTAATGGGCTTCCGCAGATCCAATGACGCACAGCACCTCAACTTTGTACTGCACCTGGCAGTGCCCACAACCAAGTAAGCCGTTGCCAGTCTTGCCAACAGGAAAATGAGGTTAAGCGCCCCTGTGAGGGGAAACTCCAGCTAGCACAAATTGAGGACCAGGGAAAAGACTGGGGGTTGTAGTTACAAGAGGTTCTACAACACCACTTGACCCTCACTCTCAATCCCTTCTTGCAAAGAACCCCTGTGATTACAATGTGCATGAAGTTGAAGCCCTTTATGTATTCCAGGCCTACAGTAACAACCCTGTTCTCCAAGCAAGCCACTCTTCAAATAAAGTAACCCTCTTGGCCTATCCTTTCTGTTTTTGTGGGAACACCCACAAACTATTGGTAGATACTGGGGCCAATCACACTATGGTTGACCAGGAGTTTGCTGACTCTCAATAATTAGACTGGTTGCCAAACAGGTTCAAGGCAGTAAAAGTGGCTAATTCCTGTAGAGTGGCAATTACCCATGAGACGGCACCCTTCTCTGTGAGAATGGGGAACATCCAGGTTAAGCTCTCTGGAACAATCATGGCAGGGCTCAGCCATTATGTCATTGCTGTCCTTGAATGGCTTTGTCACAACCATCCCTACATTGACTGGGATACATCTGTAATTACCCTCAATAGAAATGGGGTGGGTTTTCAGATATATCCTGTCAAAATGAGCAATTTACTTCATGATACTGTGTTTGTCAGAATAACAGAAACATGCTTGTATGATTTCAGGGGGAAACTGGACTTTAACCAATGCTCAGTTGAAGTTATCTGCGCTGAACCACCTGCAGCCCCTCCCTTGACCACCTTACCTTCACCAGCGCTTGTCACACTCCTTGAGGAGTATAAGGATGTTTTCAGTGAAACACTGGACCAAATACCCCCTCTTTGAGAGATCCAACATGCTGTACAACTGCAAGGGTTGCTTTCCAAAGCATGCCCCCTCTATTGCCTAACACCAAAAGAAGATGAGGCCCTCTGCCAGCGCCTTGTAGACACACTCAATAATGGCTTCATCTACCCCTTTCTCTTGCCATACAGGGCTGCAGTCTTCTTTGTATCCAAGAAGGACAGGTCACTTTGCTTGTTCACAGACTACTGCGCCTTAAATGAGGTGACTGTTAAGAACAAATACCCCCCTGCTGTTGATTGATAACCTTTTTGACACAATTGTGGGTGCAAAGGTCTTTAGCAAGATTGATCTCACTGCAGGGTACAACCAGGTCCGCATTGCACCAGGGGATGAGGCAAAGACTGCCTTCCACAAACACTACAGGCTTTTTGAGTACCAGGTCATGAACTTTGGAATGACCAATGCTTCTTCCACCTTTGCCATGTCAATGAACAAAGCATTCAAGAAATTGATTGGGAAGTGTGTTGTTGTGTACCTTGAAAACATTATTGTCTTCAGTCAAGATCAAACCACGCACCTCCATGCTGTCCTTAACACCCTTCAGAAAACCCAGTTGAAGGCTAAGCCCTCCAAATGCAAATTCCTAAAGTTGGAGCTTCTGTTCCTTGGGCATACCATCTATGCCCAAGGGATAAAGCCCAACCCTGCCATAATCAAGGCAATCATAAGCATGCCACCCCCCACCAATGTGGGCCAGGTGTGTACATTCTTAGGCATGGTTGCCTATATGTGCAAGTATATAACCAATTGCAGGGAGCTAATTGCACCCCTCACTGAGCTCTTAAATACTAAAAAGTGCTTCCATTGGACCCCTTTCAGGGATCAAGCCTTTGAGATGTTGAAGCAAAGACTTACAAATATGCCTATATTGCAATTCCCCAATTGGAACTGCCAATACAAACTTGAGACTGATGTCTCTGACAGAGCCATAGGGGGTGTGCTACAGGTGGAAACTGACAAAGGTGTTGTGACGGTCCACATGTTTGGTGGTTTGCAGGTGGGGCTAATGTTGGCCAAGAAAAAGTTTGGTTGTTTGTTGCAGGTAGAGGCCTAGTAGGTAACATAGGACTACTAGGGTAAGTAAGGCCTGGCTAGTAGGTAACATAGGACTACTAGGGGTAAGTAAGATGAGCCTAGTAGGTAACATATGACTACTAGGGTAAGTAAGGCCTGGCTGGTAGGTAATAAAGGACTACCAGAGGCAGATTTTGCCTCTACCCAGAAGAAGATATTGGCTGCTTTGGGCTATAGTGCTTCACCTAGCAGGGAACTGTGGCTGCAGAAGGTTGGAGACTGAGATAGCAAGCAGGGAACTTTGTCTGTCTGTGGGGAGAAGGTTTTGGACCCCTGGCAGGTAACACAGGATGCCAGGGAGGGGAAGAGCTCTGAAGGCTCTATGTACCCTGATACGCTTACAGGAGGTCTGTGAGCAAGCATCCTACCTAATGGACTGGTAGGGTGTCATTGTTTATGCCCATATGGGAGCTTTGGGGGAGAGGCCAAAGTGAGCATTGGAGGGTATATATTTGCTTGGAGGTGTCACCAAGGAGGTTTTCTCAGGGAAGCAGCTGCAGAACTTGGTGTGATCAGGCCTCTGGGAAGTAGAGCTGATTACTCTGCAACTAAAAGCTCAGACTTAATCACCTGGGTGAGTAAAGACAACACATAGACATTGATCTATTGTTGAATGGCCTAAGTGGAGTGCCACTTGCAAGGGCCCAGTCAAACACCAGTTCAATGTAGACTCATGTCTGGGTCTACAAGTTCTGGTAACGGGGACTGAGATAAAGAACTAAGGTGGTTCACAGAATTAACAGAAAAGACTAGTGAGAGGGACTGTTTGATCACAGAGAAGGCTAGTTGACAGGCTGTTGGTTCATATTGAATTATGGGAGCCAAGATGGTTCATTGTGCAGAGGGAACTAAGGTGGTTCCTAGTGAGGATAAGTTGAAGGGCTCAGAGATCATGATGCAGGAGTAGCTGGTCATGATAAAGGAGTAGCCATAGGACTGATAAGCTGTTGAAAGACTAGAATGAGCTGTTTTTTGTCTAAGATGGACTGATTGCTGGTTAAGCTGAAGAGCTGGAATATGAGCTGGCTGAAGGATCAGAAGATGATGATGAAGAACTGGTGGTCAGGAGGAATGAGCCAAGATTTTGCCAAATAGATTTACTGAGGTGGTAAAATGTAGAATGTTTTGCCTTGGTTTAGTATTAAGATAAAGAAGGAATGTGGATAGAAGTGTGGGTAAGATATTTATTTATTAAGTTCCTAGTATAAATGAAGGTATGTTGCTATAAGAGCTGGATACAAAGTTGTTTTGGGGGGACATTTTCCTTGGATTTTACAATATTTGTAAGTATATGAGGAAAACGTTGAAGAGGTCCACAAAGAACAGTTTAAATAGTATTCTACTATTTAAATTGGTTCAGGTTAAATACAGGGAAGCCTGGTGTCAAAATAATGAACCAGTTAATGCTTTGATGCACAGAGAGATGTCAATTTGAGCGGTTTGAGCTGTGGAAATTATGTTCCTAGTTGGATCCTGGTGGAACTTCAAAAATGGTCTATTTCTGCGCTCTTCATTCATTGGTTAAGTTCTGGAAGGTTTCCTGATGAAAATGATTGGTTAGAAGCCAAAAGCTTAAAGTATAAGCAAGGAAATAGTGAATTAATACTTTAAGCTTTTGAGAAAGTAAGTATGTAAGCTCAAGTTATTATAGTAAAAAGTGAGCAGCAATGGTTTAAGCTTCTGAAGAAAGCCATTTCAAAGGCGGAACCGTTGGGAAAGGACATTATAAGAAGGTGGCTGGAAAGTTATGGGGTCTTTTGGAGGTCTTTCCTGGGCCTTTTGAGTTTCTTCCAAGAGGTTTTTGGAAGCCTTTTGATCACCAGCAGGAGCTTGGTTGTACTTATACAAGTGGAATAACAAGGCCACTGGAGCTATAAAGAGAGCTGAAGCCCAAGATAACAGAGCAGGAGCCCAAGAATAAGAAGCTAGATCCTAAGTGTGGCGCCAGAGTCCAAGTTTAAGGAGCAGGAGTCCAAGACCAAGTACAAGGAGTCCAAGATATTGTTGGAGGACTCCAATTATTGGCAAATACATATTGTTTCCTTGACCCCCTGGGCCATATACCAGAAGGTTTCTAAGGGGATCTTCCTTCTGAGAGTGAATAAAAGCCCATTTTGACCCCTATACATATTTCTGAGATACATTTTCCCTTACTAGAGAATGGCAATCCCTTCCAGCCGGTCCCTGGCTATAATCCAGGATACACTTTGGGGACTGGTGGACAGGAACCCCACAGGTGTCTTCCTCTCTGTGGCTTAAAAATCCAGGAAGCTCACTGACTCAGAACAATATTATCTCATACATGATAAAGAATTAGCGGCAATTGTGCACTGCATCAAGAAATGGTGCTGTTACCTGAAAGGGGCTATCTTTCCACCCTGCGCCCTAACAGATTACGTCATTTCAGTACTTCAAAACACAGTCCCACTTGACACACCGCCAAGCAGGCTGGGTTGAGCGCCTATCCCCCTACCAGTTGCACATTGAGTACAAGCCTGGGAAGGAACTTGTCACTGCAGACACCCTCTCAAGGCTCTACATAGCATCCATTACCAGGGACAATGGCTACAATCCAGATTGACCAATGCTTTACCTCTTTCCTGAAGCAACTTGTTATGAAGGCCTTAATTTGGTAACAATCTCCAAGCTAAAGGGAAAAAAGCCAGTTCATCACTAATTCTGGCAACCTCTGCCGCCAGGAAGAGACAGGAGAAAAGACGCCCTAAATTCCCACCACACAACGTGGCAACACCATACTACATTACCACTGCACCTTGGGTCATATCAGAGGATGTAACCTCTTTGAAATCATGAAACATAAGGTTTGGTGGCTGTGTATGCGCCAAGACATCTTGTACCTCTTCAAAACATGTGTGTTGTGTGAAAAAAACATGTCTAAGCCTGCACCCCCAAGTCTGTCCTTCCCATTAAAGCCATGGAACCCTTTGAGCAGTGGGCCCTTGATATTGTTGGGCCCCTCCCCAAAGACAGACTGTGGAATAAGTACATCATAACAGCCATTGATTACTTCACCTGTTGTACAGTGGCATGGGCAACCACTAATCACACTGTCACCACCATCACCTGTTTCATTGGCAAGGAAATTGTGGCCTGCTTTGGGCAACCCAAACATCTTATCACAGATGGTGGCCCTGAGCTTGTTGGACATGTCATGAAGGTGTACTGCGCCAAGAATGCCCTCCAACAAATAGTCACAACTCCCTATCATACGCAAGCCAATGGACGCGTAGAGAGGTTGTGGCTCACTGGTCCAACTGATTATCAAGCTCTCACAGGAACATCCCAATACCACATGGACTGAACACTTGTCCACTGCCCTACTCATCTTATGAGAGATAATCAACAGGGGCACCAGGTTCAGCCCCAGCGCTCTGGCCTTTGGGATGCCTGACAGCTTGACAAGAGTAGAACAGGGGAAATTATGATCCAAAGTTCCTTGGAACCCCCCCTTGTTGACTACTCCTTCCCTGAACCAGTGGCGTGCCAAGGCCTGAGACATTGAACACAAGCAAATCAAGGGAATAACAAAACACCTCAAGGCCAGATACACCAAAGGTGACCCCGTCTACGCCCTCAACCCTAATTCAGCTAAATTAGAACCCAATCACTTGAGGCCTTTCAAAGTAGCTGCGGTCTATGACAACCACACCTACCAACTTGAAGATGCTAAAGGAAACACCAAGAAGCTTCACCACAATTGCTTGCGCCCCTGCCGCGCCATCCCCACACAAAGTTTGTTTGTGCAGACCTTCCCAGATCTTCCACAGACTCCAATCCTGATGTCTGACAACAAGCAGGGGGCAAGGGGGGTGTTGCAACCAAGTTTTCAGACTTGCCTGCCAACATTTCTCACAATACACAGGGGGGCTCAATGAGTTGCCCCTTGACATATCTAACAACACAAATCAATCTGATGGCAATGTCAAACTGCGAGCACTTTCTCCTAATTAGGAGTATTGCAACTGAACCAATGAGGATTCAGTATTTAAATTGGGGAAGACAACAGTCCAATAGAAAGGACAGGAATAATAAGAATAAGGTTCTGTTTATTGTAGAATATTGTGACTAATATAATATATGGGGAAAGCCACACGGCCACAAGGGGGTGGCATGTTCCATGTAAGGATTGGAGCCAAGGAATAACTTTTGCAGGGATCAACAGGTCAAATTGATAGTATTCCTAATTAGGAGAAAGTGCCTGCAATTTGATATTGCCATCAGATTGGTTCATGCCGTTAAATACATCAAGGGGTGACTCATTGAGCACCCCCTGTGTATCAGAAGATATGTTGGCAGGCAAGTCTGGAAACTCGGTTGCAACAGGAGCACTGCCAATCAACCTGCTGATCCATGCATAAGTTATTCCTTGGCTTTAAACCCTACATGAAACACGCCACTATGCCACCCCCTGTGGCCCTGTGACTTTCCCCATATATTATATTAGTCACATTATTCTACAATAAACAACACCTTATTCTTATTATTCCTGTCCTTTCTATTGGACTGTTGTCTTTCCCAATCAAATACTGGACTCTAATTGGTTCAGTTGCAACAATTCAATGCCTGCAAATCTTGGAGCTTTCCCTACTGTATCTGAAGCTGAGACACTTGCCCCATCCTAATGTTCTAAATTCTATGCTGAAAATTCTTTGATTCTCTCCCAGGTGGGTTATCTAGGTTTATTTTGGTTAGGGTTAATCATTTTGCTTAATCCTAGCGTTTTTTTTGGAAATTTTACCAAACAAAATTTGAAGATTCATTGGTGGTTAATCATCAACTCCATGTAGATTTGGGTGGTGATTCCACACCACATGGAGACTGCTTCCTACTATCCAACCATTTTTGTCACAGTGGGGTGCAGATGCCCTGCACCCAATTTTTCCTCCCTTGACCAGCTGGTCAACAAATCCTGATCTAAAAGGAGGTCAGGTAATAGCTTACAGAACCACAATTGTTAGTATCTGTAAGCTGTCCAAATATTGTGTGCAAGGAGGCCACCTTATCAAGATGTATCCAAAGGCTTTAAGTAATAATTGTCCCCACCAAACTACTTTAGTAGTTTGATATTTTTTTCCACATAAAATACCTTGCCTCATGATTCACTTATTCCAACATTTCCCAATCAGATCTGTAATAACCAGATTACTAGATTCTGCCTTCTCACCTCTTCAATTTCTTGGAAATCTTCATCCTCCTGAAAAAATGATTCCTGAAACCTGCAAAATTGAATGCAAACCTATCTATGCAGCTGATTCCTTGAATCTGAGTCAAATTAATGTCTTCTTGTTGTATCTGTGCATAATCTTCTGCTGCACATTACCTTATTCACTCTTCAAGGGTTGTCATTTCATATTAAACACACACTGTCTCCTTCTCATTGGTAATTTCACCCTAATTGTCAGGATTCACCTTTTAGCTGCTATTCTGTTTCTTTATATTTATTTGTCTCAATTGGCTTATAAGTATTATCTGTTTTGTCCTCTGTCATTTATTTTTATTCTCCTATTCTTCCTCTTCATTTTCCATATTTAAGTTTCAAATTTTGCTCTGTTTAAGCCTAATTATGATCTAAAATTTGGTTAATACTATTTCAGATTTTCCTTACCTCTCGCCACCCAGTTTCAAACCCTGACCTACGCAAGAAATATTAGAAGTTGGCTCTGAAAGTCTTACCTTCACTATACGCTTTTCTTAATCTTCAGACTGGGTTTTCCCAACTTTTTGCTTGCTCTTACCTTAGGAGCTTTGCCGTAACTGTCTTCTTCTCCTTCTGGTCCCCTTTACCTTTGAATTTAACTATCATAAGTTAAATTTCAAATATTGATGTCTTCTACCTCTTTTTTTTGTCAAGAGTTTCTCTAACCAAAAATGGTTAAACTATCTATCCCAATCTCTGCATCTCATAAACAAAGCAAAATAAAAGGCTTGGTTTTTTCCAGTCTCAACACTAAGTTGAGATTGTTTGACTTGCACCCCAAAAAGGTACTTGTTAGGTTTTGTGGCCTGTGTTTCTTTCCAATTTTAGTTTAAGTTTTAAATCTTTGATCCTATGATTTCTTTTGACTTTCTTCTTCACCAGCTAGATAGTTTTATTAGTAGTACACACAATTTGATTGCTGATAGCTTTAATCCTCCCACTAGTGCAGAGCAATTCCCAGACTTAGAAATTAACTTTTTGACCAAATTGTCCGTCATTAAGACTGGACTCTATTTTATCTTCTTAGGGTTAATAAACTGCCTTAGTCCTTATTTTACCTTGTATAAGCTTTTAAGAGCCTTAGTACAGTTGCTACTGCAGACCTTGCCCACCTTTTTGTATTTGACTAACATAAATATCATTGGGTTAAAAGCTTTAGTCTACAACCATCTTCCCCAGACCATGATACCTTACACTAATTTGGGTATACATTCCCCATTTCATCAATCACAACAAGCTATCACTCTAATTCACCCTGACAGTGACAAGGTAAAAATATCCAATTTTAAAAGCTTTGTCCATATTTTTACTGCTTTGGTATTGAAATTTTACTGAAGGTTTCAATTATGTGGGTCTTAACTATAAAAGATTGCATGCCTTTCTTAAAGCTGAGGTTTCTGTTGTTCATCTCTTTGTTCCTCCTTGTACTAGATCTTTGGATTGCTTAGAAGATACTCTGACATGTGATGACTTCCTCCTAATTTTCACTTTACATGATCTCCCAGGCTAAGCAAGGAAGTTGATAGCTTTTTTGGTCTATCTCTTTTCTGTCCTGGTTTGGGAAGATTTGTTTTATATCCTTGAACATAGACTATTATTTCCCTCTTTTTCTTATTAATAAATCTTATAATACCCTAGCTACCTACTCTTTTCTGGAAAATAAAGTAGATGAGAACTAATAACCCTCTCTTTATTCATCAATGATTTATCATAAGCTTGTCTATTTGGTAGGTTGGTGGGTTTAGGATTGATCTTCTTAGCCATGGGCTGCAACATGATTTTTTTACCTCTCTGCACCCTTCTCTCTCTCTGGAGGCCTATAATAGAATGGTCATGTCAGTAGCTTATTGGATAGCAGCTAGAATTTCCCCATCTGGTTGAAAGCCAATGTTTTTAGCCTAGGCCCCTCTCCTACACTAATTTAGCTTTGGTATTGATGCCTTTTATACAAAAGATCTCCTCCTTAAAGTTACAGCTCACACTGTATAATCTTTCCACTTCAAATAAAGTTATTGTACGACCTTACTTATTTCCCCTCCTATGACTCTTCAAAAGATAGCACAGTTTCATTAAGTGAAAGAAAAAATTATTGATAATATAGGTTTTGTATATAAAATAGCAAAGGATCCGGATCAGACGGGGTGGATTCTAGTGAAAAGTGCCTCAACACTGTATCAGAGCCTAAGATGCTGGTGCTGAGAGTTCAATTCAACGCATATAGGCTTGGTTTGGGTGAGTTATAAACAAGTGGTTCAAAAATTCTTTCTTCGTTGAGTTAGACTTTTTGACTTTGCATTGAAATCAATATGAGAAGCTTTCTTAAAGTAAAAGCTGATCCCCTTTACTGATTAAGCAGCTCATTAAAATATGACTTATATGTGCTTTTTACTATTTAAAAGATATTTGGAGTTGTACCAAAGATTATTTGGAGGCTTCATACCAAAGTTTTTGACTGCTGAGTTTTTTATAAAAAACTAGGCCAGCTCTGGAAAGCATGAGATACTGCTGCTAATCTTTTTGCTGTAGCCACTTCAGCTTTTGAGCGTCCAAACCACTAGACCCAAAGTCAATTGAAGGACTTTTGTCTTTTCACCTCATCTGTTGTAGCGGTGAACCACAAATAATGATTGATTGAAGACAAGAAGAGAAGTTTATTTTTGCTAAGGGTTACATTTTAAGGGGAATCGAAATGAATCGATTAAAGGTGTGTTGACAAATTCACCATAACACTGTCTAAGATTGGGTTTTATGAAGTTTTATATTGAAGGAGTGGAAATCAGGAGTCCAAGTCAATTAGCTCCAATTAAATTTTCGGTGCTGTGAGGTGGGGTAGCAGGGCTGCTTCGGCCAAGCTCCGGCCGGCCGAGGCCAGATTCCGGCTCTGAGCCATCCAATCAGAAGAGTTATTTTAAATATAAGGGTCATGCCTTTTTGGCTGGTGCGGCCAGAAGCTAGCCGGAGCTGAACCGCAGCATCCTTAGTAGTATGAAATCTTGGCCTGGCAAAAAAATGTTTGGCATAAATCAAAAGCAAGTTCACTTTCATTATTGCTTTTAGTACGAAACAAACCTTATGTCTAACAGTAGAGGAGACATGGTAAATCAGAGTTCCTCTAGCTCAGATAGTAGAAGTGCTATTCCTGGCGAGTGTAAGGCAAATATATTTTTTGTTACTCATACTTAAATTTAGGCAATGAAATTTTGGAGCCCCCCTTTAAAGTAAGTTGATCTTTCTAAATTTTAGAATAAATATTACGCCACAGTTTTATTCCAAGGGTGTCTTTACTGTGGGACTCGTCATGTTCATCAATTTTCCAAATATATTGTATCTCATTACCTATATTTAAAGATTTTATTTACTCTGGACTGAGTCATCTTTTGAATGAAATATTTAAAAGTTTAATAAAGGTTGATCTTTGAATCCAATCTTGAAGCTATAATTTATAGCACTATTTTACGAATTGTTTTGGCAGAAGTTTCTCTGCTGGATATTTGCATTATTTCTTTTTTTGAGCCCAAGGACCTCTATTTCCTACAGAGTGTATTTAAATTTCAATAGAAAATGAACACATCAGGTTCTAGAGATGACACCTTAATAAACAGCGCTTTACCAAGAGAAACGAAAGGTACTTCTTTGATTTGAAGCTGCGATATTTAAGTGTCACTTAGCTGCTAACCCTCGCCTTGCGCCACTCGAAAGCAGGTTTGATAGGCTTCTTTTGCTACTGGATAACAAGAACCTTGAAGAACTTAAGAGTGAAATTAAAGTAAAGTAATCTTTGGTGCGATTTAACACCGATAGGAACTTAAGGCTGACGCTGGAAAAATGCGTGAGCATCAACCATGAAGTTTACCTCTCTCGCGAACTGCAGCCCAGCATTTCAGATCTTAAGGAAGAGTTAGACAAGACTAAAGAGGAGATGAAATGTTTAAAGAAGCGTAATTCCATGTTGGAGGTTGCATTTCAAAACAAAGAGAAAGTCACCACTCTTGAAAAATGGTATTAAGATTAACAATATCTTTAATTTGAAAGGGTCAACTACTTAGAAGAATTCCCGGAATTCAACACTCCAGAGAAGCTATACAAAGCTTACTTAGATGCCAGCATCCAAGCCGCAGCAGCCCAGAAGCTTGGAAAAGACTACATTGAACAGATCGAGCGCCACTTTAAAATTATCAACGAAGATTTTCAGCGCTTCTATTCCCAAGCAGTATCTTTAGTTACATATGTTCTGTATTCATATTCGTAGATAAGCTTGGTTCCGGCTGCCGAGGATAGACTGGCTTTGGAGAAGAGGCTGAGTAGTTCCCAAGATACAGTACAAGTGGTGCGTCGCACCATGTTTCTACTTTTTAAAAAGATGGCCAAAGAAAACAGCATGCTTAAACGAAATCTTCCTCCTCTTGCTACCAATGAATATGAGCTTATAGAGAACGCTAGAGGTTTGCTCCCAAGTCTTTCAAGCTAACCAGTAGATATGGCACTATGGAAAGCAAAAGCTGAAAACCTTGAGGAAACCCTACGACTCACTATGATGGATTTTAACCTGGAGCCTTCATATAGGGTACTATATTTTAATGCCCTAACCATTTGACTAGATTTTGGAGCCCAGAGTAAATCCAGTATCTACAGATATGTTAGCCAAAGAGAAGTATTTGAAGCTCCTCAAATTAGAAAATGAGCGCCTGCTTAGACTGCTAAAAGGAAACCCAAATTTAGAAGAGCTTGTCCCAGCTGAAAGCCTGAGTAGAGCTGAAACCCAGATCGAACAACTGCAGTCTATTAATGAAGACCTTAAAAAGAAAGGTGAACGCAAAGATGCTATATTCAAGCTTCGTGCCATAGAATTTCGGCGCATTGTCCGTGATCTGCTGGGCTACGACATTGAGATCACAAATTCTGGTTCTGAGCTCAAGATCACCCCCTCAGAGGCACCATTCCACTTTCTCTTTAAGTTTTCAGATGTTGTCGAAAAAGACATTGGCAAGCTTATTGTCATTGGTGACAAGCCAGCCTGTCTTGATGCTCTGATCAGACATTGGATTGGAAATTGTGACTTGGTAGTTGGGTTCTTTAATTCTTTGGCTATAAGACGAATAGAAGAGAAGTGTGAGAAGATTCTCGATTCCAAAAAGGTTTAACTAGCTAAAGTGCTTAACAAACAATCACAGGAATGCCTTTATTCTTAGCTTATTTACCAATATAACACAGCTGCTCCATTAAACTGGGCTAACGATATCCGGAAACTATGCTTCTACACTGGTTAATAAAGTCTTGCCATTACTTATACGAAAGCAAATCTTCAAAGTAGATCAAAATTCAAACTTAGCTAGAGTTTGATAGAACCAATCATCTAGACCATTTATCATTAGTTAAGTAGCCCCTTTATGATGTTAGCTACAGATGAACATCCAAGTCGGTATTCAAAGTTAACTTTTAGAATAGTTGCTGCAGCCAGCCCAGAATTTATCTGGGCATCAGTATTTCATCAGGAAACCCAAGATCTTGCTAACAAACGTAACTATAATCTGCAGGAACAGACGTGCTGTAGGATTCTGCAAATGCTCACAAAATATGAAAGCAAATACGAAAGATGATTTAAAGTATTAATATTTACTGTAAGAAACTGATAACTTACAGGGCTTAATATCTTACAGAACCAGTACTTGGTAGTGTTACAACCAAGATTATCCCCTTGTCCACCAACATATCTCACAATACACAGAGGGCACTCAAAGAGTCGTCCCATGACGTGATTAACAGTATGGACCAGTCTGAGTGCAATGTCAAATTGTGGGCACTATCTCCTAATTAGGTGCACTACCAATTCAACACACTGATCCCTCCCTAAAGTTATTCCCAGCCAGAATGTTATATGGAACACACCACTATGACACCCCCTGGCAATATTAGCTCCCAAATATAGTATATCAGCCTTATTGTTCCTAAAATAAACACATCTTATTCCTATTATTGTCATTTTTATTTGGACTGTTGTCTTCCCCAATCTAAATACTGAACTATTATTTATTCAGTTGCAACAGTGGTAGCAGCTGTAGGTTCAATTAACACTTTACATATAGGGAAATCCCCCTCAATAAAGGACAAAGTGCTGCCTGTATAGCTACACCTCACCAAGAAACTTTTCTTCCCATCCCTGATGGGGACATCTCCAAGGGTTATGCTGTATACCAGGATCAACTAGTTCTCACCAGCGTCTACAATTGACTCTTCCTGGGGCAACATGACATTAGCGTCACCCCACCTCAGTCTGATCTGCTGCAGCGCATGATGAACTTGCAATTGAAATCTTTCACAGGTGGTGTAGAGGGGGCTAGCATACTAAGTTGGCTGCACTCCACCAAAACCCACCTTCACATTTGCCAGGTACCTGAGCCCATGGGAGACCACTGTGTCAGGGCGCCTCACAGAACCTGCTGCCATATGGTTTCCCAACTGGGCTTGGCAAGAACATGAAACCACCTGAAAAGCCTTCAGAAACACTGTCAAGTCTCTCTACAGTGAAACATTTTTACACATTGTAGTGGATACCCCCTTCTGGCCATCAAGCAAACAGGATCTGTCCCTGAATATCTTGCAGCTTGGCAACAAGCCCTTGCCGCTGCCCCAGAAGCTGCCACTGACAGAAACACCATGTTACTCACTCTTATTGCCAATGGGCTTAAGCCTCACATTTGCAAGTGGGTTCCTGTAGGGCGTTGTACCTCTATTGATGACTGTTATAAAGCCATTATGGGGGCCAAAAACCAAGCATTTGATGGGGTTCTGCAGACCCAATCATGCACCTCCTCAGTCTCTTCCTGTGCCTGGCAGCGCCCACAACCAAGTAGGCTGCTGCCAACCCCGTCAGCAGGAAAATGAAGCTACAATTAGCTCAGATTGAGAACCCAGGAAAAGCCTGGGGGTTGTAGATACAAGAGGTTCTGCAACCCTGCTTGACCCCCACTCCCAATCTCTCATTGCCAAAAACCCCTACAACTATAACATGCATGATGTTAAAACCTTAGACATGTTTCAGGTGCACAGTGGCAAGCCTGTCCTCTAAGCCAGCCATTCTTCAAATAAAATCACTCACTTGGCCTCTCATGGCTGGGCTCAGTTACAATTTTTAGAAGGCCTATACTGGTTGTACCACAATCACCCCTATATCAACTGGGATATCTCAGTTATCACTCTTAATAGAAACAGTGTGGGCTTTAAGATCTACTCCATCAAAATGAACAAACTCCTTCATGACACCATCTTTGTATGGATAACATAGGAGGGCTCCTATGAATTCAAAGAGGGAAAATTGGATTTCAACCAATTCTCATTTGAGGTCATCTGCTCTGAAACTTCTCTGCCCCCTTTGAACAATCCACCACCACCAGTGTTTCAAGAACTCCTCAAAGAGTTTAAGAATTTCTTTAGTAAAATGCTAGACCAGTTATCTCCTCCTTGGGAGATTCAACACAATGTGCAACTACAAGGGTCCTTATCAAAAGCTCACTTACTTTACCTTCTAACACTCAAAAGGACAAAAATTTCCAACAGCATCTTGTAAAGGCCTTGGACAAGGGCTTCATCTGCCTAGCATTGTCACTGCACGGAGCTGCAGTCTTCTTTGTAGCAAATAAAGATGGTTCACTCTGTCTAGTTACCAATTAATTTACACTAAACAAAGTTACCATTAAAAACAAATACCCCTGTTGTTGATTGGCAGCCTGTTTGAAACGCTCACAGGTACAAAGATCTTTATCAAGATTAATCTCACTGCGGGGTACAATCAGGTTCACATTGCTTCAGGGGACAAGGCAAAAGCATTCTTCTGCACCTGCTATGGGTTGTTCAAGTACTGGGCCATGAATTTTGGTATGATGTGACTGCCATTAGAAAACCCCCTTGAACCTGACCCCCTCCTGAGGAGCTCCCTCCAATGGACCTCAACCCCCTTCCTACAAGGTTTTTCTCCTGATCTGCAGGTTTTCTTGACCTCTTCCCTCTTTTTTTTAAATTTGATTGTCCTTCTTTAGCCCTATGGGCTTGCCATATCACGTCAGCAATGTCTGGGTAGCCTAAATAAATGAATTTTGGTATGACCAACACTTCCTCCACCTTTGCCATGTCTATTAGTAAGGCTTTTGAGAAGTTGATTCCCAAATTTAGAGAGCTTATTGCCCTCTCACCAAGCTGTTGGACACTAAAAAACTTTTTCAATGGATGCCTGCAAGAGATCAGGCCTTTGAGAAGTGTCAAAACAACAGGGTTGACTCCCAGAAAGGTTCTGACCAAGTGGGTTTGTGACCCGCAATATAAATTTCCAGTGACCCATAGCCAAATAAGGAAGTCAGGTTGAATTCCCAGAAACAGAAACATGAGCAAACAATGATCTCATGTGGTGATGGCTCAATTTAGTGCTTAGCTCATTATCAGGATCAAGCCATCCCCTAATCATCTAACCAAGTGATCAACACAATCATGTTTCTGATATCCATGATTCACAACAACTATATAATATTATCTCTCAATAAAGAATATTATATGATTTCCAATTATTTTTCCCCTTGTAACTCTGCTAAAACAGCACAGTTAAAATGTAAGCTTAAAAATCTTATCATTGCACCCATTCTACAGTTTGCTAACCAAAACATCAGTAAAAACTTGAAACTGACGCTTCTGACTGGGCCATAGAAGGCGTGCTGCAAGTAAATACTGATGAGGTACCTTTTTTCCAGTAGCATACAAGTCCAGAAAGCTCAATGACACAGAACAACACTACTTCATTCATGATAAGGAGTTAGCTGCAATTGTCCACTGTGTCAAGAAATGGTACTGCTACTTGAAAGGCGCCACCTTCCCACCTTGTTCCTTATAGACTATAATCCCCTCTAATACTTCAACACTCAGTTGCACTTGAACTGGTGTCAAGCAGGATGGGCTGAATGTCTGTTTTCTTACCAACTATGCATAGTTTACAAGCCTGGAAAGGAGTTAGTTACAGCTGGTGCACTATACAGGCTATACATAGTATATATCACTGGGGACAAGGCCTAGATCCAGACTTGCCCATTCTCTACCTTCACCCTGAAGCCATCTGCTGCAAGGAACTTAACTCAGCAGTCATCTCAAAGTTAGGGGACAACAAAATCCAGTTTACTACAGATGCTGGCAATGTGTGCTGCCAAGCAGAGACAAATGAAAAGATTCTTACATCCCACCACACAACAAGAAGACACAATCTTACATTATCATCATATATTAGGCCATATCATAGGATATGACCTCTTTGAAATCATGAAGGGTAAGGTTTAATGGCCCTGCATGCGCCAGGATTCTGTAACCCATTGAGACATGGGTGCTATGTTAAAAGAACACATCTAAGCCTGTCCTGACCAAGCCATTCTTACCAATCAAGGCAATGAAACCCTTCAAAAAGTAGGCCCTTGAACTTTTTGGGCCTCTGAATAAAGATAAGCTGGGCAAGGAATACATCATCACATATATCAACTCCTTGACTCACTGGCCAGTGGCATAGAAAACCACTAATTGCACTGTCACAACCATCACCCAGTTTATTGGCAAGGAGATTGTGGCATGCTTTGGCTGCCATAAATAGCTTATCACCAACAGGGGTCCTGAACTTGTAGGCAACATTATGAAGGCATAATGCGTCAAGGATGCCCTTGAACAGGTAGTCATCACGCTTGCCGTATGTCTAGACTGTTAGATATAGCTAGCAAGAATTAGCCCTGGTAATTTTTCAATTACTTTACCTGAATGCAGGGTATTAAAACCAATATAGGAGTGAACAATATGTGAGGGTAAAAACCTATCTTTATTTCATATAAAAACCAAGTATATATAGAGAGGTGGGAAATTGGTAGAGGGAAAATTGGTGGGATAGAAGGCTGGGGAATTAGGCCAGGTTTGGCATCAATACCATAATCAAAATTTAATATTGTCAGGGTAAAGTAGAGAGAGCTTGTTGTAATCAATCAAATGGGGAATGTACACCCAAATTAGGATGACATTACCAATTAGGAGGAGATAATGTGTGTTTACTTGTAAATGATAACCCTTGAAGAGTGAATAAGAAAAGGTGCAGCAGAAGATTATGCACAGGTACATCAGGAAGACCTTCATTTGGCTTAACGTCAAGGAATCAGCAGCATAGATAGGCTCACATTCAATTTTGCGGGTTTCAGGAATCATTTCAACAGGAGGTAGAAGATTACCAGGAAATTGCAGAGGTGAGAAAGCAGAATCTAGCAGTCTGGTTATTACAAATCTGATTGGAAAATATTGAAATAAGTGAATCATATAGGCAAGATATTTATTGAGAGTAAAATATCAAACTATTAAGGTAGTTTGGAGGGGAAAATTGTTACTTAAAGCCTTTGGGTACATCTTGATGAGGTGGCCTCCTTGAATACAATATTTAGACAGCTTACAGATACCACTAATGGTGGTTCTGTAAGCTGTTACCTGACCTCAAAGGAGGTCAGGATTTGTTGACCAGCAGGTCAAAGAAGGGAAATTGGGTGTGGGGCATCTGCACCCCACTCAGACCCAATTTTCTGTGCCATCACCCACTTGCAATCAATTGTTAGATTTAAATCTACAATTGCCGCAAGCGGGCAGGGCTTTGGGCCAGGTTTCCCCGGGTTGCGGTGCTTTAGCCAAGCTACACCTGGGAAAACTATGGCCATGACAAATATTAATATAGGTTATTGATTTTGCACCCAGAAGTAGAGATTGATTGGGCAATTATATTATTGACATCACCTTCATTTAGGTTTCCAGACTCAAGCGCCAAGTATGAGCCTTAATTTCAGAATCAAAGGCCTTGTTTGTTGCCCCTTTGTGTAACCTTCAAATTGCCAAATTACTGAGAGTATTTGAGTGGAATCCATAATACTCTGGTATCCACTAGTTCTTGATCAATTGGTTGAGCAGTTGCCTATGTGTAATTACGTTCTGGATCTGACTTTCAATTTAATGTTCATCAAATTCATCACATTTTAGCACACTGCAACAACATTGTATCATTCTCAGGCTAATAAAGGCGTGGAGCGCCAGAATGGTTCCCTAGTACAGCTAATTGCCAAACTTTCCCAGGAGCACCCAAACACTGCCTGGACAGAACACCTTCCCACTGCTTTGCTTATATTACAAGGGGTAGCTTTTGATGCCTTGTCGGTATTATTGCAGATTGGTTTACAATCCCTAGCAGCTTTGACTTATTTTGCTTGTTTTATCAAGGCATTGTTTGCAATTTGGTGCTTGTTGTGTATTTTTTCTTTGAAATCATTGAGGTAATCTTATGTTGCCTAATTGAAATATTTTTCAGTTAACTGATCACTATGGAATTGTTTCAAGCCTTTAAGTTTCTCCAGGGGTGCTTTGCTTAAGTTTGAATCCATCTTTACATCTAACCAGCCTTTGCTTGTCCTTGCAGCTAGAAAACTTGCTGTAATTCATACCTTCTGCCCTATAACTTCTATGGTTTCCCACTCAAAAAGGCTGCTGGACCAGAATGCACCTGTCTATTGTTGTCAATTATAGCTATATTTTTTATCTTTCTGGCTTGTTTGCAGTTACTTTAAATGTCATGTAAACCCTGGCTGCAAAACTTAAGGTTTAATCTTGTTGCTGACACCAGCTATCAAGAAGAAAAATGAGAAAAAAAACTTTGATAAACTCTATCTTTATCAAAAATGAAAAGGGTAGTTTTTCATCCTGAAGATGACTGTAGTGTAGCTCTAAAGATAATGATACATCATGTATATAGGGGTTGGTTCTGATTAGGCAGCATGAGTAGAGATACTGGGATAACATTTGGGTGCTTCTGATAGAGGGGCTAACATTATATAATATACAGTTTATTAACAGATTAAGTTGAGTCCTGAACCAATTCACAGACTGGTGAATCTGTCACAGCATTAAATGACAGCTTTATTCTGTGGTCTGATAACTGATTCCCAATACTTGAATAGTGATGTTTCAATGTGTATAATAATTCAGCCAACCTAATTTAAATTTTGTTATTTTTGGGTCCTTTAAGATTGCTGTTAAATACTTCATCTGTTTGAAAAATCATATCTGTATTTACTTGTGATTTATGTATTGCAGTACATAAAAGGTTCATATTGTTTACTAATAGGTGTATGAATTCAATTAATGGTTCAGCAGCATTCTATGTAAATGTGTGGCAATAAATAGATTTACTAGCAGTGTAATATCAAAAATCCACATTTTTAAAATTAGAGATACTTTTATAGTACAATCTCATATTTCAACCTATCTTCAGACAGGGATTTTATTGTGTACTTACACAGTAACAGTTTTATGTAAGGTGGAGTTTTGATGGTAATTATCTAGACTCAGGGACAGGCCCTTAGTTGTATTAGTATTGTCGCAACATCTCCAATTACTCCCTCTTGGGGAATTAACGCCCGAGTAAATCATCGAACAGCTCACTGAATGGTTCACCGTCCCACCAATAAACTGGTGGCACCTTTATCAGTCAACCATCTATGACGGGGATCACTCAATCCAGGTCCTAAATGGAACACAACTTGATTAAGCCTCGTGACACAAGAGGAACATTACTCAGATAAGCCCCATGACCTCCATGACGTACATGGATGGCATGTGGCTTATCATGATACTATATACTATTCTATATTCATATCCAATAAAGTATCATTCTCTTCTTAAATCTTTCCCTTATTTTGTTTATTATACTTCCCAGAAGTATAAACTTGACATTATTAACCTTATACATGGTACTTTTCATATCATCAGGCTTATGTTACCCTTTACTATGTATCATGCTTTATGGACTATCATTCTTTTATCTAACCTTTTCTTCATATTGTGTGAGTAAGGCTATCTTCATTGAAGTTTTTTTGGGACTTGCTTTTATTTCCAAATAATAATATCTTGTTTATTACCTTTGAAGCTTTGGGTGCTTTCAACACCTGGGCAGTGCTTGTTGTCTGACAAAGGATTTTGGAAAGAGGGGAGTTTATCGCACCTGCTTTGGGCATTGGGATTCAGAGTTGGGTGGGTGGCTTTCAGGCTGAATCACTCGAATTGGCTGCTTTTCAATAAAACTTCACAACAAGAATTCATTAGTGAATTTCTTCTAGAAGCAATTAAACTTCGATCAAGACTTAACTTGCTTCACCATCTCTGGTTCAATAGTGTATATAAATTTCTAGTTATATAGCGAATTGATAGCATGGGATTGAGGCTACTTCAATAGCCACACAAGCCAAGAATACTGCAATTAGCACCCTCATGACGAAACACATTCAATACGACTCAGTGTACCAAGTATCCTTAAAAAAAGCTCTATCTGCAGGGTAGCAAGGTGACTGTCAGCAGATCCTTCCTTGATCGTAAACACCCAGCTAGAATCTAAGTATTAGAATGTCCGAGGAGTACGAACCGCTATCTGTTGATGAGCGCCTTAAGCTGGCTGCCGATCTGCTTCTGGAGGCGCCTCCTGGTGAAATCGACGATGTCATCGCAGGTAACCCCTAAAGAGTTCGATAGAGCATTCCCTTTTTAAATGTTTTCTAATTTCTTTCATCGGATTTTTATGCTCTGGGCACTTATGTTTAGCTTTCTTTTTTCAAGTAAAAACTCTGTTCCCAATTTAAGTTAATTATTGGCCAAGGAACGGTATGCAGCTTTTCTAAACGTGATATAATCAGAATTTTTCATATTTCACTCTTGATAAAACATTTATTGAAAATTTTAACGATAAGTTTAGCTTGCTCCGGCTTAATAGCAACGATAAAGATATTGAAAATTAAGGTATCGAATACTTGAAGGTTCAGCTAAGCAATTAAAAATTTAAGGTTGAAACAACAAAGGGATTAGTTAGCGGCTCTCTAGTACTTTAAATTGGCTTTTTAATAAGGGGTTCAACTTAAAGAGCGTGGTTTAAATATACTATTTTTGATTAATGACTTCCGTGATCTATTGCAAAAGTTTAAGAGCTACTACCTTTTTCTATTATTTCCTTGGATTCATTTGATCTTGAAACCTGTTAAAGTTTCTCTGTTTGAGCCTTTGATTGGTTTTAAAGCCGTTATGGATATTTAAAGTCTAGCTTCATTATGGATTAAAAGAGCTTGTTCATATAGCTATATGTATTTTTTTGCAAAGATGGGTCAAATGGCTGATGTAAATTCAATTGATCACACGAAATGTTAAATTTCTTCTTTTTTGTGAAAAAACTTAAAGTAGCATCCAGACTGTTGCTTGGACTTATTATAAGTATAGTTTCGTTCAAAATAGCCTTGTGAATAGTAACTTATAAATATTGTAATTGATGTTTAGATATCAGCAACTTGGTCGATAATGACGAGCTGCTTGAACCTAAAATCATGGAAAGCCTTAGAGTTTACAATTCTCAAAACTTTATTGAGATCGAGCTCCCAGACATTGAGCACAAGGTATCTCCCTCTTCCTTATTATTTTAGCTGATCTTCTCTGAAATAGGTTCTGATAACAAGCTTCAACCAACTTGAAACTGATGTCTTTTATGATCCTCGTTCTAAGAATAAATTCAAGTACAACTGTATTTCTCAGGTAGGAACATTCGGGTTTCTAAAGTCATTTCGATTTAGAAAATAGAAGAGATGGAAGCATTCGAAGCTGATGAAGAAAATGAGCCTCTAAGGTAAATGTAAACCTATTCAATGCTTAAGTGAGTAGGCTTTCAATCCAAGCTGCCCTTGACGCTCATACGGCAAAACATTATCCCGAAGGCGTTTGCTCTGTGTTTGCTACAGAGACTGGGTTTGCTATGATCGTTATTGGATCAAAGCTCAACAAGAAGAACTTTTGGAACGGCCGCCTAAAATCCTGCTGGGTTTACAACTCCTCGTCAGGAGAATTAGTCGGTAACATCCACTCCAGAGTTCATTACTACGAGGATGGCAATGTCCAACTGAACTCATCCCGAGAGTACAAGGAGACACTGGAAGGTCGTGACTCCGCTGATATCGCTTCTGTTGTCGTTTCAAAGATAGGAAGGATTGAGCAGGAGTATCAATCAGCATTGAATGAAGGCTACAGTCATCTCAACAATACAGCATTCAAGGGTCTGCGAAGAACTCTTCCTGTGACCCGCTCTAAAATTGATTGGAATCAAATCATGTCCTATAAACTTGGATCGGAAATCCACAAGTAATAAAGGTGTAGCATTTTAAAGTCACACTCTTCCTCACAACTTGACTAAAATTTCCCTCTTCCGAATTAAAATACGATTTTCTCTTCATAGAAATAGTTGAGCTGAGCAGGACCATTTACAAAGGCGGCAGTTCTCTATGCTTGGCCTATATGCATAATAGTTGGGTTGCTTTTTTTCAAGAATGATCAGGTCAGGGTAAATGCACAATGTAAAGCGAACCTACAACACCCAAGGCAGCACACATTTCTTCAGCCCTTTTCTGCACAAAAAAGCCCATGTGGGGATAAACTATCATTCTAAATGGCCAAACCGCCGTTTATGGAAACGGGAGGGGTATCGTTTGACATTCTTTGCCGGCCTCTTGTCCCTAGGCTTTGTAAGAGGACCAAAGCTATCAGTGATCATGGCGCTGAAAGCAGCTCAGGTTTCCGGCCGATCAGATGCTGGCTTGTTCAGACATTAAACCTCAGCGGAATTAGCAACAAACGATCTCCTATTGCACATATAAGGATCTGCATCTCTTCCAACTAGTGTACAACGATGAATAGATTTCAAACCGAGAAGCCTTGCTTTTTGGACGAAACCTGGGAATTGAAGACTCCATAGAAATGGGGTGCTCAACAAGGTTTCTAAAAGCGTGGGTCCGATTTAGATTAGGCAGCCAAGAAAATCAGTTGGGCCGGACAATTCAATTAACGAAAGATAGATAAAGGGGACAATGCCAATCCCTTCAATCATTGAAAAGCAGGCCACCCAACCAACCAACTTTGTATCCATATATGAAGACCATATAGTAGTTTTCAAAGCTTTGGCGCTAGGTGAAATCAATTCAGATGCAAACAGAATAGAAGTGGCTCCAAATTTATTGTTAACTAATATAAATTCATTGGTTTTTAATTTTGTCTGCATTTGGTGTCACAGTAGTTTTCATAATGCCTGGCATTAACCATCCTAATTGCAAAACTCAGAAGTCGGGTAAGCAGTTAACTAAGTTAACCAAGTTGACAGATTTGAGTCACATAATCAATCAGAAATGGGTTACTGCAGCCCCAGTACAGCAGCTGGACATGATTTCACCTCACAAGTTGACACTGATAAATAGACATAATTTGAGGGTCACTTGATACAATCTCATTTACCAGAACAGACACCAGAAATTTGTCACTCAAGGGTTTTTTGCATACTGGACCAAGTACTCTTTAGATGATGCAGACAATATAGGAGCCATGGATCCAGGTGGTATTGCTTAGTCAAAATTTGGTACATATTGGAAAATTCTCACTGTTCAACTCTAAGAGTTGAGTCCTCCCTAAATTACTCAACAAAATCAAATATTCTCCTGGTCTAACTTTTATTTAACAATGCATCCAGTAGCCGGTCTACTCCGCTACATCCCTTATAACTTGATCTTTCAGTCAAATTATTACGGGAAGATGGGGACCTGCCTTGGGTACTTTGTCATCCGCTCCTCCTAATATTACCTCAATAGCCCAGAATCTTGGTGTCTTTCCTGCTGAACCTGAAACTGAGACAGTTATACCTTCTCAATGTCCAGAGTTCTATGCTGAAAACACTTTAGCCCTTTCTCAGGCCATCTATCTAGGACTCTTTTGGTTGGGTTTAATCATTTTGTTGAACCCCAGTGTATCTTTTAGAATTTTACAAGCCGGTATTTGAAGCTTCCTTGGTGGTTAATCATCAACTCTATGTGAATTTGGGTGGTGATCCCTCACCACATGGAGACTGCTTCTTACTATCTGTCAATTTCTGTCACATCTGGGTTGATTTCAATTAGCGCCACAGCTTTAAAAACTGCTGTACCAATTAATGCTAAAGGGGCTGTGGTGCTCCTGCTCTTAGGAGGTCACTAAGATGTGTCCTGGGTCAGAGCCAGGGACTGGCTGGGTTGGATTTGTCATCTTCAGGGATACTTGTTCATGCCCCCTAATCATCATTGGCAACTGATAACTAGGAGAAATTGTATTTTACAGCAATGCATGGGCTACCAAAGCAGCACCATCATTCAGGGGGTTGTTTTGCATGATAATATTTGGTACAACAATATCCCAGATCTCAAGGTTATAGGCACTGTGTTACTTAATTCCCAGCCAGGCGTTTTTCATGAGTGAACAGACTAAGGTTCTGCATCTTCTGATCCTCTAAACCAACTTCATAATAATTATCACTAGAGAAGTTTCATGCCAAAAGAAAGGAGAATAGGGGTCAAGATAGTCTATTAACAGAAGAAAGATCCCCTTAGAAACCTTCTTATTTGTCACTGGTTTGGAGTCATTTTGAACAGCTACTCCTTCAAAAGGGCTTCTTAACTCTTTAGAATAATCTGGTTACTACAAATCAACCATACATGTAGCCATTAAGATGCCAATCCAGTGCCCAGCCAAGCTCCCGCTTGCAACCAAAAGACCTCCAAAAGATCTCCAATTAGACCCCAAAATTTTCCAGCTAGCCTCCTTCTTATAGTGTCCTTTTCCCAACAGTTCTGCCTTTAGAATGGCTTTTTTTCAAAAGCTTAAACCATTGGTGCTCACTTTTTTCTATAATCAATTGGGCTTACCCACTTTCTCAAAAGCTTAAAGTATTGATTTGCTGTTTTCTTGCTTATAGTTCAAGCTTTTGGCTTTTAACCAATCATATTCATCAGGAAACATTCCAGAACTTAACAAACAACTATAGAGCGCAAACCCAGACCATTTCTGAAGTTCCACCGCAATCCAACTAGGAAATCAATTTCCACCGCTCAAAGCCTCAACTCTTTGTGCTCCAAAGCGTTATCTGGGTCACTTTTCCAGCACTAGTCTTCCCTGCATTCAACCTTAACCAATTTAAATAGTAGGATGCTATTTAAATTTTTATTTTTGATCCTCTCCAATGTTTTCCCCATATATTTACTTATATAGTAAAGTCCAGGGAAAACGTCCCACCAAGACAGCTTTGTATCCAGCTCTCATGGCAAAATACCTTTATCTACCCTAGGAACTTAACAAATAAAACTCCTACCCATGATTTCATCAACATTAATTCTTGAGTTTACTACTAAACCAGAGAAAAAAAATTCCACTTCTTTCCACCTTGGCAAATCAATTCAGCAAAACCTTGGCTCATTTCTCTGGACCACTTGTTTTTCTGTTCCTTATGCTAGTTTTTTCTCTGATAGCCTTCTCATACTTCTTATGCTACTTCTGCTTTAGTGGCCTTCTCTGCCTTCTTCTGCTCCTTTTCCGTCCAAAACTGGCACTTCTCTGTTCTAACCACAACTACATTCTCTCTGCTTTAACCACAACTGCATCTTCTCTGAAAGGCTTTTCATACTTCTTTTGCTAGTCCTTCTCTTTAGTCTCCATTAATAACACCTCAGACTCAGGTAATAAGTCTCTACAAATGAGTTAGTGTTTGACTAGGCCCCCATCAGTGACCATCACTTTAGGTCATCAGCCACAGACAATCCTCATGTCTGTGCAGCTTTTTTTACTCACTCAAGTGGTGAGCTTGATCTTTCAGTTGTAAATTAACCAACTTTGCTTCCCAGAAACCTATCAATTACCAAGTTCTTCAGCTGCTTTCCCAGACAGCTATCTTGATAATGTTCCTGGGCATATCTATGCCTCTCTGGTGAATTTAAGACCTTCTCAAAGCTACCATGAAGACATAGACAGGGAAACCTTATCCCCAAACCAGGTGAAGTTTGCACCTGCAGACCTCCTGCATGTGGCTCTAGGATCTCAGAGCTTCCTCAGCCCATTCTTTCCTATGAGTCACAACTTCTCTAATAGTTTGTAGCACCATCCAGGGACTATCCCTGTATCATGTCTCTCCTTAAAAAACATTTAACTGTCTTAGGCCACTATCCTTCTCTTAGCCAACATTAGCCCCGCCTACAAAACTGCCCAACACATGGATCATCACAGAGGGTAGCCAATCAAACACAATAGCTGTATTATATACAAGCAGAATTAGATGCCAAAGCCCAATAAATGGCATGAAAACCAGTCAACCCAACTAGAAAGCAAAAAACAAAACTCACCAGTACTAGATGCAGTTAAAATTGTTCCCAAGAGCCACTTAAAACCCAATCAGCAATTAATTTCCTATTCCAGATCTTCTCTACAAAAAATACATCATGGATCACCCCAAGGCATAGTTGAAGGCAACTAAGCAAAGGATATAAAGTTTCATTCCTGTACATATTTCAATAGATCAGGATTTACAAGCTGCTCTCCAGCATCAGGTATAGCGTAAAGCATGGTAAAGATGTTTTTCAAGCCATATGCCCTCATCTTATCACAAATCCACCTGGTTTAAGAACACCCCTATACCAATAGAGATTTGGTTTAGTAAATCCTTCAATAAAGTCACTTGGGGGTTTTATTGCTCTTGACAACTAGAAAACCCATGGATGAAGTGAGAGAGGGGGACCAAACTAACTAAGTTTGGCTCCCAACCAGGTGGTATAATCCACCAAGATGTCATCAAGTGCAAGACTGGCAAGCCACTAGGACAGGTGTCCATAGGGAGAAAGTGGGAGACAGCTGTGGGAGGTAGGCATTTAGGCCTATTAGAACCATTCTTCTGAGTACCCAGGAGGTACACTTGGGGGTGGGCTCAGGGGACATAGGCATTTTGTGAGGAATGATCAGGGATGCCTTTTCAGGAGGCACATGAGCCAGGAATATATCTAGGGTGGGCATCTCTGGGTCCAGTTTAGAGGAAAAAAGGTCAATGTTGTTACAGGTGAGAATTTTTACCACACTCTCTCCAGCAGCTAAAAGTCCCTGCACCAAAGTGGGAAGGTCCTCCCAAAGACAGAAGTGCTTGGAGGGATTGTCTTGCACATGGTGAGCGGAAGAGGCAATCTGCCCTCACAAGTATGAGGAGGTAGGCTGGATTAAGACCAGAACAGGATCTAAAGTGAAGACTACAAATCTAAGAAGAGGCAGCAGCATTTTCTGAATCAGCATCAAATTTGGGGAGAAATGGGGTGGTTTGCGCTTGGGAAAGCAAAGGAAAACAGAAAGCATTGGGGAGTTGCAGGAGTATTTGCACAGGCTAGAAGGACTAGAGACTTGAACCTACCTGCTGTACACAAAGGTGGGGGCAAATTTAGAGTGTATAGTAACTCTATACAGCACCAGAACAAAAGCAAGATCAAAGGCAATTTTTTTCAAACTTTAAGTATTTATATAGATATTAATACTAAATCCAAGTTCAAAGTTGAATCAACCAAGCCACCTGGAGCTGTGGAGGGGCCTGGTTGGCCAGGGGATAATTTTTGCTGGCCATTGCCAGGGAGGTTAGAGTGTTTTGAATCAATTCCTGGGTGAGAATATGATTGGCCACTGCCTATCATATATCCCTGCAGGGGATTTAGAACTTATGTACTTGAATTAATGACAATCAATGTGTCTTTCTCTGGTTGGGCAGACCTAATAATTTTGAGAAGTGGGCAACACCTAGCCAAGTAGCAGTTCAATTCAATTAGTTTTTTCTCCACAGTGGGGCAGGAGGTCCCAGGCAGGGAGGGTGGGACTTTGGTGGGGTATGCCAACACAAAATACTCATCAATTTTGTGCACCAAATTGCCCAGGAGTATAACAGCTTGGCCAGACTTTGGTTCAATTTCTTTGTATGCCAAGGAAAAAGTGCAATACAGTGCCAAAGGGGGCAGTGAATTTACAGACGGGAAGTGAGGAATATATAGGAGAGGGATAAAGTAGCTTTATAACCTATTGGGGCAAACAAAATTATACTAACCTAAAACAAAACTAACCCAAGACAAAACCTAACCTTTTTAGCTAAATTAAGAGCCCATCTCACAGACAAGAGGGCACTAGTGGGCAAAGATAAACAGACACAACAGAATGATGCATACCAAAAACAAATCTATTTGGAAGTAACAACAATACAACTTATCACACAATGAAATTATTTCAGGCATATTACAGAGCTAGAAAGCCCATCAAGTTATTGGAAAGAAAAATGAACTCTTGCATTTAAGTGAACTTCTTGGTCCTACCGCAAACCCATATAGAAACTGAAATAAATAACAGGAATATCAAGGATCAAAATAAATCAGCAAAGGTCTCAAACTTTTACCAGTACACACCAACTAATATATCCAACCTGGAGCCAGATTTGGGGTTATTCTGTTCCAAATGGCTGTTTTTGGGATAATATATCAAACCAAACATATATACTGTTGCGCTTTTTGCATTAAAGCGCCATAATTATTTGAGATTATGGGGACAGGACATTTGATTGAATAAAGTCATATGCAAGGATATGAGTAGTATTGTATCATAAGATCCAGTATTGAATGAAACCATGATTATTATCTGCCAATGGCTTCTGATTGCGCAGAAGTACTTAAGGATTAGGATAAGGTCAACCAGATTAAAGATATATGTTAAAGACAAGTCAAGATTAAAGCCTATTTTTATTATGAGCAATTCCTTCTTCTTATACCTTCTGCAAAGATTAACCCCTGGGCTTCTAGCAATGTCTTCTAGGACATTCTAACATGCCTCTAATTTGGGGAATTATTAATCTAGGTTTGGAAATTATCACATGTCAACCAATATAATATCTTCATCTTCACCCAGCACAGGTGATCCTTGCTGGAATAGAATAATTTAGTTACTTCAGGATCACTTCCTACTTCTCTGGCATACTCCAGATATAGTGCTTATTAATATGATAAATATGGGAATTTGAGATAATGGGGAATCAAACCCAGCGCCTCGGCGCTCAATATAAAAGTAAAGCGGCGCCTTGGCGCCTGCAATATTTGCCAGGCAGCGCTTGAAATAATTTTCAGTTAGAGCTTGCTGTAAAAGTAGTACAGCGCTTTGGCGCCTAACCCAGTTGCCAGGCGGCGCCACAGCGCTTGTGTATTTGTAAGGTGACGCAGCAGCAAATCATGTATCACTTAAATACTGCAGTGGCGCTTATCATTGGCTAATTTAAGGTCCAGGTTAGCAGGCTATTACTGATCCAATATGCATAATATTTATACTACCAATTTATTTTATTTGGTAGCTGCAATTCATATCTGCAAGCTCTGTCATAATTAGCATCATTGTATTTTGTACTACTAATTTATGGATTTGGTTGTAGCAATCCCAATCTATGAGCTCTGTCACAATTGTCATCATTGCTTGGTCAAAATTCCCAACATATACCAATCCATACAGCTAAAAAGACACATCTACAACCAGAAGCAACATATATAGAGCCTTAAAGCCTAGCATGGGATGGATGGTAGGGACACAAAGCTTTAGAGTTACTAAGTTCAGGTGAATAGAAATGAACTAAATAGCTTACACAGTTAAGGTGATTTAATTTTTTTATTTTTATACCAAAACAGACATATCCCAACAACAAGGTAACAGAATCAACAGAAAACTCCACACACAAGGACATCATTGTGGATCAAAGAGCAGCTGCTGTCCAGGAGGCTGAATAAGATAGTTGCTCTGGTTTGGGGAGTTAAACAGAATTAACCCAGACACAAGGACAAACTCAGGGCATCCAGACTGACAGGATGAGAAGCATTTAACATAGAGTACCCAAACTTTCTAGTAAGGCTACCAAAGTTTTCACTACTAGAACAGTACATTATAACAATATCAAGAGAGTTTCCC
Source organism: Entomophthora muscae (assembly GCA_014839935.2). Taxonomy (NCBI): domain Eukaryota; kingdom Fungi; phylum Entomophthoromycota; class Entomophthoromycetes; order Entomophthorales; family Entomophthoraceae; genus Entomophthora; species Entomophthora muscae. The sequence goes on along the minus strand of QTSX02004320.1, from coordinate 126,485 downwards.
TGGTATACCTCACTGTAAATTGCCAAGATGCAGTGGTTTAAAGTCTTATCCAGAAAGAGAAACTGCTCTTGGATATCAGCTATGAGCCCTACATAAGTGATGGTAACAGAGAGGGCAACAAGAAGGCGCTAGAGTACTATCAAACTGTGAAGGAGCAGGAGGTGCTGAAAAAGATTACCACATTTTATATAAAGATGCCCATGATTTGTGTCCTGATTGAACCTGAACAGCCTTTGTAGGCCCCCAACAAACCTAATCACTCAATGATCCTAAACACTACACAGCTTATCCTTGTAAAGCTGATCACAGGCAGCTGTGGCAACATGAAGACCAATCAACTGCCAATACTCTAATAATATCCCCACACATCTTTATTGTCAGTATATTAAACCCTTGAAATTCTTTTTGATGTAGAGAAACAGCTGCATTGCCATACCACTCAATAAGGAGCACAGATTGACAATCTTTCTGTGAACTGCCCAAAGCTGACATCTGGAGTTGGCAAATATCCAGGCTGTGATCAAGTATAGTTTGGCAGCAAGGCCTTGATTTCATATTTCTATTACATGGTACACTGTCAATGTTTCTTGTGGAATAAACTTGGTATATCTTCCCACAATACAAGCATCTTGTCCAGCCCCAAGACCCATCAAAAATATGACAGGGTATACACTGCACTTTAAGGCAAGGGCGCAACAAAATTCAATTATATAGATGAAGCATTATTTGGGTTATACTGTAAATTCATCACCTAAATGTAAAATTGTGGGATTGTCAAATACTTGGTCCAAATTGTGAATCAAATTTGTGGGATGGCCTTTTTTTAATTAAATATAATTTTTTGGAATTTTGATTGAATATTTAAAAATGCAGGACACAGACACTTTTCAAATTTCAAGTCAAGCTGCATATTTCAAATGGGCAAAATGAATTAAATGGAATCAGATATGAAGTGTTCAAATCCATCAACCATTTTCATTAAGTTTACTATGTTTTTTGAAATTACAGGATTGTTGAATCCATGGTCCAAATTTAAAATCATAAATGAATGTCACTAGTAAACTCAAATAATTATTGCAGGAACTGAAATACAATTTGAATGTACAGTAAAAAATAGGACAAATCAATCCAAATCAAGAAGCTCCATCCGCAACTAAAATCAAATGAAAAATTTAATCTTAATAACCATGTTTAGACATAAAAATTAAGTGAAGTGTAAAATAGTCTAAAACTGGAAATGATACAATATTATGCACTTCAAATCGCTTATATAGCAACCACAAACCCATGTAATGCTATATGAGTCACCCTTCTGATGACACATAATTTTTTTAAAGGTTTTTGGCCCCTGGCTATGCTGGGGGCCAAAAAACTTCTTTTTGAGAAAGGAAGGAGAGGTGGGAAAGGAAAAAATTCAGAGGGAAAATCACCAGATTGCTACACTATGATTTTAGCTCATTAATTTAATCATTGTCACTTGAGGACTTCAATCATTTTTATACAAATTAACTTTCTTTTTTACTTATTATTTTGACTTATATAAGGGCCTGCTGCTGTAATAATCTGTGTTTATGTATTGCTATTAAGGCTGCTTGATTACAGTTGACTTTAGAAAACACTAATAATAAAATATAATTATATATTAATTTTTTCATTAAGTTGTCTTTTCTTTGTTGTGGTGATTGTTCATTTATTGTTGATAATGTGCTTGCATTTAATTGGATAGTTTCACCTCCAGTTGCCTTGGCACTAGGAAATCAAGTTGCCTTCCTGAGGCCAGCTGTGTAAGGTATGAGGCTTTGAGGTAAATTATTATAGACTAGGGCCGTCAAACCAAGAAGGTTAATGTTGATCAAATATAGGAAGGTTGGTAAAGTTTTCAATAATAACTAGACTGAAGCTCCTAAAAGTTTATAAGATTTAAAATATGGACTATGACAATTAATTAGACCTAATAAAATAAAATAGAGTCCTGTCTTAATGACAGAAGACTGGGTTAAAAATTCTATTTCCAGGTCAGTATAATGATCACCACTAACCAATGGATTAAAACTATCAAAAGTTAAGGTGTGAGTACCACTATAAAGGTTGATTAACAGATGGTAAAGATAATCAAAGAGGATCATAAGTAAGCTAAGATTTAAAAAATAGGAACAATAATGCAAGGCAAAACAAAGATTAAAAGGAAAGTATAAGCCACAAAAACTAATAAGTACCTTTTTGGGGTGTAAGTCAAACAATCTCAACTTGGAGTTGAGACTGGAAACTCAAGCCTTTTATTTAAAACTTGAGTAATTGAGGTGACAAAAGGGGGAAATAATACAAAACATCCTTAGTTAATATTAGCTGTGTGAATGGAAGCAAGAATTCCAAGAGTTTGTCTTAAACTTAAAAGGTTCAAGAACAGAGGCCAGGAATAAACAAGCAGAAAGAGCAAAAGCAGGTGATCATTATTGCCTTTTAGTTTAAGCAAAAACAAGCAGAAAATCCAGGAAAAATATGTCTGAGCTTAAATTAAAATTGAAAGCAAAAGGTAAGAGTTTGGACTAGCAATTAATAATTAAAGTGTATAGGTTCTGGGTTTGAAGCTTGTAGGGGAACAAGGTAAGCTTTGGGAAGAGTATTCACCTTAAATTTAGGTTAAGTTTGAACCAGAATTAAGGGAAAATAAGGGAAAGGGTAGATGAATTAAGTTGTGGTGTCCAGTGAAATATGAAATGATAAAATTTGGAACTACATAGTAGCAGATAAATAAAGAGAATCCTGACAAGCTATGGCTGCGGAGGCAACTTGATTTCCTAGCTCCAAGGCAACTTGAGGTGAAACTATCCAATTAAATGCAAGCACATTATCAACAACAAATGAACAATCGCTACAATAAGGAAAAAGCAACTTGATAAACATAGATTTTAACATATAATTCTATTTTATTATTAAGTATGTTAAGTTGAGGAATAGTAGGATCTAAATTTTAGCTGTCATAAAATAAAATATAATTGAATGATTTTTGAGAATGCCTGTGATTCCTAAAAGAATTAGAACAAATTCACTCTAGATCCTCTGACTTCCTGTTTTAGACGTCCATAAATTAAATTAATTTCAAATTTACCTCAATTATGATTTGAAATTTGGTTCTTTTATTTGAAAATCCTGCAATTTCATATTTGTTAATTTTTCTATGTTGTCTATGATTTGTTAGACTTAAGAAAATACCAAATCATACATTCAAATACCAAATTTCTGATTCATGTATCCTGCATTTGTTTGATGTGTTTTGTCTTTAGTTAGTTGAGTTATCTGCTCAAAGGATTTGAGATTTGCCAATTTAAATAAATCAAAAAAGTCAAATTAAATGGTTGATTTATTAAATATTTTATTTTTCACTCAGCTGAGTGGCCCACAAATGTGATTTGAAATTTGGACCAAGTATTTGAAAATCCCACATTTTTATGTTTAGGTTCTGAATTTAAAGTATATGCACAGTGTATAAGGGTATATACTAAGGGGTGATAAGGATGGAGTACCCAGGTGTAGATCTGTTTGTGTCATGAGCTATTTGATGACAGTTCTTCTCAGTCCCTTGTGCATTGAGATGTATCTGATGGTCAAGGATCCTCACAATAGCAGGGTCTCTGCTGCATTCCAGAACAGATCAGCCAAAACATAGCCCACTTATGTTAAGGGCAATAAAACAATCACTGTCAGGGATCCAGCCTGTGGGGGGTTCTTGAGAACTTACAGGCAGGCGGCCTGCGGGTCCTGCAGGTAGGGCCCACCACAATATTGGTGCTAACTTTGCAATATAAGATAACAATTTTCCAAGGAGTGCCCAAGGTCCGCTTACAGGCACCATAGAATCAATCAACCCTGGTGAGGGTTATATACATCACCCAAAATATCTGGGTGGAGGTGGATTCATTAGCTGTAACAGATTCCTGTGGGAAGTTGGGCTGCAGGGTGAGAGATGGTGTCATTGGAACTAAATAGGCAGGCAAGTAGTTGTACTTATCACAGAATATTAAGGGAGGTCTGGTGACTTTGGTTCCTTCTCTGTAAATGGTCTCCGTCTCTCTAGTTCTGGCCTCTGGATTGTAGATAAGGATTTCCTCTAGAGTGAACTTTAAATACTCTGGGTTGGGTGGATATTCTGTGAAATGTACTGGGCCAAAGGGAGCTCTTGGTGGACAATATAGTTCAGGCAGTTGGTCCACGGTTTCTTGGGGTTGATGGGTGTGGGATACAGAACCCCAGGAGGTGGACTGAAAATGAAATAGAACTAAAATCAAATATGGAATAACCTGGTTGAACCAAAGGTTCATGTCACTTTATTGCAAGAATAGCAATGGGCAACTTCCTGGCGGCCTAGGGTATAAGTATACCCATCTGCCATGGAGAAAACTTTACAAATTCCTTTGAGCCTGGTGCTACTGTCTACCAGGGTTTTGCAGCCCTCAGTGACATCCATTGCAGGAGTTATTTCATTGGCTGAATTAAACTGAGAAAACTCAAATTTCCCTTTCAGGTCATAGTATTGATCATCTTTGGGTGGCCCACATTCTACATGAAGTTTCTTGGCTTCCCTGCCGCGGTGGCCCAAGTTATTTTGGAATCTTTGGCTTGGCATGCACTCTCATTGGTTGGGTTAACAGGAACCTTTGGCTTGGGGAGCTTCAACGAAAGTAATTTTAGTTCATAAAGCCTTAGGAGATTCCCCAAAGTCAAATCCGGCTTTGGTTTGAGCCCAGAAAACTGTGGGCGGCCTGCAGGGTATTAGGGCTTGAATCCTATAGTGGAGGGTTTCCCATGAGCATAGTCAACAGGAGTTTGTCATTTGTGACAATCACCCACCTGTTTCATTGTGTTTGTTATTTTATGCTTGTAAACTAGTTTAATTGTGCCTGAAAGGTGATGATCAAATTGAGGGTTAATTGTGCATAGAGTGTGGCCTTCACTTCTGTGGAAAATAATAGATTCATAGCATTTAAGAACAACTTTTCTCTGTTTGGAAAGACCTGTCAAACTGGTTGTTTTCACACCCAGGAATTTTTCCATAACCCTTTTTTCACTGCCTTCATATGATATGCCCTTTTTTAAAGCTCATTCCCTTATCAATAATTCCTCACTACCACTATATAGCATTTGAACTTATCAAATAAAGAACCAGCTTTATCTTAATATCTTCTATTCTTATCCAGGCTGCCACTATACCACAACAGGTATAGTACTAAGAAAAAGAATTGTTAGACTAACTATTTGTAGAAATCAGCACCCAGGCGGCATATTTTACAATAATATACATCCCACTTATATAATTGGTCCAGGAGCACCTAAGGTGCACAATCCCAGGGCTTACTGTCATGAATGACATTTCAATACTTATATTGAAAACCCAGTAATCAAACCCTGGGACTCAAGAAAAGCCTTATGTTGAACAGGGTAGAAAGGAGCCTGCCAGACTACCAGTTGGGTCAAACCCTGGCCCGCCAGAGATGCCTTGCCCAAACCAGGAGGAACAGGAACCTGCCAGTCTTCCAAGTGTCAAGAATGGAAGTTCAATATCAACATTAGAAACCCTGGAATCAAACCCTAACCCTCCAAAGGCTAATTGAGTCACCCAGGATTAACAAGAACCTACCAACTCACTGAGTTGCAGACCCAAGTTATTGAGTTACTCCAAGACCCGCTAGTTTCCTAAGGACAATTCCCCAAATGGTCATCAGATTGCTGCCAACCTTGTGCTACCAAAGATCAAGACCTATGAAGAGGTTGTAGCTTGCCTAAAAAAGGTTAAAACAAAGCCTACTGCCAGCCCTGCCAATGACCAGCAGCAGCCGCCAGTCCCTGATCCAGAATGGGTAATACAATTTGACTTCTCAGGTGATGTGGTGAACAGTAGCAGCAGAACAAAGCATTGTCACTTCTGTTCACCAGAGCAAGAACAACCAGGATCTGCAGCCCTTGAGATTCTAAGCCAAGATATATGCCCTGCTAGTGCCTTGTCTGCAAACCTGAACCCTGCAAAAATCAAAGAAGCAAAACCACATGATATAAGAACCCTGGCAGGTATGGTGATGACAATATTGTCATTTTTGATAATAAAAGTTTTATGAACCTTTGGCTTCAAACAAATCTTACCTCTATCTAGTTTTAGTGATCTTTCATCTTAACTCTGGCCAAGTAGACAATCAGGCAACCACCACCTCCAGAGACTAACCTGTCAAACTGCATCAGGCACTATACTGTCCCCCTGGAGCCCCCTTTGGACCTGTGCATTTGACCAAATACCCGCCCAACCCCGCCTACTTGGAGTACAACTTGGAGACCATTCTCATTGCCAATCCCTTGAAAAGAACTAGAGAGACTGAATACATAGGGTGCAAAAAGGAAAGAGGATTGAGGTGCCGCCCTTATTGTTCAAAGACAAGTACAATTATCTACTGGCATACTTTGTCCCCATGACTCCACCCTTAACCCTGCGGCCTGACCACCCAATGGATCCCCTCACTGCTGTCAAGACCACATCACCTCCAGATGTTTGGAGTAATCTACATTACTTTGATGGGAATGGTAGACGCTATGGTGCCCAACTCTGGGCCCTGGTATTTATATTGGGCAATATGTACCCTATATTATCAAGTTAGCACCCATCCTATGGTGGGCATTACCCACTGTCCTAGCAGTACCCTGTCCAGAGTCACCTAATGCCTCCACCTATGCCTGGCTTCCTGATACTTACCAATATTATTGTAATAGATAGCTTTGGATTTTACAGGGGGCATATTCTTGAAGAGCTTCTGATTATAGAAGAAAGAGGGGTAATTGGACAGCAGCAACTGGCCACAGGGCTCAATGCACCTTATGTTTTTAACTTCCTCTTTCCCTACTAAATTTGATCAGTGAGGTCTTTGTCTGGCTTGAGAACATTGTCAAGAAAGGCACCCCAACTAAGCCTGAACTCATATATGATTTTTACAGGTTGGGTTTACACTCTTCCTACAGCTATAGTGGCAAAGTTTTATGTGCATCCTAATTTTTATATCCCTGCACCTCTTTCTAAGCAGTCAAGCAAGTAACAGGACTGGCTTATCTCTTGCTAAATATTTTTTAGTTTAGTTTAAACTTTAAATTATATAATAATCTATGTAAATAAGTACCATTTTTTATAGAAATTTAGTAGAATATATAGCTGTCAGAATTTTGGGATATTGACTAATTAACAGTTTCAACCAATTAACATGGGCCAGCTTTTAATTGCTCTTAGGAATGGTTTCAACAAAATAATGCAGGCCTGTAGGGGGAAAGATCAATAAATTAATGATCAAATAACTTACTGGTATTAATTAATTCTCTAATTCTAATTAATGAATGGAACCTGCAATTGTTGCTCATTAATTAGCTCCTTTTTTAAGCACCTCAATATTCATATCATTATAACTACTATTCTAAACTTTAATTATATCCTATAATAATAGGGCTTTTATATGTGGCTATCATCTGAATTACATCCAGAAGAGTCCACCATGGACTGGGTTGCTAGGTCAAATACTCAAAGATAAAAGATTATGAGCCTATTGTATTAGAGTAGCCCTGATTGAGGAACAATCACCTCTAGCAACTAATAGCCAACCAGGCTAGCTAGCCCTGGAATGTGGCTCAGGTAGACAACTACTCTGCTCAGATTTAGGGATAGTTTTACAGCATCAGAAAAGATACTGAGCTTTGGAAGTTATCAAGCAAGCTTCCTTCAAAAACCACACACACCCAAGGCTGTTCCCCCTGCTGCAATGTACTAAAGCTACTTCAGTCTCCTCTTAATGTTATGAGCTAACTCAAAAAAACGCAGAAAGCTGAACCAACCTCAATATCAGTTGTCTAATAAAGAGTTGATATTCCAAAATCTTTCCCTAATTCTATTCTAATTAAGTGGAGAGAAAAAGATCATACTTTTGCCAAAAAAATTATTAATCCCTACAGTAAAACTTAAAAACAACAAATTATTAACCTATATCCAGAAGTAGGAAAAAAACATCCCAAATTTTTTGGACCTTGGGCCCTGTCAGACTTGCTACTTCTGATGACTACAACAACCAAAAACTGGGCTGTAGGTTACTCCAAAAACACAGGTTCTCTGTAATTTCCTAAATTTAGAAGAATTTATGTATCATCTTGGTGGACAATAAAATACCACAGAATAGGGATTTCTGATACTAGTTAAATGTGAAAATAAAATAAAGGGAGTTAAAGCCAATAAAATGGCAAATTTATTTAATAATAGCTATCATGATTTCAATAAAAAAAGAGAGCAGAGCATTTTTTATTTAGAGTCTGATAAGTAGAATTCAAGAGCTTGTCCCCTGAATAGGCAAGACACACTATCTCAATAACAACATCTCAATTTACGTCATCTTGAATTTAATTTGAGATGGTGTTTTTTGTGTTACTGTAAATTCAGAACCTGAACGTAAAAATGCGGGATTGTCAAATCCTTGGTCCAAATTTTGAATCACTTTTGCAGGATGGCCTTTTTTAATTAAATTGAATTCTTTGTATTTTTATTTGAATATTTGAAAATGTGGGAACTCATAGACACTTTGCAAAGTTCAAGTTGAACTGCATATTTCCAATGGACAAAATGAATTAACTGGAATCAGATTTGAAGCGTTCAAATCCATCAACCATTTTCATTAAGTTTACTATGCTTTTTGAAATTGCAGGATTGCCAAATCCAAGAACCAAATTTCAAATCACTTTTGAATGCCACTAGTAAACTCAGATATTGATTGCAGGAACTGAAATCCAAATTTAATGTACAGTAAGCACACTAGGAAACACCAACCCAAATAAAGAAGCTCCACCACAACTAAAATCAAACTAAAAATTCAATCTCAATAACCATGTTTAGACATAAAAAGTGATTAAACTTTAAAATCATCCAAAACTGGAAAGTATACAATATTATACACTTCAAATCACGGATATAGAAATTCTGTTACTATTCAAGGCTAACTCAAGAGAAAATAACTACCCACAACTAAACCAATAAATCCAAATAAATACATATTTAATCTAAAATATATTTTTTATTTTATTTTTATGGACTGTCAATTGCATTCCCAACCAGCTCCTGCACCAGCCTGCGGGGCAGCCTGTCCATGAGGGCGTCCCAGAGGGTCCAAGAACAGACCCAGAACCCAACTTGAGGGGAGTCATGCCAATATACAGGCCTCCCAAGGTGTCAGTGCCAGCCAACCACCTCCTGCATCCCAAGCCCAATCAACCAGCCTGAATCCCAGACAGAAGCCACTCTCAAGGCCTGCCACAAAAGTCTCCTACACCAGGGTCACCGGGAACACTGAGGTTACTTACACCTCCACTGTATACCCAGTTGTCACCCGGCCCCGCACTCTTGACCCAAGAGTTGCTACTTCCTGCCCCCGCATTTTTGATACCTCCTATCAGCCATTGGCCACAACTGAGGAGCCATCTGTGCCTGTGTCTTATGCCACCATTGACGGCGCCAGCGCAACCAAGCGTGACCCCACATTCTACACAAAGGTCCCCATCCCCTGTGTTGAGCCTGGTAGCCAGGATGCCATGGTACCTGCCAAGGGCCGGTGTCGGTTGACAGATAGTGAGCATGAAGCTCTCCTCAACTGCTTGAATGGGGGAATGGCGGTTTGGGATATTGCGTCCCAATTTGGTGTCACAGCCAGATACATTGCCAACATCAACAAAAAGTATGGAAATACTGGGCAAATTGCCAAATCCACCAAGGCAAAAAGACAGCCCAAACTCCTTCAGCCTATTCACATTGATGCAATCAAGCAGTGGGTAGCCAAGGATTGCCACCTGGACACACTTGCTGTCCAATCAATGCTTGCAACAGAGTTTGGGCTTTCTGTTTCCAAAACCCTTGTCTACAAAACTATGGTTGATTTGGGCTTCTCCTGGAAAGTACTGGGAGTTTTGCCGTATAATAGAAACAGTGAAAAGACCATTGAGGATTGACGCATTTATGCCAAGACATATCTGGCACTAAAGGAGACTACAAATGTCCAGTTCTTCTATATTGACAAATTGTTGTTTTCCTCCTCACTCAGGTCTAGGCATGGGTGGGTTGAGAAGGGGTCCAAGGACAGTGTAGCCCATTGTGCAGCTGTCTGTTCCCAGACCTATTCAATGGTTGCGCTTCTTGGTCCTCACGGGTTGGATCAATATCAGATGATTAAGGGTTCCCATAATACCAGGACCTTTCTCAATTTTCTCCAAGCTGTCAAGGAGTACCTTTGGATAAATTACAGTGGCACAACCAACATTGTTGTGCTTGATAATGTTGGGCTCCACAAAGTGGATCTGGTTGTGTCCGAGTTCCCCCCATTGACAAAAACAGCCGTTCTGCCAGCCACTGCCTTGTAGACTGCCCAATGAGACTCCTCTTCCTCCTGCCCTATTCTCCATTCCTGAACCCAATCGAGGAGGGTTTTGGTTGGATCAAGAATAAGGTGAAACAAGGCCTCCCTCAGGACACTGAGGATCTCTTCAACATTCTTGAGATCAGCCAATTTGCAATGCCACCCAATGTGGTGGCGGCTTTCTATGAGCACTCAGAATCCTTCCTCCCTAAAGCCCTGGCCTCTGAGCCAATCAGATAAATGGGCGCTCTGGGTTTTATTTGTTTTATTTATATTTATTTTGTTTTTAGTAGGACTCAATAATTTTTATTTATATAATAATGACGTGCCGCTTCAATTGTATTATAGACTTATAAGAGTACGTAGAAAAGGTAAGTAAAATTAATTATACTAGGTATGAGGAATATATTTTTATTATAATGCACTGAATATTATTATTGGCTTTTGCAATAACAAATAAATAAATTATAAAAAGATAGAAAGCAAATTAGTTTATTTAAAATAATTGTGAATCCTTGATGGTACTTTGGCTTTTCTAAGCCACAAATTGGACCTCGCAGGTCATCATCTGATCCTTGTTATTTCAGTGCCACTATAGCCACATGACACAGAAACCAATGATTTTCATATATTGCTTACTAATTAGTAATTAGGACGCAGGTCAAGTATATCAAATATGTTTATCAAATCATATTATGAGGGAAAGGTACAGTAGTTTTAAAAGCTATGGCAACAACCAAAAATACCTCAGATTTAAAAAAAATGATTTCAGATTTGAACAAAATCCAAGTTGCGCAAGATTCAGGATTCAATTAATTTATAAAATTTCAGTTAATAAATGAACTGTCAAACAAAAAACAAAATTTCCCTAGCCCATTATACAAAATTATATCAAACATCAAGCGGTGTAGTTCAAACCACAAACAAAATGAACTGACGCAACAAGTGAAATGGATGAATGCTATTCTGGAGTATATTATAATCCAATCAGGATTAATATGAGGCACTAACAGAAGGACTAAAGTGAAACAAAACTTAAGCAATTTAGAAGCAAGATTATACAAGCACAAAACAAAATGAACTCACACAAGATGTGTAGTATGAGCAGCCTAAAATAGAAATATAACAGTTTAACAGCCAATCAAACAGCTATCCAATTTAGGAACAGAGGCATTTTATTCATTTTTTATGGCTCCAGGTTTGTATGGAATGGTTTTGAGAACATTCCAAATATGGACTCAAGATTACAATAAAAATAAATCATTAACTTTTAAAATTTCTACTTTTAGTGATTTTATCCTAGGTTTTTTACAATGGTTTTTACAAGCAATATCTTTGACAGCGCCAGCAGCCAAGCCAGTAGCAGCCAAGCCAGCTTCAATGGAGGCAAGGCTCAGAACGTGGAGGCACCTGTTTACACCCAAGCCTTTGAGGCAGGTAACAAGGAAGCTGACCTGTACCTGACCACCAACCCATATGGCTTTGACTTGTTTGAGTAGTCACATAGTGTCTAGCTCTACCCCTGCTCCTGTACCCACCCCTGCACAAGATGCCCACCAACCAACCAATCAGGATGGCAACCTTGATTTGGAACAACTTCCTGCCACCAGCCAACCTGCCCCCCTTACAGCCAATCAGGCTTCAGCTCCCCTGGCCCAGCGCCCCAAGCAACAAATCATCACTGCCCAAATTCTTCAGGAAATTTTGGCACTGAATCTACAGGGTCTGTCCTGGGAACAGATTGCCGCCCAGTTGCAATTTACCCAAGCTACTGTCATGCGGGAATTCAACAACCTGATGAACAGGGGGAATCTGATTGGGATAGCCAGGAAGCCCAAGAAGGCCCCCAAGTCCCAAATCAATGAGGCGTACCCTATTATGGTTGACCTCCTCTAGCGGGATCCCAAGCTTCCCTTGACCCAGGTCCAGAAGCAACTTGCGCACCATAACATATGGGTGTCTGAGCGCATGGTGCAGCTCTGGATGTATGGGAAGGTGGCTTCCATACGGGTTCTTACCAATTTTGCCGGTGACCAATGGGATGGCGCTGAGGATTTCCGTATGACACCACCATAAAATCAACCCTGGTCCAATGCCTGACTAGTCTAACTGATGATGTCATGTTCATCTCCTATTACAAGCTATCAATAGCTTTTGATGATTTTGGCAAGCAAGGAAGAGCTGCCACTCAAAAAGGAAGGAAGAAGGTCAAGAAGGGGACGTTCATTGGTGCATTTCTGGCTGTTTCAGCCAAGGGTTTTGTCTACTATTGGACAAACCCAGATTTAATTGATGGCTACTCATACAGCCACATCCTCTGTGGATTACTTGACTCCTGGGATGGCTCAAATTCCAAGTACCAGGGTTTCTTGAGCCGCCAGATGGAGGGTAGCTCCACTGCCCTTGAGGCCATCCAGGGACGTGGGCACCAGGCCTCTGTGTACCCAGCTGGTCACACTGACATCCATCTGGCAGATGTTATCTTCTTCAACATGGGATCCACATTACAGGAGCACCGTCCTCAGGATTTCAACAACCTCTATCTTGGGGTCCTTGACCACAATTTTCTCTTTGGCTGCCAGATGGTGGCTGACTTGTTTGCACAAATGGTTTTCCATGTGAACATGGGCAACCAATCACGTAAGGATAAACATCTTCCACCTCAGGCCACTGCCACCTACCAGCCCATCCAGCCAATGACCAATGAGGAATATGATAAGCGTTACATGGTAACCATCACGCAAAATCCTCCTGCCTCCACCCCTGCCACCAACACCCCTCACCTGCAAGCCCAACCCACCCAATCCCAGACCCCCCAGGCCAGCACCGCCTTTACATCTTCCTTCCCATGTTATTCTGCCTCCTAGGCATCACTCTCTCCCGCCCCAATAAACCCCTGTCACCAAACATTTTCTATTTATATTATCTTTTTTTGAATTTCAATTGTTCATGTTCTCTTTGTTTATAGTTGGCTATATTCTTTATGTTCAGCTTATTTCTATAAAATCATATATTTACTATGTTGTGTATCTAGATCCTGAACAAAGTTATTTTTAGCACTTAAACACATCCCCTTGTGAAAATATTAACAACAATTTGGTGATCAGCTAAATTTGAATTAGAAAATTATAGTATCAAATGTTTTTAGATAAAGTTGTTACTGATCCAAATTCAAAACTGTAAAGATAAACTTTAAGCCAATAAGGAGCCAAGTGATAAAGTGATTGTTGTGACATAAAGGGTCATTCAATAATTCTTTGATGCATGTGCGCTAATTAATATGATTGGCTGGCTGTTTTTCCATTGTACGCCATTGCTGCTGTGGCAAGTTGTTGATGGACTAGTGCTAACCCAGCAGCTGATCGGGCACTAGTCCATCAATAACTTGCCACAGCGGCAATGGCGTACAATGGCAAAACATCCAGCCAATCATATTAATTAGCGCACATGCATCAAAGAATTATTGAATGACCCTTTATGTCACAACATTCACTTTATCACTTGGCTCCTTATTGGCTTAAAGTTTATCTTTACAGTTTTGAATTTGGATCAGTAACAACTTTATATAAAAACATTTAACACTATAATTTTCTAATTCAAATTTAGCTGATCACCAAATTGTTGTTAATATTTTCACAAGGGACTATGTCAAGCGCCAAAAATAATATGATAATCAAGGAAACAATGCCAACACAAAGTAAACAACACATATTGAGATGAGCGTAAAACATACAAAATTGGTAAAAAGATGGGATAATGTAGTAGATGGGAAAACAAAAAGGAATAAACAAAGAGGCAACAATATCAAAGTAATACAGAATTTATTGGGACAAAAGCTATAAAAACATCTGAAAAGGTTAGTGAAAAAATCAAATGAGAGAACTCAGAAAACTACTCAAAGACCATGACTTGGTGATTGCCAAAATCAAGGACATCAACCGCAAGGTCAAAGCCAAAGTTAAGTCCGCCATTCTCACTGGGGACAAAATCAACAAGGTGTCTGCAAAGGCACTAATGATGAAAATGCCAGACACCCCAGAGAAGACCATTGTGTGTCTTCTCAATATCCAGAAGACGGTGGTGGAGGGCCTGCAGTTTAAGGCGTACCATCTTTCTGTGCCGTCTGTTTGGGTTGACGACCCAAAGATGTATGAACATCTCAAACCTGCCAAGCGTGCCAGGGCAGAGGATACTGAATTGCCAGCGCAATTGCTTGCGCCAAGAATGGCCAAGCCAGCTGAGGCTGCGGGCAAGGAAGAAGCACAAGAACGTAGCTTAAAATATAAAATTAATAAAATTTCAAAATACTTACCTTTTTTCTTAAAAAACGTAAATGGAAAACTCCACCAAGTCCTGGTCCCCTTTGTCCTGGCCACCTTTTATGCCAACTATGCCACTCATGTGGCCAAGCAGTTGTATCTGTCCCCCCCTGTTGTGCAGGAGCTGGAGGACCACATCCATGGGTCCTTTCCTATGTCCAGGGAGGCATTGGCTGGGCTGATACATGGAGAGGGGGCATCTGAGTGGGCAGTTACTGCCTACAAAAATGCCCAACTGATCCGCCTGGACCCAGTTAACCTCAGTGGAGTTTACTGTGTAAACTCCATTAAGCTTGTTTGGGACATCCTGGCAATGCTCCCATTCAAGAATGTACCAGAGATGAGCCAAGCTCATGAGGCTGCTTGCTTCTGCTTCCCGTTAGAGCATACCCTATCTTACCTTCTGGACAACTTTGGGTGCGCAGTGGGGAAATTGGCTGTTGCAGATGCAACAGCCGTCAAGAAAACTAAGATCCTCCTGGAAGACTTTGGGCTAGCCTGGAGTCCAGATGAGACAGGGCTCCCCTTAGCAATGGATCTTACCTTTGTGAAGATCAGGCATGACAAGAAGATCAGTGTGGTCTATAATAAATTATGTGAGTTCACGGAAGCCTTTGCTGGGCAAAGGCTTAACTTGGTGGTTTACCTTGGCTATCTTTTCTTCTTTGGGATAAGTGCCAGCATAGAGGATCTAGACAGGGTCCTTCTTGGAATCAATAAGGCGCAACTTTCACTTGACAGGAAGAAGATCCCCCCTGGATATGACTCAGTGGACCATGTAATCCAAGACGCCCTGGTCCTGGCAGGGATTTACGGGCTTGCAGCCCGGCCCAAAAGCTGCTCCTCAGTTTGCACCTAATCCTACTCCCCTTCACCATCAGGAGGGAGTTTTTTAATAAGGGTGTATCCACTGTCCACAGTGTGATGGTGAAGGTTGTGTGCCACCTCCATCACAGGGTGGGTACATACCAAAGAACTCACTATAGATGCACACAATAAAAATATGATTCCAATAAACATCATTACTATTCATATTATTTTTATTATAATAAAATTTTCTAATTCTTATTTTAGCAAACCAGTTTTGCAAAATATATTGCAGAAACGGGTTTCATAAAAGCATAAAATAATACATTAATAAAATAAATTCCAACTTGTACATTTTACGTTTAATTTTAATAAGACTATTTTATATTTATTTGACAAAAGTGGTATAAATCTATTTGCGTAATCCAGTATCAAGCATATGGGATTACCTAAGATGGCATAATAAAATAATATATAATAAAATAAATAAATTACTTACATCTATTGATGGTCCTTCTGAATGTGATTGCTGCGTGGAAACATATAAATATAAAATGATAATTAATAAATCTTGAATAGTAAATTAGAGAATATAAAAAAATTAGACACACTAAGCCTTTAATTGATTGGCTGTTTGGCTAGGCATACAGGGATAAACAAATCAGTGTGGCCATAGAGTTTGGCCACAGTATCAGCTGGGAGGGTGTGGATCCCGGCTTGCAGCAAATTAAACAGGTCTTTGGTCCCAGTTGGGGTTCCTCGCTTGACAACTTGCTTGAGCCACCCAAAGACTTCTTTAATTAGATTTAGGAAGGGCAAATAGGCTTGGAGAAAGAGAAGGCACAAATTTGCCGTGGCCAATTGCTGGGGGCCCACAGCAATGCTGGTGTCAATTGATGGAAATTCTTCAAGAATGTCAGCCACTTTGTGGAGACCAACATTGTCCAGCACAATTACGTTGGTGAAGCCCAGGCTTGTGCGCCTCAGGTGCTTCTGGACCAATTGGAGAAATGATAGAAAGGTCCTGCTGTTATGTGAACCCAATATCATTTGGTAGAGCACAACCCCATTTGGACCAAGGAGAGCCACCATCAAGTAGGCTGTGGCGCGGACTGCAGCACGTCAAGCCATCCTGTCATTGGAGCCTTTGGGGACATAGCCATATGCATTGTGCATAGACAAGGCAAATGTCAATTCGTCAATATAATAAAATTTGACTGTCCCCTTGGCTTTGAGGGCAGTGTACGCCTCTGCGTAGTTTTTCCAGACATCAATATTGGCTGGCCTGTTTCTGTTGTAGGGGGATACCCCAAGCTTTTTCCAGAAAAAGCGCTTTCCCTTGACCAAATGATAATAGAAGGAAATTGAGGTCTCAATCCCAAAAGTAGATTTGATCATAGCCTGTATATTTGCCAGTTCAAGATGGCAGTCCTGGGTTATCCACTGGCGGATTGCCCATTTGTGCTCCTTGGTGAGCATGGTAGAAACACGCAAGGATTTCTCCGCGGCAAGGACACAGCCAGTGTTGATGAACTTGTGGAAGGTCTTGCTGGCGTACTTGGGATCCACCCCAACAATGGCCACAGCTGCCTTGTAGTAACCAGATTCACGCATTAGCTTAAGCAGGATGATGCATTTGAAGTCAGGGATGCGCTTCTGGGCGGGCTTTTTAGCGGTGGGGATTGACTCATTGGCATTAGGCACAACACAGGGCATGGGAACCTTGTTGTAGAACGCAGCAACTTTCTTGAGCACCAACTGTCCCTCATTGGTTTGATAGAACTCGGGCTCCTTGTCATCCTCCTGATTGCCATCACTGATGTAGGGCTTGTAGCTAGTATCAAGTACAGGATTCACCTTTTCCAGCATGGCTGACGGGACTGACTACTGCTGGTACACAATGTTGAACACATAAAAAGTAAGTTCTACCTCCTTGTTTCTAACTTTCTTTGTAGTGGTGACCTTGGTTGGCTTCCAGGTCAGCTTGGGGACCCAAGGGTTTATGCTCCACACCCTAGCAGCTTGTGCTCCTTGAACCAGCTGTGTCAGTGCAGCATCACTATGGAATTCTCCTCTCCTGTCTCCTCCTTGAGTAGGCACTTGGGTTACACTAACTCTATTCTTTGACCCGCGGGGGCAACCACAACTGCGGCGCACAACGGGTGTATTGGTACTCTGGTATTGTGTTCCTTCCATTTCACAATTTAATAAAATATTAAATATAACTTCAATTAAGTTACTCCTTATTTTTAATTTTTGCTTTTATCTGAATATGGATATTTAATTAGAGTTTTTCCCACCCAATATCCCAATTATAGTTTTTTATTTCTTAATTAGTTGTTTTTGGTTTTACAACGCCCATTTTAGAATACTCAAAAAAATCCACCCATTTTCCTAGATTTTACTGCCAAATTCAAACACCCAACACATTTTTTTTTAAAATTTATGTTTCAGATCTTGTGTCTGATTTTAGATACCTTGGTATTATTCATGATTACAATCCATTGCACATATTGCGTGAGTGATTTTGTTTACATAGTGAGTTGCTATTGTGTTTCATTTTTGGTTTGGGTTTTGACTCACCTTGCATGGGTGCATTTTGTCACCAATTCACATAGTAAACATATGTACACCAAAAGTCAACTCACACCATTTTGTTTGTGAATTGATGTATTTTGGATTGTATTTTGAATGGTTTTTCTTTGCGTGTGAGCCCTTTGTTGCTGTGTTGACTTATTTTGCCCATTAACGCCAATAAACCCTGTTAACAGAGTGTATATTTTAACCTGAGAGTTGGATTTTGTTTAAATCTGAAATCATTTTGTTTAAATCTGAGGTATTTTTTGGTTGTTGCCATAGCTTTTAAAACTACTGTAATTCAAGTTCTAAACAATCATTTGTTTAGAATATAAGTGGAGCAAGCTTCATGATGTGGATAAATTCAATTCTTGTTGTTTGTTTATGTAATAAATGAACCCGTACTTGACGCACTAGTAAATAAACAAATTTATAAATCATATTTTATTATTACACATGTTCACTTTATTAAACTGTTCCTTTATTATTATCAACCTAATTATATATTACTTTTATAATTTAAAAATTAAAATTAAAATATTAAAATTAAAATTATAATTATAAATCTTAAAATTTAAATATTAAAGTTTAAATATTCAAAATTTAACTATTTTTATTAAATCATGATTTATTCAATATGGAAATATTTGATATTAAAAATTTTAGTATTATAACATGTATTATTAAAATTTTAATATTAAAATATGTAATGTTAAAATTTTTATAGTAAAACTTTAATATTACATATTTCAATATTAAAAATTTTAGTATTAAAATATAAAAAGTTTAAAAAAATTTTAATTTGCAAGGGGAAAATATTTATTGGGGGGATGTTGATTGCAAAGGGAATGTGATTATTCCGGGGAATTATACCCCAAAATTAAGTTTTTGGCTAAAGCGTCTAATTGGATCCATGTTCTCTTCTGTACGTGGTAGACAACCCTGGATGCAATTGCTAGAAGGGTGGCACCCTGTACCCCGGTGGTTGTTGATTGTTTGATAAAAGGAAGGCGGGTGAGTGAATCAATCAATAGGTTTTTTCAGGGGGCACATAGTACCCATATAATGTTGCCAATGCAAAGGAGTCATACAGGACATTTTCAACTGTCCTATATCCCCGCGGTGTCTTCTGGCGGTTGAGGGCTACGCGGCAAATATCCTTTTGAATAGGTACATCCTCCAACTTTTTGACATTGGTTTTTAATATGCAGTGAAGGAGGATTCCCAGGTATACCGCAACGTGGATTCTCTGCAAGGTATACTTTTCTGAGAACATGCATAATTTTTTGAAAGTTTGAACTAACCTATTGATATAGGATGTTTGGTTGAACTTGAAGAGGGTTGCGGGGGCGCCCAACTTGAATCAGCCCCCCAGGCCTCAGCAAACGAAATAAATAAAGGTTTAAAAGTATTCACAAGGACTGCATCCCCAACTTTATTTGACAGTGCCTTAAATACTTCATTAAATATTTCAGTTTTTAAATATTCAGTTCCAATTTGAAAGTCATTTTTTATTAAGTTCTTTTTCATATTTGTTGATGTTTGTGAAGGGGAATCTTTGAATGCTTTCATATATATATATTCATCAAAGTTTAGTTTGATATCTCCACAAATTTCATTCATTTCTTTGAAGTTGATATTTGATCCTATTTCATATGCTTCCCTTATCCATGGCAAGCACCCCACGGGTGGTAAATATTCTCTAGCTTTAGCTTCAATACTTGAAAAATTATTCATATTCTGTTGAATTATTTTATTTATTTGGTTTTTATTTGTTTTTTTACAGGGGCTACCAGTGACTGGTAACCCCCGTAAAAGCAACTTGGCGTAAAAGCCGCCACTTCTGCAACCTCATCCCCATTCCTGGTGATGACTAAAATAAATATAAGTAGAACATAAAAAGACTTACTAATTGTTTCCCCTGTGGCCCCCTCAGACACAGATGCCACTTTGGCAAACTTCATGAGCGTTGGCTGCTCTTCATTAATTTTCCTGGGCTTAATTTTTCTTATTTTTCTTGCAACTTGTGCTTCCTCTTGATTTTCATTTGATAAAGTTTCTGTATTTTGTGAAGCGCTCCTGCTTCTTGCTTGTGTTTTGTTTTTGTCTGTTTCCATTTGATTTTTTCCCTCTTCTTTGGTGTTAATTTCCTTTGGAACTTCATTTCCTTTGATTAGTTTGATCTTCTTACTATTTTCTTTGGCCCCCTGTCAGAACTCCCACAAATTGTAGGCTGCATTGTTGAACTTCAGACTTGATAAAATTGCTCCCTGGAGATTTAGTAATGCTTCTTTATTCTTTTTGTCTATAATATTTCCTAGTTTGTTCATAGCATTTTCTTTTGACTGGATTAGTGGCTGGCCCTCGTCACCCAGCTTTCCTGTCACTATTTCCCTGATATTTTTTTTTCAATTTCAACAACCTTTTGCAGGTGCACTTCTAATTTGTTTATCAAGTTATAGATAGTTGACATTTTGTTTGAATTCCATCAAAAAACTGGTTTTTATAGTACTATCTTCAACACATACATATTTTTCATCATCATTAATAAATTAAAGACCATAAATGTAAATATTGCATTAGAATATAGCAATTAGATGTCAACTCTTGATATTTAGAAATTATGTGCATAACTCAATGCATTTTGTTTAATAAAATCCATTGTAAACTTGGCCTTTTTCATTGTAATTTATTAAAACAAATTGAGTTTATATTAGAGAGCCATTAACACTTAGTGCAAATATTGATACATAGTGCATTTTACAGCCTGTATATTTACCTATTGGTAAAAATTCTATAAACTTTTTAGTTGGATTTTGCAAGGTATTAATAATGTAATATGTTAATAGATTACTGTTTATTGTCATTAATTGGCTGATTTTCTTTGCTGTGGAAATTGTGCATTTTCTGATATTTACACACTAGTACTCAATTGGTTGGTTTCACATCCAATTGCACAGGCAATAGAAAACAAGCCGCCACCCCGAGACTGGATGTAGTTGGGGTGGCGGCTTGTTTTCCTATTGCCTGTGCAATTGGATGTGAAACCAACCAATTGGATACTAGTGTGTAAATATCAGAAAATGCACAATTGCCACAGCAAAGAAATCAGCCAATTATGACAATAAACAGTAATCTATTAACATATTACATTATTAATACCTTGCAAAATCCAACTAAAAAGTTTATAGAATTTTTACCAATAGGTAAATATACAGGCTGTAAAATGCACTATGTATCAATATTTGCACTAAGTGTTAATGGCTCTCTAATATAAACTCAATTTGTTTTAATAAATTACAATGAAAAAGGCCAAGTTTACAATGGATTTTATTAAACAAAATGCATTGAGTTATGCACATAATTTCTAAATATCAAGAGTTGACATCTAATTGCTATATTCTAATGCAATATTTACATTTATGGTCTTTAATTTATTAATAATGATGAAAAATATGTATGCTAATAATTTTAAGCTATTTGTAAAATGTACAACATTGTATTAATTATGGGAAATGTTGATAATGTAAAAAGAAAATATTATTAATTATGAATTGAAAGAGAGATATTGACTTCAATAAGTTGTCACAAAGAAAAGATTTATTTATTAATCAAAGGACGGGAAGGGGAGGGAATGGGCAGAATGAACATCACCTTCATCTGCGCTTGTGAAAGAGATGGCATCAGAGATAGTGGTGAGGGAATGGGTGATGGTTTAGGAGTCAGGGTTGGAAGGCAGGTGGCTTGATGGGGGGTTGGGGAGGCAGGGTTTGTTGACTGGGAAGGGGCAGCAAGAGCTGATTGCTTCAATTGCTCAAATTCTTCTTCTGTCACACATACTGGCTTGACAAAACAGATGGACTGGCATGAGGGGAGGCGGGGGTCCTTTCTGGACTTATCACTATCACTTGCATAGAAGATGATGAGATCAAATAAGTCCTGGAAGGACGCAAAATGAGAAAAGCTTGTAACCCTTATCAATTTGGATGCATAGTTTGTTGTAAGTGGCAGGCTTTAAGCGCCTGAGGACAGAACCAAAATTATAGAGACATACATCTGCAAGATTCATGTCAGCGTAGTTGATGGGGTAGGACCAAAATTATGCCCCACAGCTCTGATTTCTTGGGTTGCCCATTCCTGCTGCTCTATCTCTGCACTCAGTACAACTGTATGCACGGTGTTTTGTGTGGCCCACTCCTCCAGCATGGCCTTGAGCTCTGTCTGGTAGGCATACCCATCTGCAGTGTTTGATATTGCTGAGTAATAATTGACGCCCAATGGGGAAACTGCCAATAAAACCCCAACAAAACAATACAAGATTGGGCCGCGCTTGTACACGTCAGACTGGATATGCTTTTCTTCATAGTCTTGAATACTTGCAGATATCTTAGCATACAACAGAAAGATGACGTCATTACAGGCCCTCATTGCCCTTCCTTTGATAAAATTAATAATAGTTGAATTGTAGGGGTCGGTATCCACCAAAATGGGGCCACTGAGAACTTGATTGGACAAGATTCTAGCAGCAACCACAACTCTGTGCATCCACAAATTCACCGTTCTTTTTTTGGTGAAGATGCTGTGGAGTTCCAACTGGAGACGTACCTGGACCAGGGGCATCCATGGCTCACGTTCCATAATGGCCATCATAAGGGGATGGGCTGTGTCACCTTTGATCAAAGTACGGGCACCAGTTGAGGTCCTCTTGGTAGGGGGTCACAGTTGGCGTGGGCTCGCAGGGTTGCAGCCACAATGGACTTAACAAACCCCATTGCGGCTGCAATTTCCCTGAGGGACATAAGCATCTCTTGCTTTTCAACCATTTTGAGAACAATCTACGGAGTGATCAATTTTCTTCTACGTCTTGCAGGCTGATTGGCTGGAGGTGGGATGTATCTGTCTTGGGAACTGGACAGTGCCATCTGATTGGCTGTTTCTGAATTTTGGCTTCCCTGGGTGACCCCATGGCTAAAATGGCTGGTTCCGGATGCCATTGCTGATAAGGGATTTGGGTTGGCAGCTGCCTGTGCATGGTGGGCAAACAGGGCCATGCTGGAAGTTGCAGGAGAAAGAAACACACTCCTGGGTGGTGCTTGCGGAGAGGCCTGTGGGTTGGGAATGACCATAGACAGAGGCTTCACCGTTGGAAGACCCAGCGTAGCCCTGCATGATTTCGTCAAGGCCAGGGAACAGCTCGTTGACTTGGTTGTTGTTGAAAGAAGACATAACAAATTTTTATTAAAAATTTTTTAAACTCAAAAAGAGACATGTATATTTTAGTCAATTTTATTGTTCAGTATGTTAAGTTGGTGAATATTACACTCAAAATTTTAGCTGTCCTAAATTGGAATAGGGCAATTTTTGAGAATGCCTATGATTCCTAAAAGAATTAGCACAAATCCACTCTAGATCCTTTGACATCCTTTTTGAGACACCCATAAACTATATTTATTTCAAATTCACCTCATTTTTGATTTGAAATTTGGTTCTTGGATTTGACAATCCCGCAATTTCAGATTTGTTAATTTTACATGATGTCTATGATTTGTTTGAAATACAGGAAATCTCAAATCGTACATTAGAATCCCGCATTTCTGATTCATGTATCCCGCATTTGTTTGTTGTGTTTTGTCTTTTGTTAGTTGAGTTATCTGCTCAAGAGATTTGAAATTTGCCAATTTAAATAAACCAAAAAAGTCAAATCAAATGGTTGCTTTTATTAAATATTTTAATTTTCACTCAGCTGAGTTGCCCGCAAAAGTGATTCGAAATTTGGACCATGGATTTGACAATCCCGCATTTTTACATTCAGGTTCTGAATTTATAGTGTACTTCCAAGAAGTATATGATTGACATCTTTATGGGTTTTAAATATGATATTTATAGCAACTTAACAACATAAAATAAACCAGGATTGAAGTCTCTACTTTTAAATTGGTTTTGTTAGGTTTCTTACAATTGTTGTTTACAACAACTAGCATACCGATATATATTTTACCTTTGAATTTGTAAATACAATGTCTGGCTGAGCTCTAATTGTAACTCTGGAGTTTAGTCGAATTGAATCCATAAGTGAGTGTTTAGACGCGAAAAAAATGACGTCATGTATATTTCACAACTGATCGATCAGACTATGATAAGCCTAGCCAG
Source organism: Entomophthora muscae (assembly GCA_014839935.2). Lineage (NCBI taxonomy): Eukaryota > Fungi > Entomophthoromycota > Entomophthoromycetes > Entomophthorales > Entomophthoraceae > Entomophthora > Entomophthora muscae. Next base: position 102,220 of record QTSX02004320.1, on the reverse strand, counting down.
GTCTGACTGCTAATTCAAAATCTTATCGAAAGAGATATAAACTAACTTACCATAGACTTGTACTTGTACCTTTCAATCATGATTTACAAATCTCTTGCAAGAGCTTTCTATCGCTCAGTGCCCGCTTTCAATGCTATACACGCTTCCAGAATACACTTGGTTACTTCTCGGCAATCTCTGAAACCTACTTTAACATCTGTTAATGTGTTCTCAAAGCAACTAGGTGGGCTTTCATATTTGGTTTTTGTAACATTTTTATTTCCCTTTTTTGCCTTGAAACGGGCTGAGTCTATCTCTCGATCTTAAATTACAATTTTTGCTTACAGTATATCTACCTTATTGTTGCATGTGGTTTTTCCACAATTATTTGGCTTAGCCTGTACTTTTGAATAATTTTTTGATAACAAGCAACCTCACTTTCCTATTTTAGTCTTAAAAGCTTCATCACAATAATCATGCATCACTTAGACCATGTTTCCCGAATTTTTAAGGCACTTATTTTTCGTAATTATTTCACAAGAGCTTCTTTCATCTAAGATTTCTCTTCAACCCCCCACTCTAGAGTAGTTAGCTTTGGAGGCTATTTAAACTGCAAACTGACAATCTTATAGCAAGAAATATGTTTATTCAAACAGAATCAACTCCGAACGAGAACTCGGTTAAATTCATCCCTGGAATTCCAGTGATGGGAGATAAAGGTTCTATGGAATTTATTACTTCTCGAGAAGCAATGGCTTCGCCTCTTGCAAAAAAGCTTTTTCTAATCGACGGGGTAGAAAGTGTGTTTTTTGGACCAGATTTTGTTGCCGTTAATAAAACCGATACTGTCAGCTGGCCTCAACTTAAACCCGATGTTTTCGCAACCCTCATGGACTTTTTCTCCTCAGGGCAGGAAATATTGGACGATGGCCACTCTCAAGCCTCAGATACTCGCATCGAGCCTGGAGACAGCGAGACCGTACAGATGATCAAAGAGCTGCTAGAGACTCGTATCCGACCTTCGATCCAGGAAGATGGTGGCGATATTGAATACATGGGGTTTGATAACGGGATTGTCAAACTAAAGCTTCGTGGTGCCTGTCGCACATGTGATTCCTCATCTGTCACGCTAAAGCACGGAATTCAGAACATGCTTATGCATTATATCCCTGAAGTTCAGGGCGTGGAGCAGATTCAAGATGATTTGGAGCAGCTGTCGAATTCAGTTTTCGAAAAAGTAGACGGCAAACTCAACTCTTAACGACCAAGGAAATAGACATCAGCCAGCATAAATCTGCATTCATATCCTACTTTATGTGACATTAATTGCCTTTTAACTCGAAATGGTGGTAAAAAGAAGATCCCTGCTACCCTGCCGGACTAAACTTATATTTATTACAAATGGCTGGTGCAGTTTCATCCTTAAATTGATTCTGATCTTCGTTACTTTTGAATCTTAAAAAGTGTACCATGACTATGTGATTTTACTCACATGACTTAAATAGATTGATACTAGGAAATTAGCCAAATATCTATCATTCTGAACCTCCCAAGGCTTTAACTTCTAGAAAATGCCAACCTTTATTATTTTGTAATTCTCACACATTAAAATCTTATAAGACAGAATCCAACTTTTTAGTTGTGACAAGTCAAGTTAAAACAATCTCGATTTATATCCTTGTTACACTAATAACTCACCAAAGGGAGCACCCACAACTTTTTGTTGATTATTTTAGATTTTCTATTTACTTCATTTTTAGGGTAGTAAATCAATCCCTTTCGAAGTCAATTTTATAGTTTGTACTTTATTATATATGGATCTCATTTATCTTTAGATTACAATGTAAAAATTTAATGATATAATCCTCACATAATCGAGGCTTTACTTTTTGTGTAAATTTTAAAGATTATATGATCTATAGGTAAATAAATACAGATTAAAAACTCAATCAGGCCGATAAAAATTAAATTGAATAATAAGTACAGTAGTTTCCAAACCTGCTGAGATAAACATATAATCTCAGTCTAAAAACGAATGCAACTCAGTCATAAAATGAAATCAAAGTGGATCCAAATCTACTGTAATTTAATATAAATTCTTTAATTTTTTATTTCGTTTTTAGACTGAGTTTTACACGTTTTTAGGCTGAGATTATATGTTTATCTCAACAGGTTTGAAAACTACTGTACTGTAGTTTTCAAAGCTATGGCACTAAACGGTAAAACTCATCTGCAAGCAAATCAACTCAGTCGTAAGCAAAATGGCAATCTCCAGAATTAACTCATACAGCATGGAACATCCTCCATGTTGACAATTTCAAGCTTTATTTTTACTTTATCTTTTATAATTTCAATTAAAAACTCAAAATAAAAATGAAACATTGCTTTTATTATCAGTGTCTACTATTTAAGCCAGAAAAAAACAACCTTGAATATTGAAAATAAGAATTTTTTTGAGGATTGTCAACATGGAAGATGTTCCATGCTGTATGAGTTAATTCTGGAGGTTGCCATTTGCTTACATCTGAGTTGATTTTGTTTACAGGCGAGCTTTTTTGCTTAGCGCCATACAGTAGTTTTCAAACCTGTTGAGATAAATGAAAAATCTCAGTCTAAAAATGAATACAACTCAGTCTAAGAGAAAAATCAAGGTGGATCCAAATCTATTGTAATTTAATATCAATTCCTTATTTTTTATTTTGTTTTTAGACTGAAATTTTTTGTTTATCTCAACAGGTTTAAAACTACTGTACCTTTTAAAAATACTGTACCCCTGAGGGCTTCATCAGCAAACATGATGTATTCTAGTTCAAGTGCTTCTTAAGCACCATATTTAACCCTTTAAAAAAGAGTAAAACCTTTTCTTGCACAGTGTCATCTTGATCAGACACTTTGTCCAAAGCCAAAACAATTGATACAGAAAATATCAAGAATCACTATACTCTCAGAAAATATCTTATTTCAAAGATATTTGGATTGTTTCTTGGCTATCTGATGTACCAAGGTAAAGCTTTTAGTCTATATAATACATCTCAATGTCTTTTTAAAAATTATTGTTATCCCTTCAATTTTTTGGCTCCTTCAGTCTGCTATCCTCCTCCTACCTTAAATAATAATTAATATAAAACTCAAATTGCATGATTATATCACTTAATATACCATAATGTAACCAATGAAAGGGACAACAAGGCAAACTGTGAAAGGAAAGCAAGAAAAATGAGAGAGAAGTATTTTTATTAAAAAATAGTTTTAGCTTTTAAGCTTAAGATAATGTGGTTTTATCCTACTAATGTTCAAAGATAAAGTATGGGTGTGAATGATGGTGTGGCTGTTTGTCAAGTGACTGAACTATCATTGCAGCAAAAGGAAGGATGTAGATCATCAAAATAGAAGGTCAGATGGTTTGAATCTGTCCCTTGAAACAAGTATTTTCTAACAGGATAGAGCCATATGTGATACTAATGAGAATGAGATTAGTCTTATGTAAATAATTCTTCAATATTGTTTTGCAAGTACTAGCCAAGATAATATGTATCTATAGAAGTTTAGCTTGTGAATCAGCTAGAATTTTATTTATAGCTACTTTTAATAAAATAAAGACACAATAGCTTTATTAATTTCATTTTCAGGATATAATGGTTACAAACCTATACAGTAGTTTTAAAAGCTATGGCGACAAGAAAAAATACTTCAGATTTAAACAAAACCATTTCATATTTAAACAAAATCTAACTCTCAGGTTAAAATATACACTCTGTTAACAGGGTTTATTGGCGTTAATGGGCAAAATGGGTCAACACACCAACAAAGGGCTCACATGCAAAGTGAAATTATTCAAAATAAAATCCAAAATAAATTGATTCACAAACAAAATAGAGTGAATTGACTTTTGGTGTACATATGTTTACTATGTGAATTGGTGACAAAATACACCCAATTGTGGTGTGTCATAACTCAATCCAAAAACGAAACACAATAGCAACTCACTATGTAAACAAAATCACTCAATCAGTTTGTGCAATGGGTTGTAATCAAGAATGATACCAAGGTATCTAAAAAAAACACAAGATCTGAAACAAAATTTTTAAAAATATTGTGTTGGGTGCTTAATTTGGCGTAAAATATGGGAAAATGGGTGGAAATTATTTTGGGTATTCTAAAATGGGTGTGATAAAACCAAAAACAACAAATTAAGTTATAAAAAGTCTATAATTGGGATATTGGGTGGGAAAAAATATTAATTGAATATCCATAAACAGATAAAAGCAAAAATTTAAAATAAGGAGTAACTTAATTAAGTTATATTTAATATTTTATTAAATTCTCAAAATGGAAGGAACACAGCAACAGACTACCATTGCACCCATTGTGCGCCACAGTTGCGGTTGCCCCGCGGATCAAAGAATAGACTTAGTGCAACACAAGTGCCTACTCAAGAGAGAGGCGGGAGAGGAGAGTTCCATAGTGACGCTGCACTGACACAGCCAATTCAAGGAGCACAAGCTGCTAGGGTGCTGAGCATAAACCCTTGGGTCCCAAAGCTGACCCAGAAGCCCACCAAGGTTACCTTCACCAAGAAAGTTAGAGACAAGGAGGTAGAACTTACTTCATATGTGTTTGACGTTGTGTACTGGCAAGAGTCAGTCCCATCAGCCATGCTGGAGAAGGTGAAGCCTGTACTTGAAACTAGCTACAAGCCCTACATCAGTGATGGCAATCAGGAGGATGACAAGGAGCCCAAGTTCTATCAAACCAATGAGGGATAGTTGGTGCTCAAGAAAGTTGCTGCATTTTACACCAAGGTGCCCATGCCCTGTGTTGTGCCCAACGCCAACGAGCCAATCCCTACCACTAAAAAGCCCGCTCACAAGCGCATTCCTGACATTAAGCACATCATAATTCTCCGGCTCATGCAGGAATCTGGTGATTACAAGGCAGCTGTGGCTCTTGTTGGGGTGGATCCCAAGTACGCCTCAAAGACCTTCAACAAGTTCATTGATACTGGCCAAGTCCTTGCCGCAGAGAAATCCTTGTGTGTTTCCACCATGCTCACCAAGGAGCACAAATGGGCAATCTGCCAGTGGATCACCTGGGACTGCCATCTTGAACTGGCAAATATACAGGCCATGGTCAAGTCCGCTTTTGGGGTTGAGGCCTCAATTTCCTTCTATTATCATTTGGTCAAGGGAATGCGCTTTTCCTGGAAAAAGCTCGGGGTATCCCCCTACAATTGGAACAGCCCAGCCAATATTGAGACCCAGAAAAATTACGCTGAGGCGTAAACTGCCCTCAAAGCCAAGGAGACGGCAAAATTCTATTATATCAACAAATCAACATTTGCCTCATTGATGCGCAATGGGTATGGATATGTCCCCAAAGGCTCCAATGACGGGATGGCTCGGCATGCTGCAGTCCGCGCCACAGTCTATATAATGGTGGCTCTCCTCGGTCCAAAGGGGGTCAAGCTGTACCAAATGATACTAGGCTCCCACAATAGCCGGACCTTCCTATCATTCCTCCAATTGGTCCAGGAGCACCTGAGGCGCACAAGCCCAGGCTTCACCAACGTAATTGTATTGGACAACGTTGGTCTCCACAAGGTGGCTGACATTCTTGAGGAATTTCCATCAATTGACACCAGCATTGCAGTGGGCCCCCAGCAATTAGCCATAGCAAATTTGCGCCTTCTCTTCCTCCCAGCTTATTTGCCCTTCCTAAATCCCATCAAGGAAGTCTTTGGGTGGCTCAAGCAAGTTGTCAAGCGAGGAACCCCAACTGGGACTGAAGACCTGTTTAATTTGCTGCAAGCCGGGATCCACACCCTCCCAGCTGAGACTGTGGCCAAATTCTATGGCCACGCTGATTTGTTCATCCCTGTGTGCCTAGCCAAACAGCCAATTAATTAAAGGCTTAGTGTGTCCAATTTTTTTATATTCTCTTATTTACTATTCAAGATTTATTGATTATCATTTTATATTTAGATGGTTCCACGCCCGCAATTGCATTCAGAAGGACCATCAATAGATGTAAGTAATTTATTTATTTTATTATATATTATTTAATATGTCATCTGAGGTTATCCCAAACGCTTGATACTGGATTACACAAATATATTTATATCACTTTTGTCAAATAAATATAAAATAGTCTTATAAAAGTTAAACATAAATTGTAAAGTTGAAATTTATTTTATTACCGTATTATTTAATACTTTTATGAAACCCATTTTTGCAATATATTTTACAAATCTTGTTTGCTAAAATATTATTTGAAAAATATTTATAATATAAAAATATAGTAGAGTATAAATATGTTTATTGATATAGAGATAAAATTAAGTGCGCCTATAATGGGTTTAGTGGTATGTACCCACCCCGCAATGAAGGTGGCGCACAACCTCCACCGCCACACCGTGGACGGTGGATACACCTGTATTAAAGTGTTTAAGTCTGCTGGTAAAAGGAAGGATGGTGGTGTGGGAATGGAGGAGAAGCTTTTCTGGCGGGGCTGCAAACTCAAAGATGCCAGCCAGGACCAGGGCGTCCTATATGACGTGATCCACCGAGTCATACCCAGGGGGGACCTTCTTCCCGTCCAGTGAGAGCCTGGCCTTGTTGACCCCAAGAAGGACCCCGTCTAGGTCCTCTACAGATGCACACATCCTGAAGTAGAATAGGAACCCCAGGCAAACAACCAGATGAAGCCTTTTCCCAGCAAAGGCTTCCGTGAACTCACACAATTTGTTGTATACAGCGCTAATCTTCTTCTTGTGCTTGGTTTTGGCAAAGGTCAGCTCCATAGCTGCTGGGACCCTGTCTTGTTGCACTCCAGGCCAGCCTGAAGTCCGCCAGGAGGGTTTTTGTCTTCTTTACGGCTGTTGCGTCTGCAACAGCCAATTTTGACACCGCACACCCAAAGTTCTCCAACAGTTAAGAGATGGTATGCTCCACTGGGAAGCAGAAGCAAGCAGCCGCATGAGCCCGGTCCATCTCTGGTATATTATTGAATGGGAGCGTTGCCAGGACGTCCCAAACAAGCTCAATGGAGTTTACACAGTAAACTCCACTGAGGTTAACCGGGTCCAGGCAGACCAGTTGGGCATCCTTGTAGGCAGTAACTGCCCACTCAGATGCCCCCTCACCATGCAAAAGCCCAGCCAATGCCTCCCTGGACATTGGGAATGTACCATGGATCCTGTCTTCAAGCTCCCAAAAGACAGGGGGGGACAGGAAAAGCTGCCTTGCCACATGATTAGCATAGTTGGCATAGAAGGTGGGGGGACAAAAGGGACCAGGACCCAGCAGAGTTCACCATCAACATCTTCTAAAAAAAAGGTAAGTATTTAAGAATTTTTATTAATTATAATTTTTTAGGTTACCTTCTTGGGTTTCTTCCTTTCCAGCGGCTTCAGCTGGCTTTGCCATTCTTGGCACAATCAATTGCGCAGGCAATTTTGTATCCTCTGCCCTGGCACGCTTGGCAGGTTTGAGGTGGGCATACATCTCTGGGTCATCAACTCAGACAGACAGCGCAGAAAAATTGTATGCCTTGAACTGGAGACCCTCAACCACAGCTTTTTGAATATTTAGTAAGCGCTCAATTGTCTTCTCTGGGGTGTCTGGCATTTTTGACATTAGTGCCTTTGCGGACACCTTGTCAATTTTGTCCCCAGTGAGGACGGCAGACTTAACTTTGGATTTGACCTTGCGGTCAATGTCCTTTATTTTGGCAATTGCCAATTCAAGGTCCTTCAGAAGCCTTTTCAATTCTCTAATTGATTTTTTACTAACCTTTCCATATGTTTTTATAGCTTTTGCCCCAACAAATTCTGTATTATTTTGATACTGTTGCCGCTTTGTTTATTCCTTTTTGTTTTCCCATTTACTACATTATTGCATCTTTTTACCCAATTTGTATATGTTTTACGCTCATCTCAATATGTGTCATTTGCTTTGTGTTGGCATTGTTTCCTTGATTACCATATTATTTTTGGCGCTTGACATAGCCCTTTGTGAAAATATTAACAACAATTTGGTGATCAGCTAAATTTGAATTAGAAAATTATAGTGTTAACTGTTTTTAGATAAAGTTGTTACTGATCCAAATTCAAAACCTTAATGATAAACTTTAAGCCAATCAGGAGCCAAGTGATGAAGCAATTGTTGTGACATGAAGGGTCATTAAATAATTCTTTGATGCATGTGCGCTAATTAATATTATTGGCTGGATGTTTTGCCATTGCCGCTGTGGCAAGTTGTTGATGGACTAGTGCTAACCCAGCAGCTGATTGGGCACTAGTCCAGCAACAACTTGCCACAGCAGCAATGGCGTATAACGGCAAAACATCCAGCCAATCATATTAATTAGCACACATGCATCAAAAAATTATTGAATGACCCTTTATGTCACAACAATCACTTTATCACTTGGCTTCTGATTGGCTTAAAGTTTATCATTAAGGTTTTGAATTTGGATCAGTAACAGCTTTATCTAAATACAATTAACCTATAATTTTCTAATTTAAATTCAGTTGATCACCAGATTGTTGTTAATATTTTCACAAGGGGATGTGTTTAAGTGCTAAAAATAACTTTGTTCAGGATCTAGATACACAACATAGTAAATATATGATTTTATAGAAATAAGCTGAACATAAAGAATAAAGCCAACTATAAACAAAGAGAACACAAACAATTGAAATTCAAAATAAAGATAATATAAATAGACATTTTTTGGGACCAGGGGGTTTATTGAGGCAGGGAAGAGTGATGCCTAGTAGGCAGAATGGCGCAGAAAGGAAGACGTAGAGGCAGTGTTGGCCTGGGGGGTCTGGGATTGGGTGGGTTGGGTTTGCGGGTGGGGAGTGTTGGTGGCGGGGGTGGAGGCAGGAGGATTGCGAGTGATGGCCGCCATATACTGCTCATTGTACTCCTCATCAGTCATTGGCTGGATGGGCTGGTAGGTGGCTGTGGCACAGGGTGGGAGGTGCTTACCCTTGTGTGATTGGTTGCCCATGTTCACATGAAAAACTATTTGTGCAAATAAGTCAGCCACCATTTGGTGACCAAAAAGAAAATTGTGATCAAGGACCCCAAGATAGAGGTTGTTGAAAGCCTGAGGGCAGCGCTCCCAGAGTGTATCTCTAATATATAAGAATACAACATCTGCCAGATGGACATCAGCGTGACCAGCTGGGTACACAGAGGCCTGGTGACCGCGTCCCTGGATGGCCTCAAGGGCGGTGGAGCTACCCTCCATCTGGTGGCTCAAGAAAACATGGCATTTGGAATTCAAGCCATCCCAGGAGTTGAGCAATCCACCAAGGATGTGGCCATATGAGTACCTATCAATGAAATCAGGGTTTGTCTGATAGTAGACAAAACCCTTAGCTGAAACAGCCAGAAATGCACCAATGAATGTCCCCTTCTTGACCTTCTTCCTTCCGTTCTTGGTGGCAGCTTTTCCTTGCTCACCAAAATTGTCAAATGCAATTGATAACTTATAGTACAAGACAAACATGATGTCATCTGTTAGACTTGTCAAGCATCTGACCAGGGTTGATTCAATTGCAGTGTCATATGGGGAATCCTCAGCACCATCCCATTGGTTGCCGGCAAAATTTGTAAGAACCCTAATTGAAGCCACCTTTCCGTGCATCCAGAGCTGCACCATGCGCTCAGACACCCAAATGCCATGGTGTGCAAGTTGCTTCTGGACCTGGGTCAAGGGATGCTTGGGTTTCTGCTGTAGGAGGTCAAGCATTATTGGGTATGCCTCATTGATCTGGGATTCTGTGGCCTTCTTTGGCTTCTTGGCCGTCCCAATCAGATTTCCCTTATTCATCAGGTTGTTGAATTCCCGCATGACAGTAGCCCGGGTGAATTGTAATTGGCTGGCTATCTGATCCCAGGACAGACCCTGCAGGTTGAGTGCCACAATTTCCTGAAGAATTTGGGCAGTGATTATTCTGCGTTTGGGGTGCTGGGCGGCAGGAGCTGAAGTCTGATTGGCTGTAGGGGGAAGGTTGGCTGGTGGCAGGAAGTTGTTCCAAATCAAAGTTGCCATCCTGATTGGTTGGTTGACGGGCAGCTTGTGCAGGGATGGGTGTGGGAGCAGGGGCAGAGCTAGACGCTAAGTGACTCTCAAACAAGTCAAAGCCATATGGGTTGGGGGACAGTAACAGGTCAGCTTCCTCATTACCTGCCTCAAAGGCTTGGGTGTAAACAGGTGCCTCAACGTTCTGAGCCTTGCCTCCATTGAAGCTGGCTTGGCTGCTTGTGCTGTCAAAGATATTGCTAGTAAAAACCATTGTAAAAAAACCAAGGATAAAATCACTAAAAGTAGAAATTTTAAAATTTAATGATTTATTTTTATTGTAATCTCAAGTCCATATTTGGAAGGTTCTCAAAACCTTTTCATACAAATCTGGAGCATTGAAAATGGATAAAATGCCTATGTTCCTAAATTGGATAGCTGTTGATTGGCTGTTATACTGTTATTTTTCTATTTTAGGCTGCTCATACTACACATCTTGTGTGAGTTCACTTTGTTTTGTGCTTGTGGAATCTTGCTTCCAGATTGCTCAAATTTTGTTTCATTTTGGTCCTTCTGTTGGTGCCTCATATGAATCCTGCTTGGATTATAATATACTCCAGAATAGCATCCATCCATTTCACTTGTTGTGTCAGTTCATTTTGTTTGTGGTTTGAGCTACACCACTTGATGTTTGCTTTAATTTTGTATAATGGGTTAGTAAAATTTTGTTTTTGGTTTGACAGTTCATTTATTAACCAAAAATATTTAAATTAATTGAATCCTGAATCTTGCGCAACTTGGATTTCATTTAAATCTGAAATCAGTTTGTTTAAATCTGAAATATTTTTGCTTGTTGCCATAGCTTTTAAAACTACTGTATCACATTTTTGATAAATTAAACTTAATGATAGCGGTTACAGAAACCAAAGGGGTAAAAAATTCATTAAAAAGCTTAAGGATCCCTTTTAGGGTTTTAGAAATCTATCTCCAATTATTAACATACTTTAAAAAATATATATAATACATTAATAATATACTTGTCATAATCTAAAAGATAGGCTTTAGGAATATATGGAAAGTTTATACTAATTAAGTTCAATTCATAAAGTCAATAAAAGAGGAATGTAAAGAGTAATTTATTAACATCATTAGTAAAACCTTATTGTATAGCTACATATTATTGAACCATAGATGAAATACCCTAAATAATTCCTTAAGCTTATCTTTTTTTAAAGCTTTTAGATTTAAAATAATTACTATCCTTAATAGCAAATAAAATTTAGGGGAGTTAAATGAGTTAAATATCTGTATAAAGAAATAACAAACCATATCCTATGAATAGTCATATTCACTGTACTTTCCAGGAATCATATCATTAGTAATAGATTTTTTACAACCGTATAAATTAAAAATTCAACTCAGAATAAAGCAAAATCCAAGTGTTGGTGTGAAAGATAAACTCTATTAACAGGGGGTTTCAGGTGTCGATAGATAGAATAATTGACCTTATAAAAAGCCCCTTGAACATCCATATATGCACATTGAGTATATTATCTAATCCAAGGGGGAAAAAGTTCATGCATCTTCATATTTGAGTAATTTACTATACAGACTGATGAAAAAATATAACCAGCTGTGATGAACTAAAACTCAAACCAAGAAAGGAGCAAAATATTAAGTCAATCTTTGAGCCAAAATATCAGTCCCTGAAGTAATTAGAATGCATTGAAATGTTGTATCAGATAATCTAAAATAAGATGTATAACCAGAAGTAAAAACAAAATAGTAATGTTTTAAGTGTTAATTTTTGGGATAAGATCAAGAAAATGATAAAATTCAATTATATGAGCTTAAGATAGTTTAGAGTAGTCTTTTTTATTTAACATGAAAAGCACCCAACTTTGTGTGGTATTAAATCTAGTATGTACCATGGGTAGCTATACTCTCATGAGTCAACCAACATGGTGATCAAAGCCCAGGTAGCCAATCAAGAAATCAGTTATCAAGGCTAGTGGAATTATTCCTGGAATTAAATTCACCTCAAAGGAGCAGAAAACTTTTGGTCCTCAAGCTAAGCCCCTGAAGAAAATTGAAGATTTATCAAAGGTTCTCAATAGCTCTGCTATAATAAAAGTTCTAACTAGAATACTGATGGCAAACAAATTTCTGGAAAAATATCTGATCTGAGGGAATAGCTGTCATTGTGTGTAAAGATTCTAGCTACCTCTCTTCTCCAATTTTGATAACACATGGGTTTAATTATAACAATCATATATAAATTACTTAAAACAGCCAAATTTGTTGTGTTAATAACACTATTTTACTTGCTTATAGCCCTCTTACACAGCAGGTTTGGCCCAATTGTATTTGAAGCAGCCAATTATTCCACTCCCAAAATTGAGCTAAAAAATCCAGGTTAACCAAAACATGGTCCAGACTTCTGGAAGATGGTTGAACTTCATGGCTTAAGACTTACAAATGCCAATTTAGTCCTTATGCAAGGTTTCCCACCTCAATAACTTCACTATCATTTTTTCATAATAATTTTCATTGTTTGTAAATTTCTGGGATGCTCTCTAAACCTAAGAAACCATAGGAGATTTTCAGTTGAGCCTTGACTTTTTAGATACTAAAACTTTATTATTGATATGGATTTATCATTATTTTTACCCAATGTCAGGGATCCATACTGTGATAGGTTCCTGAGAACTTGTGGGTGGATGGCCTGCAGGCCCAGAAGGAAGGGCCTACCAAAAGATGGGGCTAACTTTACAATGTAGGATGGTGATTTCCCAAGGATGACCCAGGGTCTGCTGGTGGGCACCATAGAAATGATCAATCCAGTGAGGGTGATGTACATGACTCCAAATATCTGGGTGGAGGTGTACTCACTAGTAGCAACAGATTCTTGCGGGTGGTTGGGCTGCAGGGTCATTGGTACCAAGTACGCAGGCAGGTAGTTATATTTGCTGCAAAATAGCATAGGTTGCACTGTGATCCAAGTTTCTTCACAACCAATAAGCTCTGTTTCTCTGGTGCGGGCTTCTGAGCCATAAATTAGAATCTTATCAAAGGTAAACTCCAAATAATCTGGGTTTGAAGGATACTCTGTAAAATAAACTGGGCTATAGGGAGCTCCTGGAGGACAGAATAATCTGGGTGGTTGGTCCACATTTTCTTGGGCTTGATAGGAAATGGGGACAGACCTGGGGAGATCAAATTGAAAATGGTAAAGAGCTAGAAGGATGTAGAGTAAACCCTTCATGAATCAAAGGTTCATAACACTTTATTGTAAGAATGGCAATGAGCATCTTCCCGTCATCTCCTGGGTATAGGTATGCTCATCAAAACTGTGAAAACTTTTGCAAATTATTGTGGGCCGGGTGGTAGCATTTACTAGGGTTTGGAAATCCTTGATGGCATCCAACATAGACAATTCATCATTGGATGGGCTGGGACAGGGAATCTCAATTTCCTTCTTTGAGACAGATTATTGTCATCATTTGGTGGCCCTTGTTCTTGGAGAAGTTTCTGCAGTACTCCATTGGCGGTGGCCCAAGTTATTACAAGGATATTGCTTGGGTTAGCGCTCCTATTGGCTAGGCTAAGAGGATCTTTAAGAAGGCAGGATTTGATCATAGAAGGTGCTTTGCTGGTGGGTTTTGGAGGTTTCTCCAAAGTTGAATCTATTTCTGATTCAAGCCCAAAAAAACACAGGCAGCTGGGCTGGCGGCCTGCAGGGTCCCAGGGTTCAAATCTTGTAATTGGGGGGTTTCATTGCTAATTGAAATTGGAAATTTGTCACTCATGAAACTTTACACTTAATGCTTTGGCCTTTTCTGAAACCAGAAAAAGTGACTTCTTTATAAAAGTTAGTTACCTTTAATAGGTGCAGTACTTTTCACTCAACCTGTCATGAATGACATTTTGATTCTAGTATTGAGCACAAGTCAAAACTGAGAATTGAACTCTGGTCCCCAAGAAATATGGCCCGCTAGCCAAGAGGGCCAAAGTGCCTCCCACATTTTTTGGGCTCAAATCTGAAGGCTGTTTGATGAACCACCCACAAAGCCAATAATTTTCACCAAATGGAGCAGTGATCATAGTCAAATACACATCACTGAAGATCTAGACCTACACAGAAATAGCTGTTTCCCTAAAGAAGGTTAAGGTTAAACTTAAAATTAAACCCTCCAATAAGGGTCAGTCAACATCAGTCTCCAGCACCAAATCAATGATGTATTTGGCTGGGCTGTGTGATACAGAGAATAGAGACAGGGAAATAGAATATTGCCACTTCTATTATATAACACCAGTCAACCCAGAATTAGCTGCCTGTGATCCCCCCAAATGCCAAAGTTCTGTTGGAAGAATTCCTGTGGACCTAAAGCCCAAAATTTTTGGAAACTCAAATTTTGATAGTATAAGAACCCTGCTGTATTGAGAATGGCAGTATTGTCATTCTGATAATAAAGTTTAAATGAACCTTTGTTTCACAAAAGTTCTATCTTATCTAGTTTTAGTATTTTATCATCTCCACTTCAGTCCTGAAGACTCACAGGCCCCACCACTCCCACTGACAAACCTGTGGTCCCCTCACCTGTATTATTCTGTCCACCTGAATCACCCTTTAGACCCGTAAATTTCTCCAATTACTCTCAAAACTCAGCTTATTACAATTTCACCCAGGAAAATATACTTCTCTCTGACCCCTTGGCAAGAACTAGAGTCATAGAAACCATTGGCTGTGAAGGAAAGTAGTACACAGTTCCACCCAGACTATTCCACAATAATTATAATTATCTTCCTGAATACCTGGTACCAATGGCATCACCCCCAACCCCGCGGCCTGACCACCCACATAAATTTGCCACCACTAACAAAGCCATTTCCATCCAGATGTTTGGAGTACTCTACATTACTCTTACAGGCTTGATGGACTCCATGGTGCCAAATTCTGGTCCTTGCTTGGTCAATCCTTATCCTAAATTGTAAATTTGGCTCCCATCCTATGGTAGGCATTATTCTCTGGCCTAGAGGTCTCTCTGACTGTGTCAAATAGTGCTCCCATCAACAATTGGTATCCTGAATCAACCTCTTGCAGTGGGGATAGCTGCTACAGCATAATTTAGTGAAATAATTTATCTCATTATTGTAGTGTAACAGCTCTAATAATTCAACAAGGTGTGTCCTGGATAAAATTCAGGGACCACCTGGGTTGGGTTGACATTCTTTAAGTGACCAAGTTCTAGTGTCAGAGCATTATACTGATCCTGCAGGCTTGCAAAATATTACAATACTTTACTAACCAGCATCCTAACATCTGCGTCATAAATCATGGTATCTGCTTGTGTCTGTCCTTCCCTTGGAGTGTATAGCTCTTAAAAAACTCATCAAACCTAACTGCTCAGGAATTCCTGCCTGTTTTTGAAAAGTTTCAAACCTTTTGTAATACTGGTCCATTCTCCTCAAGGTGTTTGACATAAACCTTCAGAATTAACTCAATTCATAAGTTGGCTTACTCAATGTTGAAAATTTATTGGCATTCATTAAGTCAATATTATTTTAGCCTTTCTTGACTAAAATTGGAGTTCTTCCAAACTAAGCTAATTACTTATATTGGATTATCAAGTCAAAATTAAAATTTAAAAAGGAACATCCATAATTTTAAGCAGAAACCTAATATAATTCACTATGGAAAATGAACTATATTGTAACTTTACCTTTAGGTTGACTCTAGTAAGTAATATCTGGATGTTGACCTCAAATAAGAATCCAGATAGTTCTTAGAAATACACATTATTATAAAAATAGTTATTTGTTCTTTTTTATAGTGTCTTTTATCACATTTATGATAAGATAAGTAGCGAATAAAGACTTATGCCAGTTTTCATAATTTTCTTTGTATTTTAAAGATATTTACTGTTATGCTGAACTTATTGGATAAACTAGTGTTTAAATCTGGAAATCCACTTAAGCTGAAATGCATATTTTCAGGAAATCCTGATTAATTGTGATTAAATAATACATCTCCTCATCACAATAGCTATAGATCAAAATAAACAGCCTACTTCCAGATGTGAAACATATGCTCTGGATGTAAAATCAATGGGCCATAAGATTGGTTGATAATTTAGGGTTGAAAACACTACCAGCAAAAAGTAAGATCCCCTATTTGAGAGATACCTAAGATATTCTAGATCAAAAATCATTGGCTTAGTGGCATGTATGAAGAATTAGCAAGTGAAACCATTTTTTGATACTCTAGTGAACATGTCACTGCTAGATTGAAATTGGGATGAGGAAACTCAATATTAATAGACAAAGGTCTTCCCAATCAATATAAATTTCACCAAGAAATGGGAAAGAGGACCACCACTCACAATTGAATTTCATTGATCACAGAAAGAGATTCCACCAATGATTACCACTTAGTCAACATCAGCTTATTCAAAGAAATATCCATGATGAAGAGGGGAAATAACATCAAAGTATTTTTCCTCATTCCAAAACCATTATTCAGGTTTGGAATTAAAACTATGGGGGTTGAAACTAGTATCTTGGGTATGATAGGCTAGCTAATAAGGGTTAAAAGCAATCAGAAGCCAGTCTGATCATAGCAAGAATATACTATAAACAGTCCTTTCAAGCAGGCTTGGAAGGCAGACAATTTTCACCCATCAACATTACTACTGATAATATTGTAGTAGTGTCAAGTAATCAATAAGAGCATATTATTGTTAATTCCTAGATCCTGCCAAACTACCTCTGCCCAAAGCTGCTGGTGTTTCATCTAGCAACTCACAGGACTCTTCACTCAATTAAATTCAGAAACCACAGGACAAAAGCCTTCCAGTTGCTGTAAAACACTAACACCTATTGGAAGAACATCTGTTGCCATACAGATCCCAGCCTTATCAACACAAACTAAAATGTCCAAGAACTCTAATAATAAAGATAATTCTTCTTTAAAGCCCCAAAATTTTGACACACATGTTAAAAATAGAACTTATATTAGTGAATAAAATGTTAACTTTGTATCAATTGACTTGTTGCACAAATAAAAACAAAGAGATTTGGCTAAGCAAACAAAGTGGCGTAATTTAAACAAACACAATAGAAAAAAATACTATAAAAGAAGGCTGTTTGTCTCCATGTTGACACTTTGTGAGAGAGGGGATCTAAACTAACCAAGATTTTCTCCTATCCTGGGGGAGATACCCACCAGGATGCCATTCAGTGCAGGACTGAAATGGTCACTCAAACAGATGTACAGAGGAACAAGACAGGGGTCAGCTAAGAAAAGTAGGTATTCAGTCTCATCAGGTCCATGTCAGTGAGTAACCAGGGGGTACACTTGGGCGTATACATGGGGAACTCATGTGAGTCCTGAGGGAGGTAATCTTCTTGTCCCCAGAGGGGGCAGGCAGCATGTGAATCTCCATACCAAGGTGGCCTTTGATGGCAGGATCAGGAAGATAAAATTCTGAATAATCACAAGTGAAGCTTCTGACAAGATTCTCTCCAGTAGAGAAGGATATTAGCACTACCAGGGAGATCATCAAGCAATTACAGAAGTTGTACAGGATTCTCCCCTACAAGGTGAGATGAGGAAGATATACAGCCTCAGAGATTTGGGGAAGTAGACAAGATCAGAAGCAAAGTGGGAACCAGGATAAAAATGGCAAATTTGCTCATTGGAAACAGCATTTTTGGATGCTCCAGAAGATTTGAAGTCCTTTAGTGTAAGTAGAAACAGCTTAACAAGATGGAGCTAGGCAAACAGGGGTATCCACAATGAGAATTAAGACTTCAGTGATATTAGCAGGCTTAGGGAAGTCTTTAGCAGTGAAGAGATCAAAGCCAGATTCAAAAGCAAAAAAAATAAGGAGCTTTTAATTTTTTTATAGAAAACTATACTAATTTTAAACCAAAAACTCAAGCTCAAGATTGATTTTTGAAAGCAGAAGTTTTTAAGTGTAAACTTAGTTGCTAAAATTAATGTTAGGATACTCAAAGAAGATGTCATAAGCCAATGGAAGTGGGCTAGGGTAAGTAGAACTAATATTTTTATTAACAACTTTAGATAAAGAACCATAAAACAAAGGGCCCCAAAATAAAACTATTTGAAAGTAGTAAATGTTAAATGATAAGAATTGTCAAGAAGGGACCTATTGAGGACCTGCTTTTAATTTAAGGGAGGCTTTCTCACTTGAGGTCCCAACATAGCTGGTGGAGCCCCCTGATTGAATGAAGTCTAAAATTTTCAGCCCTGTGCCAGGGGGGCTGGAAGGTTTTGGAAAAATTTCTGGAGTGATTTCTGATTTTCTGGGTGAGCTCAGCAGGATTTTAGGAATTGACACTAGAAAATATGGAATGGATTGATATAAATGGTTAACATTGCCTGATTGGCTACATCTAGCTTGCTTCAACAGCAGACAGGCACAGGCCAGCAAGGAATCCAAACTTATCAGAGTTTTCTCTGCGGTTGGATAGTGAGATTTGGATAATATTAGGGGATCTTGGGAGGGGTAGGCCATTAAAAATCTTTCATCAACTGTATGAGCCAGATTGTTCAAAGAGTTCAAAGGCTTGGCAGGATTTTGGGAAAACCTTCTAAATTGTCTTGGGAATGCTGTCCTGTCAAGCACCAAAGGAGGGAGTAACTTTACAACTTCACTGATTTATTAGTAAAACACTGTCACTTAACAAATAAAATACCTGTATAATTAGATGATAATCTATGTCAAAGTATCCAGGGCTTTAATTTAGACTCCCCTCTACAATCCCTATTTTTTAAAGTTAAATATAAAAACCTTTAGTTTCTATATTCAAAATGGAGCAATTCTGGCTTTGAAAAATTGCTTCTCCAAAATCTTAACCAAAATTCATAAGTGATATTCATAGTATTTTTTATCAATTATGTTAACTGTCTGTATGTTGACAGTCAAAAAAAAGTATTTTTTATGTTGAAAGTCTAAATTCAATATTTTTGGCTATGTCAACTAAAAGAATGCTGATGTTGCAACATCTAAAATTACTCCCTCTTTATCAGGAATGTCATTTTTGTTGTACCTGAACCCCAAAGTATGGAGCCAGGGTCAAACCCTGAACAAAACCCTTTGAAGACTGCCAGTTTCAAAGACTGGGACCTTGGCAGCCTGCAAAGATTGATAATTCACCTGTCCATAGAGTCAATGTCAACCTGCCAGGATCCAAATCCTCAACTACATCACAGGGTTTTGCAAGCAAACTGCCAGTGCCTGATGCCAGAAGTTTCCCAAGGTGCCAATACTTGACACCAGAGGTTTTCTTGGTGAAATGCACAAGTCCCCAAATGAGAGTTGCTCCAAACTCCCTCAAAGCTCAGGAAGTGGTACTAAACCTGAATACCTATCCAATGCCAATACCCAAGTTGTCAAACAGAAGGGTTCAAAGTCTTATTATCCAGAGGTAGCCAATGGCAACCCTCTTGTGCCAAATGCCACCCTGTCATCTAAAACACTGACGTCAACCTGCCCAAGCTCAAGAAACCTGATCAGAAAATGATGCCTGATAGCGCAGTATAAGTACCTGCCAGGCCAAGATTGACCCCCATTATCATTTTTAAATAAAGGTTATGATATATTAGTTTCCCCAATTATTACCATATTTTATCCTAGACATCTACCAATTAACTCAAAAATTTTCTTATGCTTCTGTCACCCTGACAGCTGCTTATTTTTGGCCAGGTGCTCTTTTTGTCCTGTCTATTTTACAGAATACCTATTTAAGCCTGAATATAAGGCTTACACCTCTGATAAGATATTAGCACAGAGTCTCTTGACCCAATCTAAAGTGTTAACCAGATACAACAGAAAGAGCCCTTGGCACGTAAACAAGCCCTGCCTGTTCAGAGATAATTAAAACCTCCTCCCTGCCTACTAATTAGACATGGAACCACCTGCCATCCCCAAACCAATGCCCGCATCTGCTGCTGAGCTTCCCCTGGACCACACCAACAAGCTATTTGAGATAGTATATATTACCCCCACTGGAGTAATATACACTATTGTCCTAACTGCTGGCCCATGGTCCTGGGTAGGAAAGGGCAACAGCGCCCATGTTGACACTAATAATGTTGACAGTGACCATGTTGACACTTTTAATGTTAACACTATAGTAAATTGACAACCTGGGTTTACATAATGTTGTCTCCTGGATGTTGACACTTTTTTAGCTAACAAAAAACTTCACCCCAAACATTTTTAATAAAAAATAATTTGAAATACATTATTATACTAAAATAACCCCAGAAAATCCAAAAATGCAATAAAAAATACCACAAGTAATGAGAATAAGGAGATATATGCAAGTTTTTTTTCAATTTACTATGTAAATTACACTCTTTATTATAAAAATATTATTCCCACAAAAATTAAGATTCTGATGAGCCAAAAATAAAGACATTTAATATATCATAACAACTAAAAAATATAAGAAAATTCTATTTTAATTTATTATACTTTATATAAGCATAACAGAAAAAATATCATATCTTAAAGATAAATTAGAAAAATATAAGAAGTTTCTTACTAAACCACATTAAAACTGTATCTGAAACTTATCATTTATACCTAAAAGAATTAGTATTATCCAAAAAAATATAAAAATCAAAAGTAAAAAGGATCCAGGCAAAGAAAAGTTTACTGGGCTAATTGAAGCCACCAGCAAGAGCAGTTGCTACATCTTCAAGGTATTTTTTTATTTCTGCCACGTTATACTTCTTCTTTACCACCTTTTGGACATCCTAATGATATTCCTACTCCTTAATCTTTCTCTTATTAGGAGCCACCTGGTTGGCCAGGTCAAAAAACTTTGAGACATTCTGGGTCTGCTCCTCCTGCATCTTAAGAAAGAACTTGTTGAACTGGGATTGGACCCAAACTTCACCTCCAGGTGTTTATGCCACACCTCCAGGCTGGATGTGGTCTTCATCTCCCCCTTAAGATAGGCGCTCTGACAGTATCATGGCGCTGTGGCCCCGCTCTTTCCTCTCTGGGAAGTCACCTTCTTTACTACCCATTGGTGCTCAAAGTAATCAAGGTAGCCCTTGGAAATGGTGGAGTGCTTCTTCATGTAAGCATCCTCCAGGAGGGCCTCAAAGACAATCCCAGTATGCTCTGACCGTATAAAAGCCAAGGCAGAAAACTGGGTTAAGGCAAAGCAGGACTTCCCTTTAACATTGTTTAAATACTTCTCAAAGAGCTCCTTCTTGCTCTTAAGATGCTTGATGAGGGCCTGCCTAAAATTAAAGAAGCAGCCCTGTACTTCCCCATTAAAGGTGGCCTCAAAGGCTCAGAACTGAGCAGGCTCAATGTCCATGATGCTAAATGTGGGGTTCCTGGTTGCCAGTCCCCAAAGTGTGTCCTGAGTCATAGCCAGGGACCAGCTTGGAGGAGTTGTCATTCCCCAGCAGTGGTAGATGGTTTGCTAAAAGCTTGTACTTAGCCTGCATAACTGCCAAATCTTCCAATACTTTTCCAATTACTAGGCGGGCATCCCCACCATGCACCTGTACTTCAGCAGGTGCCAACCCCTCTGTGGGCCTGTACCAGTCTTGTAATAGCCTAGTAAATTCATTCCCTATAAATTCCCTTCCCCTATCTGTCATCTTAAGATGCCTAGTCAATCTCTGCCACTCCTCCTGGGAAGACTACTAGTGGCAAATCTCCTACAACTTTGACAATAGGTATCTTCCTCCCCTTGAATAGGGTAAAAGATATGGGGTAGCTCACTTATTGGGCTTGTATTCTAATCACTGGAAATTTGGGCAGGGTTTGTAATAGGCCTTTATTCTTGGTCAGAAGGAAGATACCCTTAGAAACCTTCTGATATAATGCCTGGGTTTGGGAAAAAATATGAGTTTGCTAATACTTGGAGTCTTTCAACAATCTCTTGGACTCCTTGTACTTGGTCTTAGGCTCCTGCACCTTTGTCTTGGGCTCCTGCACTTTGGTCTTGGGCTACTGAACCTTTATCTTGGGCTCCTGTGTTCTGTTCCAGCTTTGGCTCTTTATCATTAGCTCTGGTTTCTTTAACTTGGGCCTCTGCACCTTTAGCTTGGTCTTCAGTTCCTTCTGTAGTCCTTGTGGCTTTTGTAATCCACTTGATCCAGTTCCTGAGAAGCCCCAGATAGCTCCCTTTTATAGCTCCTTGCTTTAGATCAAATTATCTCTCAGAACTATTGTTTTAAAAAGCTCAAACTATCCAGTTTCTTCTCTCTACAATATATTAAACTTAATAACTTACTTCAGCCAATGAAAGCCCTGAATTTTTTTGCTTCTGCTCCTCTTTTTTAGGCTTTAACTCTCAAGTTAAAGCCCTCAAAACACTGATTAAATAAACTCTGGCTTGAAGCCAATCAGACGCCTTGATTCAACTGTTTCTCCAAAAAGTTTACCAAAATGACCTGCTCTTGACTAGGGCTTGAAACCAAAGCTGTCTCACTCCAGATAAACAACTGCTCAATGTTTTGAACAGTTTTACTGTGATTTCCGCCATGTTTCTCTGGCAAATCTCAAGCGCTTCTGCCTATGTTTTACATAGGGGAATTTCAAACCATCAATTTTACAATGTTTCTCTCTATTTTCTCGCATTTTCTTTAATGTTTTGCGCCTTCAAACTTGCCTATTGCTTGCCTTTCATCTCTCCTATTTGTTCTCAGAGAAATTTGTTTATTTGCCCTCACAGTTTCTCTGTTCTGTTTCTGGCCTCTTCTCAACTTCTTTTACTCAATCAACTCTTAATAAATATACAGTTTAAACACTGTAAATATTTCATTTTATTTTTCTTAACATAGTATGATAATTAATTCTTTCTTTATATTATAACATTGGCAGTATTAAATCATTATTTAACTGCTTCTTTTCTTATTGTTTCCTCTTTTAAAAAACAAAAACTAGCATTCTAGCTTATGAATCCAATCTAGCTAGTCCTTCTAAGTCATCTTTCAGCTCCATAGCTAGTCCTGCACTGTCATCTTTTGGTCCTTCAGCCAGTTCTTCAACCACATCTTCCAGCTCTTCAACCTAGCCAGCCAACAATCTATCTTAGTCAACAAACAGCTCATTCCAATCATCATTCCTTTAGCTACTACTGCATTTTGATCTTCTGGCTGCTATTGCACCATGACCAGCTAATCCTGCATCATGATCTTCCAGTCCTTTAACTTATCCTCACTATAAACCACCTTGGTTCCAACTGCACAATGAACCATCTTGGTTCCAAACTTCAACATAACCCAACAGTCCATCAACTAGTCTTCACTGTGATCATACAGTCATTCTTACTAGTCTTCACTGCTGATCCCATACTATGAACCACCTTGGTTCTTTATCTCAGTCCCTATTACCAGAACTTGTAGACCCAGGCATGAGTCTACATTGAACTGGTGTTTAACTGGGACCTTGCAAGTGTTAATCCACTTAGTTCATCCAACCATAGATCAATAAAGTCTATGCTATTGTCTTTACTCACCCAGGTGATTAAGTCTGGGCTTTCAGTTGCAAAGTAATCAGCTTTAAATCCTAGAGGCCTGATCACACCAAGTTCTGCAGCTGTTTTCCCAAGCAACTGCCTCAGTGACACCCCTGAGCAAACCCATGCCCTCCAATGCTCACTTTGGGTTCTCCTCAAAGCTCTCATAGGGACATAGACAAGGAAACCCTACCAGTACGTTAGGTAGAGTGCTTGCTCACAGATCTCCTGCAAGTTTATAAGGGTCTGTAGAGCCCTCAGAGCTCCTCCCCTATCTGGCAGCCTGCGCTACCCACCAGGGGTTCAAAACTTACAGCCCTGGTAGGCAAGTTACCTACCATGCTGGCACACACTTCTACCCTGACAGCCCGTGTTACCTGTCAGGGTCTAAACATCCTCCAGCCTGAGCAGCCCACGCTACCCATCAGGTCAGATCACTCCCCACCCCAAACAGCTAAATTTCCCCTGCTGAGCTATCTCATTCCTCACCCCTAGCAGCCACAGTTCCCTGCTGAGTGAGGACCTCTAGCCCACAGCAGCCAATATCTTCTGCCAGGTGGAGACAAAATATGCCTCTAGTAGTCTTTTCACCTACTAGCTAGGACTTACTACTCCTAGTAGCCATCATTCCCTACTAGGCCTCTACCTGTAACAAACCAACAACACACTGTAAATCTTCAGCATAGCGTATTTATTTGAAGCAAAATCCACCCTTGCCTGAAAGTTGCTTCCATGTGGAACATCACAATAACCTTCAGCCCAAGTGAGTGTGCATAAGCTAGCATCTATGGCAGACTCATCCTTCTCAGAAGAGGAGTTATTGGCTCTTGTGGTGTGGTTGGGAGGAGGGAGCTTGTTGGCAAGAGGGGAGCTCAAAGCATTCCGGACAATTTTGAGGGCTCTGATGTAGACTTCAGTCTTAGCACCAGGTAGGAGAAAGAACACAAGGGGAATAACCCACATGTCAAATTGGCCATGCAGTACCCAAAGCTTCTTGAATAGGGAGGGGCAGGTTGCAAATGTGCCGTCACACAGCCAGGTGGTAGCAGTGTTGAGCTGCTCTGGGTTTTATGTTGTGATGTAGGCTATATCCTATCATCCACTTCCTGCCCATTGTCATGAAGCAGGAACATCTCACCATCTTCAGTTTTTTGAGGGCATCTGTGTGGACCAGGCCTTTGATTGTAGTGGCGCTCTTGGCCAGGAGATTAGTGGCTTGACGCCTATCACTAACAAACTTCACCAGCTGACTATGGGTTGAAACCCTCTTCAAGTTAGTTGGGGAGAGGTACTTCCAAGCAAGCACAGTCAGCTGGGTGGGGGAAAGGTCTTTTGAAGTGGACATGACCTGGAAAATGTATCACTTTAGGAGGCGGGCTATGGTGGTGTTGGGAATTATGCAAGTGTGCTCACCCTTAATGGTTTAGAGCAGGCTCTGCGCTCAGTGTTGAGCTACACTGGGCAGGAGCAGTCCTCGTAGGTGTAATGTTGGCTCTTGAAGCCCTGGTTGGCATTATTACATGAAAAGATTTACCCATTGGCTAACATGGCTGGCCAACCCTTCACACTCATAATAGGGAAGTATTTGGGCAAGGAGGAAGGAACTGTTGAGGATCTGGATGTACCAGTATTCTGGCTACCGCCAACTTACTTAACATCCAGCCATTGCCTGATTTAGTGCCCTTCCAATATACAGTTGGACATACCAGAAATGGCAACCAAGCAATATCACATGACTGTCCAAGTATCCAGTGGCTTGAACCCATCCCGCACATGATCAACCCCTAGGTTTAATCCAACTAAATCTCTGCCACAGCAATATATATAAGTATAAAATATTATCCAATAAACAATACTTTTCTTCTTTCCTAATTCCATATTTGAAGCTTCCCCAAAAGGCGCTCCTTATCACTGGTAGCAGCTACGGTTTTTTTGACCACACCCATTAAAGAGAAAATGACTGACCAAAACCCGCCCACCTTTGCTCACGTACTCAACCAGGCCACATCCCAGGAGACCTGGAAAACGTACTTCTGCACCCACAACATTGACAAAGATATACCTAGTGTATGCACTGTATTCAAACAACTGGTCATGCCCAAAGCATGCACCAAGATAATTCAAGACAGTTGCTCTCTTCAATCACAAACAAATGCACAACCACCTATCACAGGTGAAGTTACAGGCATCAAATACATTAGTATTGACAAGTTATTTGGTAAAAACAAAGAAAACATCATCAACTGGCTAGACAACTCAGCCGCTAAACTCTGCACCTGCTACATCCCCCATGAGAAATGGGTCCAGGAATCCAGCAAGAGCCTGTAAAAGGCTGCAGATAACTGGTTTGCCACCTGGGTTGGCTCACAAACTGACAACCAGCTTGACAACTGGGAAGAGTTCAAAGCGGACATCACACAAAATTTCTGTGTCACCAAATCCCTCCAAGACATTGCAATACAGCTCAGTGATCTTCCTCAGAAGACCACTATCACAGCTTACGCCAATGAATTTGAGGAAATACACCGCAAAATCCAAAATCCAGTGCAAGCTGACAACGTGCATACCAAAGCCTCATTCATCAACAAAATGAAGCCCTCTGTTGCTGCCCTCATCTGCCCAGAGGCTAATACCTCCATTCCTGCGCTAATTGCAGAAGCCAAGCACGCAGAAAAATGCGCAAACATGGAATATGCCACAAGTAACGGCAATTAATCCTCAAACGGCAATGGTAGATAAAACTCCAATGACAACAAACTCTAAAACACTAATCATAGCAATGGCAACTCCAATTGCAACTATGGAAATCACAGCCAAAGTACAAACCGCTCCCATCCCAAGAAGGAGGACACCGCCAAAGTTAATAATGCTGAAACAGCAACCCACTATGAATCTGACCCCACATTCTCTGACCTCAAAGGTCTTGAAACAGAGGAAAAGGGAAAAGAGGAGGGGAAACAGGATTAAGTGCTCCTGTCTCCCCCCAACTTGACAAGAAATTGTACCAAGGCACAAACTTTGCTGCTTTCATCCTACATATCCAGAAATCCTCCATTTTTATAAAAGTAAAAATTAATGATTGCTCACAACTTCTTGTCTACTCATGCACTTATAAGTCTAATACACATAAAATTTTATTCAACTCTGATACTCAACACACCATGGCTAGCAAACCATTTGTAACCAAATAAAAGATACCAGTTGTCAAATCCAACTTCAAATATGCCAGAATGGCAGACAAATCAAAGGTTCTACTTGAAGGCAAAACAACTCTCTTCAGAATTGATCTACAAGGCATTCAAACGTCCATCAAAGGACTTGTCATGAACAAAATAAACTACAACATTGTAGTAGGCATGGACTGGTTCACCCAAGTGAACCCCAGCATATGTTGGAAAATAAAAACCATGACCATCAAACACAACAGAGTCAATTTTAATATCCTCAAAGAACCCAACAACCTCATTCTAAGAGACACAGTATTTGTCCATGTCATAAACCAAGACAACTCAGAACGTCTAACCAAAGATAGTACCCTCCACATAATGAGGTACACCAAATTCAATAATATACAAACAACCAAAATCCAATTCTCAGAACTTGTGGCACTCCTAAATGAATACACTCATGTATTCAAGGAAGAGCTCACAGAGTTGCCACCCAAACGGGGGGTCAAACAGGGCATTGACCTGTGTAAAGCCATGTCTAAACCTGAAACTCTCTACAGACCCCCCCCATGGAGACCCAAACTCTCAAGACTCACATTGAGGATAACCTAGCCAAAGGATTCATTTGCCCGTCTGAATCCCCATGGGGGGCAGCAGTGTTCTTTGTAAAGAAAAAGGAAGGCACTTTGCGTCTAGTAACAAACTACAGAGCACTAAATGAAATCACAGTAAGTAAAAATATCCCCTTCTACTCATAGAGGATCTGTTTGCAAGACTCTCTGGAGCCAAATTTTTCTCTAAAATTGACCTCACCTCAGGTTATAACCAAGTCAAAGTAAATGAAAAGGACATACCAAAGACTATGTTCCATTGCAATTTGGATCCTTTGAATGTAGAGTAATGAACTTTGGGATGACACCTTCTCTTTCACAGCTCAGCTCCACTTTTTGGAATATAAGCATTAATAAAGCAATCAAAGCGCATAAGATTCTAAGTTTATTATAGGCTTTTATTATAGGTAAGAAAGGTATGACAACCAACAACTCCAGATCCTGGGCCAGAAACGCCCTGTCAAGGGCCAACTGGTGAGCCCTACAAGAACCAACAAGAAGGGATCATTTGTTCCATCAGAAGGATGGATGAAGTTTGTGACCTCTGAACGCTGATTCCAAGACATTACCAGAGCCCTCCTCAAGTCCCCTGTGCCCCATGGTATTAGAGTCAACTTTGGAGGTGATCCTACTCAGTTCCAGGAGGCAGAAAAAGCAGTTGCCACAGTATATCCCAAAGCTGTGTCACTTCACCAAAGCCCAATGAAGGACTTCTTTGATCTTAGCTTTCTTTGTAAAGAGGATGCTGATCAGGAAGCTGAGGAAATCTTCACTCTTGAGATCACTGATCCCAAGAGTAAGAAAACCCAGAAAGTCCTATCAACCACCCACACCTGGTTCAATCAAGATACCACCCTCTTTATGTCTTTTGAGGCCTTGCCATTAGACATGCCCAGAGAGGAGGTTGAATCCCAGCTCAAGGAAGGGCTAGTCAAGTATGGAGAAATAGTGCAGTTTGAACTGCTCAAGAATCCTTACATGGGCCACCTGACCACACCAAAAGCCATGGCCATGATCAAACCCTTTGCAGATGACAGCTTGTCATTCATTCCCCATTGCACAACCATTCTCAAGAAGGATGGCACCCTTAGTGGCAAGTTCAAGGTATTCCCTAAGAAAAATCCGCCCATCTGTGCGCTGTGCTCAGCCCTTGGCCACAGAGAGGCCCTTTTGCCTTACAACTATAGCAGGAGTACAGGCTGCAGAACAAGACACCTCCAAGGAATACCAGAATAGTGAACCAACTGGGTCCCAATCCAATGCTCTTGTAGCCTTGGCCTGGAGCACTATGGCTGAGTATGTAGTTGTAAAACCAATTACATCCCACCAGAAAAAGGCTCATGCTAAGGCTCAAACTTTGTCTCAGCCTCAACCAATCAAGGCAAAAGAATGTGCCCAAGAAGAGGCACTTCAACCCATGCAAACCCATGCACATGAGACCCTAGAAGTTCATGACAATGTGGTTGAAAAACCAATGGAAATTACAGAACTGGCAGTGCAAGAGTTAATGGTCAATCCTGGCCCAAGTTTTATTGGATAGTCACCACAATGCAGTGACCTAAGAGAATTTGCAGCAGGATCAAACCCAGGAATTAATGATTAACCAGGCCAAGTTTTATTGAATAGTCACTACAATGCAGTGGCCCAAGAGAATTTGCTGCAGGCCCAAACCCAGGATACACCCAATCAGGAGCAGGCACCTTCTGCACAGGATAATGGAAGACCAAGACACAAGGTCCAAACAAAACTTGCCGCAGTAACTAAGCTATCCTCTTACACTGCAGGGGATCCCAAACAGTCCAGGGAACCCAAAAAAGCCAAAGATGCAGAAGCCAATGACAGCGGTGGACCTACCTCTGGTGGGGTCACTAATGGGACAAATTCTTCTGTAGGATTTCTGGCCCTAGTCCCAGGCATGAATAGGATTTTCCTGCAACCTCAAAGAAGTACCAATTGTCTCAGATGTGCTAATAACTTCTTTGAGCAAGGCTAATTTATGACCTTGACTCTCCCAGATATAATTGGATCATAAGAAGCTGCATATGGATCAAAGGAGTTCACCATAGCAGCAGTCAAGCATGTAAGTAAATTGGTAACAAAAAATCCAGGCCAAAGGACCACATTTTTTTGGTTTAACACAGACTGCAAAAATGCACCTTATTTGCTACTATTGAACAACCATTCCACCTTCAGACCCTTTATACATTTCCCACAAAGCGCTACCAATCCAAGGAAGGTCAGCAATTTAAAATTGCGGCCCAGTAGTTAACACAAAAATGTGAAAGCCACATTCCCAGAAGATTGGTACTCATGTGTGATCCACCAGTTGCACTGAGGGCATAGCCTAGCAATTCTGCACCCCAACTCAGCCAAAAACATAATAGATCATCCTGTAACAGACACACACACCCTAACAAAAAAATCCGGCCAGACAGCCCAAGGGCTAATAGCCCGGATTAATTTGGATAAGCTATTAGTATTTTGATCTATCATTCCACGCCACACCAGACCCTAGAGATTACATCCTATTCTTTGGGGTGCTAACCCTAGGCATTGGCCCTAAAACCATAGCCACACACTATTTAGCCACACAAAATGTGTATCAGGCTGTTCAACAAAAAACACAGACAGCCGGCCTGAGGGGAATTTCTGCCCGGATTATTCCGGATCAGCACTTTTCTACAGGACTTTCTGTCCAGTTTCAACTCACTGTTTCTATTGATAGGCCCAAAAAGGGGCTCTAACCCAAAATCCTGACACTCCCAACCACACACACACCACTGGCCACACATACAAAATGTAATCAAGCAACAAAAAACGTGGACCAAAGGCCCAAATTTTTTTTGGCCTGGATTTTCTGGGATCAATAACAATTCAATCTGGAACTGACGGCATCCACTATCCCAAAATTCCTGAAATTTATAGTACCCAAAATGAGAGATATAGCTCAAAGTAGTCTTCCCCTTTACAATCTTCCCTTTCACCCAAGGTTCCCCCCTGCTCTGCAGGTTTCTTTGTCCCCTTCTTCCCTTTTTTACATTGTATATGATACTTTTGATCATTCCTTTTTGGCCCTACGGGCTTGTTGTACCAGTCATAAATGTCTGGGCAACTTGAATAAATGAACTTTGGGATGACCAATGCTTGTGCAAAGTTTGTCATCATGATAAACCAAGTGCTGAATGGCCTCTCAAATACATTATGCTACCTCAACAATATCATCATATCCTCAAAAACAAAAGAACACCTCACGCATGTCTACAAAGCACTCAATTGACTTGCAAAGCACAAAATTTATGCAAAACCAAGTAAGTGCCAATTTACGGAAAAGGAACTCCTGTTCTTGGGCCAAATTGTCTCTGACAGTGGCATCAAAGCATATCTAGATAAAATTAAAGCCATAAATGACATGCAACACATTCACCTCTGTTAAACAAGTTGGATGCTTTCTTGGAATGGTAACTTACCTAAGGAAATACATCAAAGACTGCAGAAAGCTCACCACATCAATCAGTGACTTAACCAAGGGTAATGCCAAAAATAAATAAATCTGGACACCAGAACGTGATAAGAATTTGCAACTATTAAAATAAGCTTTATTGAAGCACCAATCTTGCAATACCCTAATATCAATAGGTGCTACAAGCTCAAGTTGGATGCCAGTGACACCACCATTGATGCAGTCCTACACATATGCCAGCCAGGGCAGCAAGACTTCCTGCCAGTATGTTACAAAAGTAGAAAAATAACTAACACTGAGCAGAGGTACCCAATACACAATAAGAAATTGTTAGCAATATACCATGCATGCAAGAAATGGAGATATTATCTGGAAGGACATTTAAATGTCCAAGTACTAACTGACCATAAATCCTTAATTTACTTTAAAGCTCAGAACGCACTTGCACTTGCACAGCAACAAGCCAAGTGGATGTCCTTGCTAGAGCAGATCGATTTGGACATCCAATAAAAAAAGGGGGCAGAGCTGTCACATATGATGCTCTCTCTAGACTATGTCAGCCTAGAGAGGATTATCCTGACCACCTGGACCCTGACTGGCTAAACCTATATAACACTGAGTATAAAACCAAAGGGAAAGACCCTCAACACACCAACTAACCCACAATACATTAGTAAGGAACAAAAAGTGTTTTCATGTATCAAATGGCACTTTTTACCATATCATCAATAAAACATGTTCCCTACATCCCACTTGCACAAAGAGTTGACACCATATTAAGACATCACCACCTACTAGGACATACAAAGTCTAACAACCTATACCTCATATTAAAAGAGATAGTATGAATTCCCAATCTCAAAAAAGATATAATTGATGTTCTAAAAAGGTGCACAGTGTGCAAGAAATACACTAGCACAAAAGCTCCTCAGCCAACGGTCAACCCAGTACCTGACCCTGAACCATTCAAGGTTTGGGGACTGGACGTAGTGGGCCCCTTCCCAGAAACTAAGACAAACCAACACTTCCTAATTTTAGCCATCAACTTTGCCACACACTGTCCCATCTTCTGGGCAACAAAAGATCACAAAGCAGAAACAATAAGCTGGTTCATTAACAAAGCAATCATATCCAACTACGGAAGCCCAGACTACATCATAACTGATGGAGCAACCAGTTTATCAGGTCACATAGTAAACAACATTTTAAAATCCAAAAACATTAAACATTCCACAACCTTGCCCTACAGGCCACAGGACAACAGCAGAGTTGAACGCCTAAACAGTGGCCTTATCAGAGCCCTAGAGAAAATAATGGATGGCAAAGCCAAAGACACATGGCCACTATATGTGAAACATGCATTACTAGTATCCCAGGTCTGCACCAATCAAGGGACAGGCTACTCACTGTTTGAACTAACATACAGATACTAACCAGAAATAATTACCTGCAACAAGCAACCATACAAAAAGATCCCCTGGGGAAACCCCCCATAGTAGAACAAGTACCAACTCTACAACACATACACCTCAAAGCCAAAATAGCAGAAATAAAAAGGCTCAAAGCACAAAAGATAACCTCTACAGAGGAACCACTTCCCATCTTCTCCCCTGTCTGAGTCCTAGCTGGAAACAGAAAGAAGCTAGACTCAGTAAACAGAATACCAGGAAGAATCATCAAGTGCAGACCAGACCAAAACACCTATCTAGTGAAATTCTAAGGTACCAAAACCCCTGTTGTCAAGAAGTACCACAGAACCTGTCTCCGCCTTAGCAAAGGAGAAAACTCAACCAGACTGGTACCAACTAGCAAACAACTCCAGGAACATCAGGTGGCAGCTGTTAAGACAAAGCCCCCTCCTGATGTATCAGAGTAACCCCTTAAGAGGGGTGTCAAGGATCTGGATGTACCAGTATTCTGGCTACTGCCAACTTACTTAACATCCAGTCATTGCCTGATTTGGTGCCCTTTCAATATACAGTTTGATATACCAAGAATGGCAACTTAGCAATATCACATGATAATTCAAGTATCCAATGGCTCAAACCCATCCCGCATATGACCAACCCCTAGGTTTGATCCAACTAAATCTCTGCCACAGCCAAATCTATATAAGTCTAAAATATTATCCAATAAAATATACTTCTCTTCTTTCCTAATTCCATACTTGAAGCTTCCCCAAAAGGCGCTCCTCTTTAGAACCTTGAATTTTCCATCAACATTGCAGATATTATGGGCCAACAGAGGGTCCCAGGGGCCAGCAGGAACACAGCAGAAGCCAGAGAAGTAATCAGGGTGGGGCTTTAAGTCATCCTCTGATGAAATGAAAGGAGGGGAGTTTGGTGGGGGAAGCAGAAGGGGGCTTGTCTTGGTGCTCCTCATGTGTAGGAGACTTATCCTTGGGAGGGGACTTTTTTGCCTGGCGCTGCTTCTTGGTAGGCTCCTCATCTGAAGCAGAGTTATAGAAACTGTGGTCAGTAAGTGAACCATCAGTTTCCTCTCCCCCAGTGGAGTGAGCGGGGCTCTTCTCAAGAGAGGGCTCAGGGGAGGGCTTAGGGGTAGCCTTTTTGGATGAGGAATGCTTTTTCTTTGGAGTCTTGGGGGCTTTAGAGGGATGCTTGATACCCTTTTGTTGCTTTGAGGTGTTCTTGTCCTAAAATAATAAGCTACAAGTTCTAAGGTAAATCTTTGTAATTAAAAACAAACAAAAAAACCATAAAAATATTGAATAAAAATTAAACTTTATATGACTTTTATTGATATTTAAAAGTTAAAAAATATTGTATGTTTTTTATTTTGCTATAGTTTTAAATAACAAGTTAAAAGTTAAGAGATTTATGTAAAAGAATTATATTTATATAAATTTTCTTTAAAATTTTTTAAAAAAATATGAAAGATAAAAGTTAAAAATACAGCATATCAAAAAATCAGATGTTTTTATTATGTGAAACTTAAAGTTTCATATGTGAGAAATGAAAAGTATTGACATTATGAGTGAAAATAAGTAAAAAAAGCTGAATTCTCACTAAGAATTAGAAAAATTGTAGACGTTATTATTGATAAAATTAACACTGTTGACATTTTCTTGAAAATTTACTACTGTAAATTCAAAACCTGAACGTAAAAATGTGGGATTGTCAAATCCTTGGTCCAAATCTCAAATCACTTTTACAGGATGGCCTTTTTAATTAAATTGATTTTTTTGAGTATTTATTTAAATTTTTAGAAATGCGGGAACTCATAGACACTTTGCAAAGTTCAAGTCAAACTGCACATTTCTGATGGATAAAATGAATTAACTGGAATCAGATTTGAAGCGTTCAAATCCATCAACCATTTTCATTAAGTTTACTATGTTTTTTGAAATTGCAGGATTGTCAAATCCATGAACCAAATTTCAAATCACTTTTGAATGCCACTAGTAAGCTCAGATATTAATTGCGGGAACTGGAATCCAAATTCAATGTACATTAAACACACTAGTAAACACCAACCCAAATCAAGAAGCTCCATCACAACTAAAATAAAACTAAAAATTCAATCTCAATAACCATGTTTAGATATAAAAAGTGATTAAACTTTAAAATCATCCAAAACTGGAAAGTATACAATATTATTCACTTCAAATCACGGATATAGAAACTCTGTTACTATTCAAGGCTAACTCAAGAGAAAATAACTACCCACAACTAAACCAAAAAATCCAAATAAATACATATTTAATCTAAAAAATATATTTTTATTTTATTTTTATGGACTGTCAATTGCATTCTCAACCAGCTCCTGTATCAGCCTGCAGGGCAGCCTGTCTACAAGGGCGTCCCAGAGGGGCCAAGAACAGACCCAGAACCTAACTTGAGGGGAGTCATGCCAACACACAGGCCTCCCAATGTGTCAAGCCAGCTAACCACCTCCTGTATCCCAAGCCCAATCAACCAGCTTAAATCCTAGACAGAAGCTGCTCTCAAGGCCTGCCACCAAAGTCTCCTACACCAGGGTCACTGGGAACACTGAAGTTACTTACACCTCCACCGCGTACCCAGTTGTCACCCAGCCCCACACTCTTGATCCAAGAGTTGCCACTTCCTGCCCTGCGTCTTAGACACCACCTATGAGCCACTGGCCACAATTTAGGAGCCATCTGCACCTGTGTCTTATGCCACCATTGACAGCGCCAGCACAACCAAGCATGATTGTTGTGTTTGGCTCCTGGGGACAATATTCAGGAGGACACGGCGGAAAATCTTTATAAAAAAGATTTGAGTTTTGAAGCTAGCCTTGGGTTAGCCTTCAGGAAAAAATTAAGGGCACATACCTTAATTTCCTGTAATACAAGATGTCAAATTCCTTTTGGTAAAAAGGAAAGGAAAAAGCTTGAAGATTATTAAAGACAATGCAAATGGGGATAAACTTGTCTTTATTAAGAGAAATGATTCTACTTAAATAGTATACAAGGGTTGATGATCACTCATTAGGTAGATAGAGTGATATAGGGGGTCACTTTGGGGTGAGGTCATACCAGGATCAGTCAAGGGCAGGTATGGTATTCCGGAATGGGTTGATATTGAACCAGACCTATTTGCAGAAGGTGAGGAATTCCCAAAATTGAAAGCAAAACCAACCAAAACTTTGCACATATTGTTATTCAAAGGCCATATCAAAATAGCATTAATGGCTCAATTTCTGATAGTGATCCCACCTTCTACACAAAGGTCTTCATCCCCTTTGTTGAGCCTGCTAGCCAGGATGCCACGGTACCTGCCAAGGGCTGGCGTTGGTTGATGGATAATGAACATGAAGCTCTCCTCAACTGCTTGAACAGGGGAATGGCAGTTTGGGATAATGCATCCCAATTTGGTGTCACAGCCAGATATATTGGCAATATCAACAAAAATCATGGCAAAACCGGGCAAATTGCTTAATCCACTTAGGCTAAGAGACAGCCCAGCCTACTTCAGCCCACCCATCTTGAGGCAATCAGGCAGTGGGTGACAAAGGATTGCCATCTGGACACGCTTGCTGTCTAATCAAAAAGGCCACAGAGTTCAGGATTCCTGTCTCTAAAGCCCTTGTTTACCAAGCAATGGTCAAATTGGGCTTCTCATGGAAGGTCTTTAGAGTTTTTCTGCATACTAGAAACAGCAAAAAACAATCAAGGATTGACGCATTGATGCTGAGACCTGTGTGGCTCTCAAGAAGACAGGAAATGTCCAATTCTTTTACATTGACAAATCATTGTTTTCTTCCTCACTCAGGTCTAGGCATGGGTGGGTCAAGAAAGGGTCCAAGGACAGTGTAGACCATTGTGCAGCTGTCTGTTCCAAGACTTATTCAATGGTAGCGCTTCTGGGTCCTCACAAGTTAGACCAATGCCAAATGATCAAGGGTTCCCATAATAGTGGGACATTTCTCAATTTTCTCCAAGATGTTAAGGAGTACCTTTGGATTAATTACTAGGGCACAACCAACATTCTTGTGTTGGATAATGTTGGGCTTCACAAATTATTTCTGGCTGTGTCTGAGTCCTGCTCATCAATAAAAATAGCCATTTGGCCAGCCACTGCCTGGCTGACTTCCCAATGAGACTCCTCTTCCTTCCGCCCTATTATCTATTTCTGAATCCAATTGAGGAGGTCTTTGGGTGGATCAGTAATAAAGTGAAGAAAAGACTTTCTCAGGATACCAAGGATCTCTTCAACATTCTTGAGATCAGCCAATTTGCAATGCCACCTGATGTGGTGGTGGCTTTTTACTAGCACTTGGAATCCTTCCTCCCCAAAGCCCTTGCCTCTGAGCCAATCAGAAAAATAGGTGCTCCAGATTTATTTGTTTTTATTAGGACTCAAAAATTATTTTTTATATATAATGACGTGACAGATGATTGTATTATAGACATATAAGAATTAGTAAAAAATATAATTAAAATTAATTATTCTAGATATAGAGGTATGTATTTTTTATTATAATCCACCAAATAGTGTATTGACTGTAGAGTTAACAAATAAAAAAGTAAAAAAGATAGAAATAGATTAATTTTATTTAAACAATTGTGAATCCTTGTGGTACTTTGGCTTTTTTAAGTCACAAATCATACCTCAGAAGCCATCATCTGTTCCTTAATATTTCAGTGTCACTATAGCCACACAACACAAAAACCAATGATTTTCATGTATCTCTTACTAATTAGTACTTATGATGCAGGTCAAGAATAGAAAACCTATTTATCAAACCATATTACAAGGGAAGATTAATTTGAGTTATAAACAACCACTTGTTTATACATAAGTGGAGCAGGCTGTCTGTTGCGGATGAATTCAGTTTTTGATGTTTAACTATGTAATAAATGATCCTGTACTTGACAAGCTAGTAAATAAAAACATTTTTAATTCTTTTTTATTATTTGATGTGTTTGTGACTATAACTAATGTCTTATAATATATTTAGATATTTTACTATTATTATTTGAATATTAAAATTTAAATATTGAAATATCATTATTAAAATTTAAATATTTAAAATAAAAAATAGAAAATAAAAATTAGAAAAGTTAAATTGCAAGGGAATAAAATTAATTACAGTAGTTTTAAAAGCTATAGCAACAACCAAAAATACCTCAGATTTAAACAAAATTATTTCAGATTTGAACAAAATCCAAGTTGTGCAAGATTCAGGATTCAATTAATTTATAAAATTTCAGTTAATAAATGAACTGTCAAACAAAAAACAAAATTTCACTAGCCCATCATATGAAATTATATCAAACATCAGGAAGTGTAGTTCAGACCACAAACAAAATGAACTGACGCAACAAGTGAGATGGATGGATGCTGTTCCAGAGTATATTATAATCCAAATGGATTCATATGAGGTTCTGACAGAAGGACTAAAATGAAACAAACATAGAGCAATCTAGAAGCAAGATTCCACAAGCACAAAACAAAATGAACTCACACAAGATGTTTAGTGTGAGCAGCCTAAAATAGAAATATAACAGATTTACAGCCAATCAACAGCTATCTAATTTAGGAACAGAGGCATTTTATTCATTTTTATGGCTCCAGATTTGTATGGAATGGTTTTAAGAACCTTACAAACATGGACTTGAGATTACAATAAAAATAAATCATTAAATTTTAAAATTTCTACTTTTAGTGATTTTATCCTAGGTTTTTTACAATGGTTTTTACTAGCCATATCATTGACGGCGCCAGCAGCCAAGCCAACAGTAGCCAAGCCAGCTTCAATGGAGGCAAGGCTCAGAATGTGGAGGCACCTGTTTATACCCAAGTCTTTGAGGTGGGTAACAAGGAAGCTGACCTGTACCTGACCACCAACCCCTATGGCTTTGACTTGTTCAGTAGTTGCATAGCCTCTAGCTCTGCCCCTGCTCCCGTACCCACCCCCGCACAAGCTGCCCGCCAATCAACCAATCAAGATGTAACATTGATTTGAAACAACTTTCTACCACCACCCAACCTGCCCTCCTACAGCCAATCAGGCTTCAGTTCCCCCAGCCCAGCACCCCAAGCAACAAATCATCACCGCCCAAATTCTTCAGGAAATTGTGGCACTTAATCTACAGGGTCTGTCCTGGGAACAGATTGCCGCCCAGTTGCATTTTACCTGAGCTACTTTCATGAGGGAATTCAACAACCTGATGAGCAGGGGGAATCTGATTGGGATGGCCAAGAAGCCCAAGAAGGCCCCCAAGTCACAAATATCTGAGGCATACCCAATCATGCTTGACCTCCTCCAGCGGGATCCCAAGCTTCCCTTGACCAAGGTCCAGAAGCAACTTGCTCACCATGGAATTTGGGTGTCTAAGCGCATGGTGAAGCTCTGGATGTATGAGAAGGTGGCTTTCATACAGGTTCTTACCAATTTTGCCAGCAACCAATGGGATGGCGCCAAGGATTACCTGTATGATCTAGACATTGAATCAACCCTGGTCCAATTCCTGAGTAGTCTAACAGATGACATCATGTTTGTCTTGTACTACAAGTTATTTTTTGTGTTTGACTATTTCAGTGAGCAAGTAAAAGCTGCTGCCAATAATAGAAGGAAGAAGGTCAAGAAGGGGACGTTTATTGGTGAATTTCTGGTTGTTTCAGCCAAGGGTTTTGTCTACTATTGGAAAAACCCAGATTTCATCAATGGCTACTTGTACAGCCACATCCTGGGTGGATTACTCAACTCCTGGGATGGCTCAAATTCAAAGCATTGGGTTTTCTTGAGCCACCAGATAGAGGGTAGCTCCACCGCCCTTGAGGCCATCCAGAAACACAGGCACCAGGCCTCCTTGTACCCAGCTGGACACACAGACATCCATCTGGCTGATGTTGTCTTCTTTAACATTGGAGATATACTACAGGAGAGCCACTCTCAGGCTTTAACCAACCTCTATCTTGGGGTCCTTGACCACAATTTTCTCTTTGGCTGCCAGATGGTGGCTGACTTGTTTTCACAAATGGTTTTCCATGTGAACATGGGCAACCAATCATGGAAAGACAAGCACCTTCCACCTTGGGCCAGTGCCACCTACCAGCCCATCCAGCCAATGACTAATGAGGAATACAATAAGCGTTATATGGCAGCCATCAGGCAAAATCCTCCTGCCTCCACCCCTGCCACCAACACCCCTCACCCACCATCCCAACCCACCCAATCCCAGACCCCCAGGCCAGCACCACTTCTATGTCTTCCTTCCTGCGTTATTCTGCCTCCTAGGCATCACTCTTCCCTGCCCCAATAAACCCCCTGTTGCCAAAACTTTTCTATTAATATTATCTTTATTTTGAATTTCAATTGTTCATATTCTCTTTGTTTTTAGTTGGTTTTATTCTTTATGTTCAACTTATTTCTATAAAATCATATATTTACTATGACATGTATTTATATCTAGAACACAGTTATTTTTAGTACACAAACACAGCCCCTTGTGAAAATATTAACAACAATTTGGTGATCAACTAAATTTGAATTAGAAAATTATAGGTTAACTGTTTTTAGATAAAGTTGTTACTGATCCAAATTCAAAACCTTAATGATAAAATTTAAGCCAATCAGGAGCTAAGTGATACAGTGGTTGTTGTGACATAAAGAGTCATTCAATAATTCTTTGATGCATGTGCACTAATTAATATGATTTGCTGGATCTTTTGCTATTGTACGCCATTGCCACTGTGGCAAGTTATTGGTTGACTAGTTCCCAATCAGCTGCTGGGTTAGCACTAGTTCATCAACAACTTGCCACAGCAGTAATGGCAAAACATCCAGCCAATAATATTAATTAGCGCACATGCATCAAAGAATTATTGAATGACCCTTCATGTCACAACAATCACTTTATCACTTGGCTCCTGATTGGCTTAAAGTTTATCATTAAGGTTTTGAATTTGGATCAGTAACAACTTTATCTAAAAACAGTTAACCTATAATTTTCTAATTCAAATTTAGTTGATCACCAAATTGTTGTTAATATTTTCACAAGGGGCTTTGTAAAGCGCCAAAAATAATATGGTATTTAAGGAAACAATGCCAACACAAAGCAAACAACACATTGAGTTGAGCGTAAAACATATACACAATGGGTAAAAAGATAGGATAATGTAGTAAATGGGGAAACAAAAAGGAATAAACAAAGAGGCAACATTATCAAAATAATACAGAATTTTTTGGGGCAAAAGCTATAAAAACATATGAAATGGTTAGTAAAAAATCAATGAGAGAATCAGAGAAGCTTTTGAAGGATCTAACTCAACAATTGCTGAAATTAAAGAAATTGACAGCAAGGTCAAAGCAAGAGTTAAGTCCGCTGTCCTTGAAGGAGACAAAATAGACAAGGTGTCCACAAAGGCCCTTATGACCAAAATACCAGACACCCCTGAGAAGACAATTGAGCGCTTACTAAAAATTCAGAAGACAGTGGTCAAGGGCCTTCAATTCCAGTCCTTTGCCCTCTCTGCGCCGTTTGTCTGGATAAATGACCCTGAGATGTATGCCCACCTCAATCCTGCAAAGCACACCAGGAAAGAGGATACTGTATTGCCTGCTCAACTTCTTGCTCTAAGAATTGCCAAGCCAGCTAAGGCTGCAGGCAAAGGGGAAACACGTGAAGGTAATAAAAAAATTAATAAAAATTTGTAAATACTTACCTGTTTTTTTAGAAAACATACTGTAAATTCAGAACCTGAACATAAAAATGCAAAGTTGTCAAATCCTTGGTCCAAATTTTGAATCACTTTTGCGGGTCACTCAGCTGAGTAAAAATTAAAATATTAAATAAAATTAACAATTTAATTTGACTTTTTTGATTTATTTAAGTTGGCAAATTTTGAATCTCTTGAGCAGATAACTCAACTAACAAAAGACAAAACACAATAAAAAAATGCGGGATACATGAATCAGAAATGCAGTATTCTAATGTACAATTTGAGATTTCCTGTATTTCAAACAAATCATAGACATCATGTAAAACTTAACAAATCTGAAATTGCGGGATTGTCAAATCCAAGAACCAAGTTTCAAATCATAATTGCAAGGAATTTGAAATAAATATAATTTATTGGTGTCTCAAAAAGGATGTCAAAGGATCTAGAGTGGATTTGTGCTGATTCTTTTAGGAATCATAGGCATTCTCAAAAATCACCCTATTTCATTTTAGGATGGCTAAAATTTAGATCATGATATTCACAAAATTAACATATATAACAATAAAATTGACTAAAAGATACATTCCTCTTCTTGAGTTTAAAATTTTAATAAAAAATTATTATGTCTTCTTTCAATAACAACCAAGTCAGCAAGCTGTTCCCTGGCCTTGACAAAATCATGCAGGGCTACACTGGGTCTCTTAATGATGAAGCCCCTGTCTATGGCCACTCCCAACCCGCAGGCCCCTCTGCAAGCACTACCCAGGAGTCTGTTCTTTCTCCTGAAACTTCCAGCATGGCCCTGTTTGCCCACCATGCACAGGCAGCTGCCAACCCAAATCCCTTATCAGCAATGGCATCCAAAACCAGCCATTTTAGCCATGGGGTCACCCAAAGAGCCCAGGACCCTAAAACAGCCAATCAGATGGCATTGACCAGTTCACAAAATGGACATATCCCTTCCCCAGCCAATCAGCCTGCAAGATGCAGAAGAAAACTAATCACTCTGTAGATTGTTCTCAAAATGGTTGAAAAGCAAGGGAAGCTTATGTCCCTTGGGCAAATTGCGGCTGCAATGGGTTTTGCAAAGTCCACTGTGGCTGCAACCCTGTGAGCCCATGCCAACTGTGACCCCCCTACCAAGAGGACCTCAACTGGTGCCCGTACTTTGACCAAAGGTGACACAGCCCATCCCCTTATGATGGCCATTATGGAACGTGAGCCATGGATGCCCCTGGTCCAGGTACGTCTCCAGTTGGAACTCCACAGCATCTTCACCAAAAAAAGAACAGTGAATTTGTAGATGCACAGAGTTGTGGTTGCTGCTAGAATCTTGTCCAATCAAGTTCTCAGTGGCCCCATTTTGGTGGACACTGACCCCTACAATTCAACTATTATTAATTTTATCAAAGGAAGGACAGTGAGGGCCCGTAATGACATCATCTTTCTGTTGTATGCTAAGATATCTGCAAGTATCCAAGATTTTGGAGAGAAGTGTATCCAGTATGACGTGTACAAGCGTGGCCCAATATTGTATTGGTTTGTGGGGGTTTTAATGGCAGTTTCACTATTGGGTGTCAATTATTACTTGGCAATATCAAACACCCCAGATGGGTATGCCTACCAGATGGAGCTCAAGGCTATGCTGGAGGAGTGGGATACACAAAACAACGTGCACACAGTTGTACTGAGTGCAGAGATGGAGTAGCAGGAATGGGCTACCCAAGAAATCAGGGCTGCAGGGCATACCTGCTGATCCTATCCCATCAACTACGCTGACATGCATCTTGCAGATGTATATCTCTACAATTTTGGTTCTGTCCTCAGGCGCCTAAAGCCTGCCACCTACAACAAACTATGCACCCAAATTGATAAGGGATATGAGCTTTCCCCTTCTACGTCCATCCAGGACTTATTTGATCTCATCATCTTCTATGCAAGTGATAGTGATAAGTCCAGAAAGGACCCTTGTCTCCCCCCACGTCAGTCCATCTGTTTTGTCAAGCCAGTATATGTGACAGAAGAAGAATTTGAGCAATTGAAGCAATCAGCTCTTGCTGCCCCTTCCCAGTCAATAAACCCTGCCTCCCCAACCCCCCATCAAGCCACCTGCCTTCCAACCCTGACTCCCAAACCACCACCCATTCCCTCCCCACTATCTCTGATGCTGCCTCTTTCACAGGTGCATATGAAGGCAATATTCATTCTTCCCATTCCCTCCCCTTCCTGTCCTTTGATTAGTAAATAAATCTTTTCTTTGTGACAACTTATTAAAAATGATATCTCTCTTTCAATTCATAATTAATAATATTTTCTTTTTAAATTATCAACATTTCCCATAATTAATACAATGGTGTACATTTTAAAAATAGCCTTAAATTATGAGCATACATATTTTTCATCATCATTAATAAATTAAAGACAATAAACGTAAATATTGGATTAGAATATTACAATTAGACGTCAACTCTTGATATTTTGATATTATGTACATAACTCAATGCATTTTGTTTAATGAAATTCACTCTAAACTAGGTCTTTTCATTACAATTTAAAATAAATTGACTATGTTTATATTAGGGCCATTAACGCTTAGTACAAATATTGATACATAGTGCGTTTTACAGCCTGTATACTTACCTATTGGTAATAATTCTGTAAACTTTTCAGTCAGATTTTGTGATTAATAAACATTAATCTATTAGCACATTACATTATTATTACTCACAAAATCTGACTGAAAAGTTTACAGAATTATTACCAATAGGTAAATATACAGGCTGTAAAACGCACTATGTATCAATATTTGTACTAAGTGTTAATGGCCCTAATATAAACATAGTCAATTTATTTTAAATTGTAATGAAAAGACCTAGTTTAGAGTGGATTTTATTAAACAAAATGCATTGAGTTATGTACATAATATCAAAATATCAAGAGTTGACGTCTAATTGTAATATTCTAATCCAATATTTACGTTTATTGTCTTTAATTTATTAATGATGATGAAAAATATGTATGCATTGAAGGTAGTACTATAAAAACCAGTTTTTTGATGGAATTAAAACAATATTTCAACAATCTATAACTTGATCAACAAATTAGAAGCACACCTGCAAAAGGTTGTTGAAATAGAAAGAAAATATAAGAGAAATAGTGACAGGAAAGCTGGGTAACGAGGGCCAGCCACTAATCCAGTCAAAAGAAGATGCTCTGGATAAATTGGGAAACATTATAGATGAAAAGAATAAAGAAAAAATTACTTAATCTACAGGGAACAATTTTATCAAGTCTAAAGTTCAACAAAGTAGCCTACTATTTGTGGGAGTTCTGGAAGGGGACCAAAGAAAACAATAATATTAAACTAATTGAAGGAACAGAAATTCAAAAG
This sequence comes from Entomophthora muscae, assembly GCA_014839935.2. Taxonomy (NCBI): domain Eukaryota; kingdom Fungi; phylum Entomophthoromycota; class Entomophthoromycetes; order Entomophthorales; family Entomophthoraceae; genus Entomophthora; species Entomophthora muscae. The sequence goes on along the minus strand of QTSX02004320.1, from coordinate 57,908 downwards.
GAAACCAACACCAATGAAGAGGAAACCGACCAAATAGAAACAGATGAAAATAAAACACAAGCAAGAAGCAAAAGCGCTTCAAGAAATACAGAAGCTTTATCAACTGAAAACCAAGAAGAAACACAAGTTGCAAGAAATATAGGAAAAAATTAAGCCTAGAAAAATTAATGAAGAGCATCCAGCACTTATGAAGTTTGCCAAAGTGGCACCTGTGGCTGAGGGGGCCACAGGGGAAAAAATTAGTAAGTCTTTTTATGTTTTACTTATATTTATTTTAGTCATCACCAGGAATGGGGAAAGATTGCGGAAGTGTTGACTTATACGCTGAGTTGGTTTTACGGGGGTTACCAGTCACTGGTAGTCCCTGTAAAGCAAATAAATAAAAACCAAATAAATAAAATAATTCAACTGAATATGAATAATTTTGCAAATATCAAAGCTAAAGCTAAGGAATATTTACCACCTGCAGGGTGCTTGCTGTGGATTAGAGAAGCATAAAAATAGGAGCAAATATCAAAATCAAAGAAATGAATGAAATTTGTGGGGATATCAAACTGAACTTCAATGAATACATATACAAAAGCATTCTGACAATTTCCCTTCACAAACATCAACAAATATGAAAAGAATTTAATAAAAACCAACTTTCAAAGAGGAAATGAACATTTGAAATCTGCAATTTTTAATGAGTTTTTAAGGCACTATCAAATAAAATTGGGGATGCAGTCCTCGTGAATAATTTTAAACCTTTATTTATTTCATTTGCCAAGGCCTGGGGAGGGCTGATTCAAGTTGGGCGCCCCCCAGAACCCTCTTCAAGTTCAACCAAACGTTCTATATTAACAGGTTAGTGCAAACATTCAAAAATTATGCATGTTCTTGAAAAAGTATACCTCACAGAGAATCCATGTTGCAGTATACCTGGGAATCCTCCTCCATTGCATATTTAAAACCAACATCAAAAAGTTGGAGGATGTACCTATTCAAATGGATATTTGCCGTGTAGCTCTCAACTGCCAGAAGAAACCACAGGGATACAGGACAGTCAAGCACGTCCTCTATGATTCATTTGCATTGGCAACGCTATACAGGTACTAAGTGCCCCCCCCCAAAAAAAACCTACTAGTCAATTTTCTCACCCGCCTGCCTTTTATCAAACAATCAGCAACCACTGGGGTATAGGGTGCCACCCCTCTAGCAATCACATTCAGGGTTGTCCACCACGTACAGAAGAGTACGTGGATCCAATTAGATGCATTAGCCAAAAATTTAATTTTGAGGTATAATTCCCCAGAATAATCACATCCCTTTGCAGTTAGCATCCCCCAATAAATATTTTCCCCTTGCAAATTAATTTTTTTACTTTTTATATTTTAATACTAAATTTTTTAATACTAAAATATGTACTATTAAAATTTTACTATAAAAATTTAAATATTACATATTTAACTATTTAAAAATTTAGTATCTAAAAGTTAACATTAAAATTTTAATAATACATATTACAATATTAAAATTTTTAATATCAAATATTTCAATATTAGAATAAATCACGATTTAATAAAAATAGTTAAATTTCAAATATTTAAACTTTAATATTTAACTTTTACAATTTATAATTATAATTTTACTTTTAATATTTTAATTTTTTATTTGAAATTTTAGTATGTAAATTATAATACTAATATATTTTAATATATTACAAGACATTAGTTAAAGTTGCAACCACGTCAAATATTAAAAATAAGTTAAAAATGTTTTTATTTGTTAGCTTGTTGAGTACAGGTTTATTTATCACATAGATAAACATCAAGAATTGAATTTATCTGCATCACGCAGCCTAATCCACTATTGTTCTAAAAAAATGATTGTTTAGAACTCAAATTACCTTTCTCTTGTAATGTGATTTGGTAAACATATTTTATATACTTGACCTGCGTCCTAAGTACTAATTAGTAAGCAATACATGGAAATCATTGGTGGTTGTGTTGTGTGGCTATAGTGGCACTGAAATAACACAGATCAGATGATGACATGCAAGGTTCAATTTGTGGCTTAAAAAAGCCAAAGTACCATCAATGAGTCACATTTATTTAAATAAACTAATTTATTTTTATCTTTTTTTAACTTATTTATTTGTTAGCGCAACAGTCAATATAATATTCAGTGCATTAGAATAAAAATAATTGTCCTCATACCTAGTATAATTAATTTTACTTACCTTTTCTATGTATTCTTAAATGTCTATAATACATTCAAACGTCACATTATTATATATAAATAATATTTATTGAGTCCTAATAAAAACTAAACAAAATTAAAACTAAATAAAACCCGGAGCGCTCATTTATCTGATTGGCTCAGAGGCCAGGGCTTTTGGGAGGAAGGATTCCAAGTGCTCATAGAAAGCTGCCACCACATCAGGTGGCATTGCAAATTGGCTGATCTTGAGAATATTGAATAGATCCTCAGTGTCCTGAGGAAGGCCTTGGTTCATCAGATTCTTGACCCAACCAATCACCTCCTCAATTGGATTCAGGAATGGGGAATATGGCGGAAGGAAGAGAAGTCTCATTGGACAATTGGTAGGTTGGTGGCTGGAGGTGTGGCTGTTTTTGTTGATGGGGGACTCAGACACAACCAGATCCACTTTGTGGAGCCCAAAATTATCAAGCACAACAATGTTGGTTGTGCTGCTGTAATTTATCCAAAGGTACTCCTTGACAGCTCAGAGAAAATTGAGAAAGGTCCCGAAGTTATGTGAGCCTTTAATCATCTGATACTGGTCCAACCCGCAAGGACCAAGAAGCACAACCATGGAATAGGTCTGGGAACGGACAGCTGCACAATGGGCTACGCTGTCCTTGGACCCCTTCTCAACCCACCCATGCCTAGACCTGAGTGAGGAGGAAAACAAAAATTTGTCAATATAGAAGAACTGGAAGTTTGTAGTCTCCTTTAGTGCCAGATATGTCTTGGCATAAATGTGTTAATCCTTGATGGTCTTTTCACTGTTTCTATTGTACAGAGAAACTCCGAGCACCTTTCACAAGAAGCCCAAATCAACCATTGCTTTGTAAACAAGGGTTTTAGAAACAGAAAGCCCAAACTCTGTGGCAAGCATTGATTGGACAGCAAGTGTGTCCAGGCAGCAATCCTTGGCTACCCACTGCTTGATTGCATCAATATGAACGGGCTGAAGGAGTTTGGGCTGCTGCTTAGCCTTGGTGGATTTGGCAATTTGCCCAGTGTTGCCATACTTGGTGTTGATGTTGGTAATGTATCTGGCTATGACACCAAATTGGGATGCATATAGCAAACTGCCATTCCCCCATTCAAGAAGTTGAGGAGAGCTTCATGCCCACTATCTGTCAACCAACGCCAGCCCTTGACAGATACCACAGCATTCTGGCCACCAGGCTCAAAACAGGGGACAGGGGCTTTTGTTTAGAAGGTGGGATCACGCTTGCTTGCAGTGGTGCTGTCAATGGTTGAATACACAATAGGCGCAGATGGTTCCTTGGTGGTGGCCAATGGCTTGTAGGTGGTGTCAAAGACGCAGGGGCAGAAAGTAGCAACTCTTGGGTCAAGAGTGCGGGGCCAGGTGATAACTGGGTAAACAGTGGAGATGTAAGTACCCTCAGTGTTCCCAGTGACCCTGGTGTAGGAGACTTTGGTAGCAGGCCTTGAAAGTGGCTTCTGCCTGGGATTCAAGCTAGTAGTTCTGTCTTGGGATGCAGGAGGTGGTTGGCTGGCGCTGACACCTTGGGAGGCCTGTGTATTGGCATGACTCCCCTTGAGTTAGGTTCTGGGTCTGTTCTTGGCCCCTCTGGAACGCCCTTGTGGACAGGCTGCCCCGCGGGCTGGTGCAGGAGCAGGTTGGGAATGTGATTGACGGTCCATAAAAATAAAATAAAAATATATATTTTGGATTAAAAATATGTATTTATTTGGATTTATTGGTTTAGTTGTGGGTAGTTTTTTCTCTTGATTTAGCCTTGAATAGTAGCAGAGTTTCTATATCTGTGATTTGAAGTGAATAATATTGTATCCTTTCCAGTTTTGGATGATTTTAAAGTTTAATCACTTTTTATGTCTAATTATGGTTATTGATATTGAATTTTTAAATTGATTTTATGCAGAGTGGAGCTTCTTCATTTGGGTTGGTGTTTTCTAGTGTGCTTAGTGTACTTAAATTTGGATTCCAGTTCCCTCAATTAATATCTGAGTTTACTAGTGGCATTCAAAAGTGATTTGAAATTTGGTCTTGGATTTGACAATCCCGCAATTTCAAGAAACATAGTAAACTTAATGAAAATGACTGATGGATTTGAACGCTTCAAATCTGATTCCAGTTAATCCATTTTGTCCATTGAAAATATGCAGTTTGACTTGAACTTTGCAAAGTGTCTATGAGTTCCCAAATTTTCAAATATTCAAATAAAAATACAAAAAAATCAATTTAATTAAAAAAGGCCATCCTGCAAAAGTGATTCAAAATTTGGACCAAGGATTTGACAATCCTGAATTTTTACGTTCAGGTTCTGAATTTACAGTAGACAGTGAAATCCCTCAGGTCCTGGTCCCGTTTGTCCCTGCCACATTCTACGCCAACAACGCCAATCATGTGGCTAGGCAGCTGTATCTGTCTACCCTGTTATGCAAGAGCTTGAATACAGAATCCACGGGTCCTTCCCAATGTCCAGGAAGGCATTGGCAGAACTTACGTATGCTGAGGGGGCATCCAAGTTGGCAGTAACTGCCTACAAGGATGCCCAATTGGTCTGCATTGACCCGGTATCACTCAGTAGAGTTTACCGTGTAAACTACATTGAGCTTGTTTGGGACGTTCTGGCAATGCTCTATTAAAGAATATACTGGAGATGGGCCAGGCCCATGCGGCTGCTTGCTTCTTCTACCCCCTGGAGCACACCCTGTCTTTCCTGTTGGAGAACTTTGGGCGCAAGGTGTTGAAATTGGCTGTTGCAGACACAACAGCCATAAAGAAGACAAAAATCCTCCTTTCCAAGATTGAGTTGGCCTGGAGCGCCAATGAGATGAGGCTTTCTGCGGCCATGGAGCTTACCTTTGGTAAAACCAAACATAAAAAGAAAATAAGTGCAGTATACAATAAGCTGTGCAAGTTCACTGAAGCCTTTTCTGGGCAAAGGCTTCACCTTATTGTTTACCTTGGGTATCTCTTCTACTTTGGAATGGGCGCCAGCGTGGAGAATCTTGACAGGGTCCTCCTAGGAATTGACAAGGCCAGGCTCTCCCTGGACGGGAAGAAGGTCCCCCGGGTATGACTTGGTGGATCACATCATCCAGGACGCCCTGGTCCTGGCCGGTATCTACGGGTTTGCAGCCCTGCCAGAGAAGCTGCTGCTTCACTCCCACCTTACTGTACTCCCATTCACCAGCAACTGGGTATACTTTAACCAGGGTGTATCCACTATCCACAGTGTGGCAGTGGAGGCTGTGCACCACTTCCATTGCAGGGTGGGTACATACAGAAGAACTCACTACAGGTGTTCTTAATAAATTCTCTCTTCCAATAAATTTCATTACAATTCATATTATTTTTATTATAATAAAATTTTCTAATTCTTATTTTAGCAAATGAGATTAGCAATTTATATTCTAGAGAAGGTCTTAATAAAAGCATATTAATATATGTCAATAAAATCTACTTCTAATTTGTACATGTTACATTTAACTTTTTTAATTTGATTTTTATATTTATTTGCCAAAAGTGATATTAATGAGTTTGCGTAATCCAGTATCAAGTGTTTGGGATACCCTTAGATGATACAATAAAAAATGATTATATATAAATAAATTACTAACCTTCATTGATGGTCCTGCTGAATGTGATTGCGGACTTGGAAATATCTAAATATAAAATGATAATTAATAAATCTTGAATAGTAAATTAGAGAATATAAAAAGTTGGACAAGCTAAGCCTTTAATTGATTGGCTGTTTGGCAAGGCAAGCAGGGATGAACAAATCAGTGTGGCCATAGAATTTGGCCACAGTCTCAGCTGGGAGGGTGTGGATCCCAGCCTGCAGCAAATTAAACAGGTCTTTGGTCCCAGTTGGGGTTCCTTGCTTGACAACTTGTTTGAGCCACCCTAAGACTTCCTCAATGGTATTTAGGAAGGGCAAATAGGCTGGGAGGAAGAGAAGGAGCATATTTGCTGTGGCCAATTGCTGGGGGCCCACAGCAATGCTGGTGTCAATCATTCGTAATTCCTCAAGAATGTCAGCCACTTTGTGGAGACCAATGTTGTCCAACACAATGACATTGGTGAAGCCAGGGTTTGTGTGCCTCAGGTGCTCCTGGACCAATCAGAGAAATGATAGGAAGGTCCAGCTATTGTGAGATCCCAAAATCATTTATTATAGCTTAACACCCTTTGGACCAAGGAGAGCCACCATTGAATAGGCTGTGGCATGGACTGCAGCACGCCAATCCATCCTGTCATTTGAGCCTTTGGGGACATAGCCATAGCAATATGCATTGCGCATAGACAAGGCAAATGCTGATTTGTCAATATAGTAAAATTTGACTGTCCCTTTGGCTTTGAGGGCAGTGTACCCCTCTGCATAGTTTTTCTGGGTCTCAATGTTGGTTGGGCTATTCCAATTGTACAGAGATACCCTGAGCTTTTTCCAGGAAAAGCGCATCTTCTTCAGCAGATGGTAGTAAAAGGAACTGGAAGCCTCAGCCCCAAAAGTGGACTTGACCATTGCCTGTATATTTGCCAGTTCAATATGGCAGTCCTGGGTGATCCACTGGCGGATTGTCCATTTGTGCTCCTTGGTGAGCATGGTGGAAACACGCATGGATTTCTCCGCAGCAAGGACTCAACCCATGTTAATGAACTTGTTGAAGGTCTTGGAGGCGTACTTGGGATCCACTCTAACAAGGGCCGCGGCTGCCTTGTAATTGTCCAATTCACACATTAGCTTAAGCAGGATGAAGTGTTTGATGTTGGGGATGTGCTTCTGGGCAGGCTTTTTAGCAGTGGGGATTGACTTGTTGGCATTGGGCACAACACAGGGCATGGGCACTTTGTTGTAGAACACAGCAACTTTCTTGAGCACCAACTGTCCTCATTGGTTTGATAGAACTTGGGCTCCTTGTCATCCTCCTGATTGCCATCACTGACGTAGGGCTTGTAGCTAGTATCAAGTAAAGGCCTCACCTTCTCCATCATGGCTGACAGTACCAACTATTGCCAGTACACAACGTCAAACACATATGAAGTAATTTTTACCTCCTTGTTTCTAACTTTCTTTGTAGTGGTGACTTTGGTTGGCTGTCGGGTCAGCTTGGGGACCCAAGGATTTATGCTCTGTACCCTAGCATCTTGTGCTCCTTGAGCTGGCTGTGTCAGTGCAGTTTCACTATGGAACTCTCCTCTCCCGTCTCCTCCTTGAGTAGGCACTTGGGTTGCACTAACTCTATTCTTTGACCCGCGGGGGCAACTGCAACCGCAGCGCACAACAGGTGTATTGGTACTCTGGTATTGTGTTCCTTCCATTTCAAAATTTAATAAAATATTAAATAAATTTCAATTAAGTTACTCCCTAATTTTATTTTTTGCTTTTATCTGAATATGGATATTTAATTAGAGCTTTTACCACCCAATATCCCAATTATAGATTTTTTAATTCTTAATTAGTTGTTTTTGGTTTTACAACACCCATTTTAAAATACTCAAAAAAATCACTGCATTTTCCTAGATTTTACTGCCAAATTCAAACACCCAACACAATATTTTTAAAATTTATGTTTCATATATTGTGTCTTATTTTAGATCCCTTGGTATCATTCATGATTACAATCCATTGCACACACTGAGTGAGTGATTTTGTTTACATAGTGAGTTGCTATTGTGTTTTGTTTTTGGATTGAGTTTTGACTCATCTTGCTTGGGTGTATTTTGTCACCAATTCACATAGTAAATGTATATACACCAAAAGTCAACTCACACCATTTTTTTGTGAATCAATGTATTTCATATGGTATTTTGAATAGTTTTGCTTTGCGTGTGAGCCCTTTGTTGCTGTGTTGACTCATTTTGCCCATTAACACCAATAAACCCTGTTAACAGAGTGTATATTTTAACCTGATAGTTGGATTTTTCTTAAATCTGAAATCATTTTGTTTAAATCTAAGTTATTTTTGGTTGTTGCCATAGCTTTTAAAACTACTATAGGGAGATGCAACTTGCAAATGGAATGTGATTATTCCAGGGAGCTATACCCCAAAACAAATTTTTGGCTAGAGCCTCTAATTGGATCCACATACTCTTCTGTATGTGGTGGACAGCCCTGGATGCAATTGTTAGAGGGGTGGCGCCCTGCACCCTAGTGGTTTCCAAACGCTTAATAAAAGGGAGGCAGGTAAGCAAGACAATCAGTAGATTCATTTTGGAAGGCATGTAGTACTCATATAACAATGCTATTACAAAAGAAGTCATACAGGACGTGCTTGACTGTCTTATACCCTCACAGGGTCTTCTGGTGTTCTAGTGCTAATTGGCATATATTGAGTTGTATAGATACATCCTCCAACTTTTTGATATTGTTTTTTAATATGCAATGTAGTAGGATTCCTAGGTATACTGCAACCTGAATCCTTTGCAAGGTATATTTTCAGAGAACATGCAAATTTTTTTATATATTTGAGCTAATCTGTTTATATAGAACATGTTGCTAAATTTGAAGATGGTTTCAGAGGGTGCCTGACTTGTATCTGCCCCCCATGCCTCCACAAACAAAATGAATAAAGGTTTAAACTTATTCACAAGGACTGTGTCCCCAACTTTATTTGACAATGCCTTGAATACTTGATTAAAATTTTCAGTTTTAAGATATTCAGTTTCTATTTGAAAGTTGGTTTTTATTAGGTTTTTTCATATTCATTGATGTTTGCTAATGGGAATTTTTGAATACTTTCATAAATATATTCATTGAAGTTTAATTTTATATCCCCACAAATTTCATTCATCTCTTTGAAGTTGATATTTGCTCCTATTTTTATGCTTCTCTAATCCACAGCAAGCACCCTGTAGGTGGTAAATATTCCTTAGCTTTAGCTTCAATATTTGCAAAATTATTCATATTCAGATGAATTATTTTATTTATTTGATGTTTATTTATTTGTTTTACAGGGGCTACCAGTGATTGGTAACCCCCAGAGAACCAACTTGGCGTAAAAGCTGCCACTTCTGCAACATTGTGCCCATTCCTAGTTATAACTAAAGTAAATATAAGTAAAACATAAAAAAGACTTACTAATTGTTTCCCCTGCGGCCCCCTCAGCCACAGGCGCCCCTTCAGCAAACTTCATGAGCGTTGGCTGCTCTTCATTTATTTTTCTGGGCTTGATTTTCTTTATCTTTCTTGCAACTTTTGCTTCCTCTTGATTTTCATTTGATAAATTTCCAGTATTTCTTGAAGAGCTCCTGCTTCTTTCTTGTGTTTTGTTATCATCTGTTTCCATTTGGTCAATTTCCTCTTAATTTGTATTAATTTCCTTTGAGCTTTAAGTTCCCAGCAATTAGTTTGATTTTTTGAGTATTATTTTTATTGCTTTTTGCAAATTTCCACAATTTTTAACTTTCACTTTTGAAATCCAACTTCTTGAGTATTTCCTTTTGAAGATATAAAATTATTTCCTTGTGTTCTTTGTTGACCATTGTTCCCAGGCTATTTTTTGCATTTTTTTTTGCTGGACCAAGTCCCTTCCCTCATTTCCCAGTTGATTTACCACAATTTCCCTTATGTCATGTTCAAGCTTGACCACCTTTTGGAGGACTGACTCTAATTTGTTGATAAGGCTGTAGATATTTGACATTTTGTTTGAATTTATCAAAAAACTGGTTTTTATAGTACTATCCTCAACACATGAATATTTTTCATCATTATTAATAATTTAAAGACCATAAATGTAAATATTTCATTAGAATATTGCAATTAGACATCAACTCTTGATATTTAGACATTGTGTGCATAACTCAATGCAATTTGTTTAATAAAATTTGTTGTAAACTTGGCCTTTTTCATTGTAATTTATTGAAATGGACTGTGTTTATACTAGAGAGCCATTAATGCTCATTACAAATATTGATATATAGTGCATTTTAAAGCCTATATATTTATCTATTGGTAATAATTATGTAAGCTTTTCAGTCAGATTTTGTGAGGTAATAATAATGTAATGGGTTAATAAATTACTGTTTACTACCATTAATTGGCTGGTTTTCTTTGCTGTGGCAATTGTGTATTTTCTGGTATTTACGTGCAGGTATCTCATTGGTTAATTTCACATCCAATTGCACAGGTAATAGGAAATCAAGTTGTCACCCCAACCACAGCCGGTCTTGGGGTGGCAACTTGATTTCCTATTACCTGTGCAATTGGATGTGAAATCAACCAATGAGATACCTGCACGTAAATATCAGAAAATACACAATTGCCACAGCAAAGAAAATCAGCCAATTAATGGTAGTAAACAGTAATTTATTAACCCATTACATTATTATTACCTCACAAAATCTGACTGAAAAGTTTACAGAATTATTACCAATAGATAAATATGCAGGCTGTAAAATGCACTATGTATCAATATTTGTAATGAGCATTAATGGCTCTCTAGTATAAACACAGTCCATTTCAATAAATTACAATGAAAAAGGCCAAGTTTACAATGGATTTTATTAAACAAAATGCATTGAGTTATGCACACAATGTCTAAATATCAAGAGTTGATGTCTAATTGCAATATTCTAATGCAATATTTACATTTGTGGTTCTTAATTTATTATTAATATCAAAAAATATGTATGCTAACAATTTTATGTTATTCATAAAATATACAAAATTTTATTGATTATGAGAATGTTGATAATGTAAAAAGAAAATATTATTAATTATGAATTATGAATTGGAAGATTTAATATTGACTTTGATAAGTTTTTACAAAGAAAATCTTTATTTTACTGATCAAAGGACAAGAAGGGGAGGGAATGGGCAGAATGAACCTTGCCTTCATCTGCACCTGTGAAAGAGACAGGATCAGAGATAGTAGGGGGGAATGGGCAGTGGTTTGGGAGTCAGGGTTGGAAGGCAGGTGGCTTGATGGGGGGTTGGGGAGGCAGGGTTTGTTGACTGGGAAGGGGCAGCAAGAGCTGATTGCTTTAATTGCTCAAATTTGTCTTCTGTCACATATGCAGGCTTGGTAAAACAGATGGATTGGCGTGGGGGGAGGCAGGAATCCTTTCTGGACTTATCACTATCACTTTCATAGAAAATGACAAGATCTTATAGATCCTGGAAAAACACAGAAGGGAAAAGCTCATAACCCTTATCAATTTGGGTGCATAGTTTGTTGTAGGTGGCAGGCTTTAGGCGCCTGAGGACAGAACCAAAATTGTAGAGACATACATCTGCAAGATGCATGTCAGCGTAGTTGATGGGGTAGGACCAACAGTTATGCCCCACAGCCCTGATTTCTTGGGTTGCACATTCCTACTGCTCCATCTCTGCACTCATTACAACTGTCTACGCGGCGTTTTGGGTAGCCCACTTCTCCAGCATGACCTTGAGCTCTGTCTGGTAGGCATACCCATCTGCAGTGTTTGATATTGCTGAGTAATAATTGACACCCAATGGGGAAACTTCCAAAAAAATCAATACAGGATTGGCCTGCGCTTGTATATGTCAGACTGGATGCGCTTTTCCCCAAAGTCTTGAATACTTGCCAAAATCTTGATGTATGACAGGAAGATTGCGTCATTACAGGCCCTCATTGACCTCCCTTTGATAAAATTGATGATGGTAGAATCATAGGGGTCAGTGTCCACCAAAATGGAGCCACTGAGAACCTGATTGGATAAGATTCTAGCAGCAATCACAACTCAGTGCATCCACAAATTCACTGTTCTTTTGTTGGTGAAGATGCCATGGAGTCCCAGTTAGAGACAGACCTGAACCAGGGGCATCTGCGGGTCTTGCTCCATAATAGTCATTATGAGGGGGTGGGCTTTTTCACCTTCAGTCAAAGAACAGGCACTAGTTGGGGTCTTCTTGGTAGGGGAGCCACAGTTGGTGTGGGCTCTCAGGGTTGCAGCCACAGTGGACTTTGAAAACCCCATTGTGGCTGCAATTTCCCTGAGGGACATAAGCATCTTTTGCTTATTCCCAATTTTGAGAACAATTCACAGAGTGATCAATTTTCTTCTATGTCTTGCAGGCTGATTGGCTGGAGGTGGGATGTATCTGTCTTAGGAACTGGACAGTGCCATCTGATTGGCTGTTTCTGGATTTTGGCTTCCCTGGGTGACCCTTTGGCTCAATTGGCTGATTCCATATGCTAGAAGTTGATACATGATTTGGGTTAGCAGCTGCTTGTGTATGATTGACAAACAGTGCCATTCTTGAGGACACAGGAGAAAGAACACACTTCTGGGTAGTGCTTGGGGAGGGGCCTGAGGGTTGGTAATGACCATAGAGGGAAGATTTACTATTGGACAACCCAGCCTAGCCCTGCATGATTTTGTCAAGGCCAGGGAACAGCTCATTTATTTGGTTGTTATTAAAAGAAGGCATAATAAATTCTTATTAAAAAATTAAACTTTATAAGAGAAGTGTGCATTTTAGTCAATTTTATTGTTAAGTATGTTAAGTTGGTGAATATTACAATCTAAATTTTAGCTGTCCTAAAATGGAATAGGGTGATTTTTGAGAGTGCCTATGATTCCTAAAAGAATTAGCACAAATCCACTCTAGATCCTTTGGTATCCTTTTTGAGACACCCATATATTATATTTATTTTGAATTCACCTCAATTATGATTTGAAATTTGGTTCTTGGATTTGACAATCCCGCAATTTCAGATCTGTTAAGTTTTACATGATGTCTATGATTTGTTTGAAATACAGGAAATCTCAAATTTTACATTATTATCCTGCATTTATGATTCATGTAACCCACATTTGTTTGCTGTGTTTTGTCTTTTATTAGTTGAGTTATCTGCTCAAGAGATTTGAAATTTGCAACTTAAATAAACCAAAAAAAGTCAAATTAAATGGTTGATTTTATTAAATATTTTATTTTTCACTCAGCTGAGTTGCCTGAAAAAGTTATTCAAGATTTGGACCAAGGATTTGATAATCCTGCATTTTTATGTTCAGGTTCTGAATTTACAGTATGAAAAAACATAGTACGCTTAATTAAATTTAAGCAGGCTAGCATATGTTAACTGTTTTCTGTGCTTTTTTTCATGTAATAAAATTTAAAAAACCATATGAAAATAAGTTAAAAATTATCAAAGTTCTTTATTTCTTTATTAAAAATTATGCTTTGGGGTAGGAATAAGATATTTTACTATTGCTGTCAGGATTTCTGGATATTGACTAATTAACAGATTCCACAAAATAACGCGGGACAGAAGTTAATTACTCTTAGTAATGGTTTTAACAAAATAATGTGGGCCAGCAATTAATCACTCTTAGTAATGGTTTTAAAAAAATAACGTGTGCCAGCAGTTAATCACTCTTAGGAATGGCTTCAACAAATTAATACGGGCCGCAGATTTATGAAATCAATGAATTAACGGCCAAATCATGTCCTGGCATTAACAAAATCCCTATTCCTAATTAATGAGTGAAACATGTAGATATTGTGCAATTAATTAGTCCACCTCAACAACCACCTCAAACATGCTTCTCATAATAATTACTATTCTAAACTTTAATTACATTCTAGAACAAGGGCCATCATATGAGCCATCAGGCCAAACACTCTAAGATAAAAGGCTTTGAGCATATTGTATTAGAGTAGCTCTGATTGAGGAATAATCTTCTCTGCCAACTAGTAGCCAGTCAGGCTAGCTAGCCATCTGGAACATGGTCTAGGTCCACAGCTACTCTGCTCACATTAAGGGATATTTGCACAGCTTCAGAAAAGATACTGAGCTGTGGAAGTCATCAAGCAAACTTCTGTCACAAACCGCACACACTCAAGGTTGGGCCAAGCTAACTCAGATAAACGCAGGCAGCTGGGCCAGCCTCAATACAGTAGTTTTAAAAGCTATGGCAACAACCAAAAATACCTCAGATTTAAACAAAATAATTTCAGATTTAAGCAAAATGCATCTCTCAGGTTAAAATATACACTCTGTTAACAGGGTTTATTGGCGTTAATGGCAAAAATGAGTCATACAGCAAAGAAGTGCTTACACACAAAGCAAAACTATTCAAGTATCAATAAAAAGACATTGATTCACAAACAAAATGGTGTGAGTTGACTTTTGGTGTATATATGTTTACTATGTGAATTGGTGACAAAATACACCCAAGCAAGATGAGTCAAAACTCAATCCAAAAAAAAACACAATAGCAACTCACTATGTAAACAAAATCACTCACTCAGTGTGTGCAATGGATTGTAATCATGAATGATACCAAGGGATCTAAAATAAGACACAAGATCTGAAACATAAATTTTAAAAATATTGTGCTGGGTGTTTGAGTTTGGCAGTAAAATCTAGGAAAATGGGTGGATTTTTTTTTGAGTATTCTAAAATGGGTGTTGTAAAACCAAAAACAACTAACTAAGAAATGAATAATCTATAATTGGGATATTGAATGGGAAAAAATATTAATTGAATATCCATAAACAGATAAAAGCAAAAATTAAAAATAGGGAGTAACTTAATTAAGTTTTATTTAATATTTTATTAAATTCTCAAAATGGAAGGAACACAGCAACAGACTACCATTGTACCTGTTGTGCGCTGTGGTTGCAGTTGCCCCCGCAGGTCAAAGGATAGACTTAGTGCAACACAAGTGCCTACTCAGGAGGGAGGCGGGAGAGGAGAGTTCCATAGTGATGCTGCACTGACACAGCTGGTTCAAGGAACACAAGCTGCTAGGATGCAGAGCATAAACTCTCAGGTCCCAAAGCTGAACTGGAAGCCAACCAAGGTCACCACTATAAAGAAAGTTAGAAACAAGGAGGTAGAACTTACTTTGTATGTGTTTGACGCTGTGTACCAACAAGAGTCGGTCCTGTCAGCCATGCTAGAGAAGGTGAAGCCTGTACTTGATACTAGCTACAAGCCCTACATCAGTGATGGCAATCAGGAGGATGACAAGGAGCCTCAGTTCTATCAAACCAATGAGGGAGAGCTGGTGTTAAAAAAGGTTGCAGCCTTCTATACCAAGGTACTTATGCCCTGTGTTGTGCCCAATGCCAACAAGTCAATCCCCACTGCTAAAAAGCCTGCCCAGAAGCGCATCCCTGACTTCAAATGCATCATCCTGCTTAAACTAATGCAGGAATTGGGTGATTACAAGGCAGCCGCAGCCATTGTTGGAGTGGATCCCAAATACGCCAGCAAGACCTTCCAAAACTTCACCAATACTGGTTGTGTCCTTGCCGCGGAGAAATCCTTACATGTTTCAACCATGCTCACCAAGGAGCACAAATGGGCAATCTGCCAATGAATAACTGGGATTGCCATCTTGAACTGGCAAATATACAGGCCATAGTTAAATATACTTTTGGGATTGAGGCCTCAATTTCCTTTTATTATCATTTGGTCAAGGGAATGCGCTTTTCCAGGAAAAAGTTTTAGGTATCCCCCTACAACAGAAATAGCCCAGCCAATATTGATGTCCAAAAAACTACGCAGAGGCGTATACTGCCCTCAAAGCCAAGGGGACAGTCAAATTTATTATATTGACAAATTGAAATGCCTTGTCAATGCACAATGAGTATGGCTATGTCCCCAAAGGCTCTAATGACAGGATGGCTTGGTGTGCTGCAGTCTGCGCCACAGCCTACTCAATAGTGGCTCTCCTTGGTCCAAAGGGGGTTGAGCTTTATCAAATGATACTGGGTTCTCATAACAGCTGTACCTTCTTGTCATTCCTCCAATTGGTCCAGGAGCACCTGAGGTGCACAAGCCCAGGCTTCACCAATGTTATTGTGTTGGATAACATTGGTCTCCACAAGGTGGCTAATATTCTTGAGGAATTTCCAATGATTGACACAAGCATTGCAGTGGGCCCCCAACAATTGGCCATGGCAAATTTATGCCTTCTCTTCCTCCCAGCTTATTTGCCCTTCCTAAATCCCATCAAGGAAGTCTTTGGGTGGGTCAAGCAAGTTGTCAAGCAAGGAACCCCAACTGGGACCAAGGACCTCTTTAATTTGCTGCAGGCTGGGATCCACACCCTCCCAGCTGAGACTGTGGCCAATCTCTATGGCCACGCTGATTTTTTTTATCCCTGTGTGCCTAGCCAAACAGCCTATCAATTAAATGCTTAGCTTGTCCAACTTTCTATATTCTCTAATTTACTATTCAAGATTTATTAATTATCATTTTATATTTAGAAGCTTCTAAGCCCACAATCACATTCAGCGGGAACATCAATAGATGTAAGTAATTTATTTATTTTATTAAATATTATTTTATTATGCCATCTAAGGTAATCCCAAACGCTTGATACTGGATTACACAAATAGATTTAAATCACTTTGGTCAAATAAATATAAAAATAGTTTTGAAAAAAATTAAACGTAAAATGTACAAGTTAGAATTTATTTTATTAACATATAACTTTATGCTTTTATGAAAACTGTTTCTGCAATATATTTTGCAATACTGGTTGGCTGAAATAAAAATTATAAGAATTTATTATAATTAGAATACTATAAATTGTAATAAAATTTATATGAATCATACTTTTATTATGTATGCCTGTAGTGGGTTCTTTGGTATGTACCCACCCCGCAATGGAGGTGGCGCACAACCTCCATTGCCACACTGTGAACGGTGGATACACCCTTATTGAAATACCTCCTCCTGCTGGTGAAAGGCTTAGGGTCAGGTGGGAGTGAAGCAGCAGCTTTTCAGGTGGGGCTACAACCTGTATATCCAGCCAGGACCAGGGCGTCCTGGATCACATGATAAACTGAGTTGTATCCAGGGGGGACCTTCTTCCTGTCAAGTGCAAGCCGGGCTTGTCAATTCCCAGAAGGACCCTGTCCAGGTCCTCTACAGACGCGCCCATCCCAAAGTAGAATAGGAACCCCAGGTAAACAACAAGATGAAGCCTTTGCCCTCCAAAGGCTTCTGTGAACTCACACAGTTTATTATAGACACATCATCTTCTTGTTGTGCCTGGTCTTTGCAAAGGTCAGCTCCATGGCTGCAGGGAGCCCTGTCTTGTTGGCACTCCAGGCCAACCCAAAGTCTGCCAGGAGGATCTTGGTCTTCTTTATGGCTGTTGCATCTGCAACAGCCAATTTTCCCACCAAGCGCCCAAAGTTCTCTAACAGGTAAGATATGGTGTGCTCCACCAGGAAGCAGAAGTGAGCAGCCGCATGAGCCTGGCCCATCTCTGGTACATCCTTTAATGGGAGCGTTGCCAGGACATCCCAAACAAGCTCAATGGAGTTTACACAGTGAACTCCACTGAGGGATGCTGGGTCCAGGAGGACCAGTTGGGTATCATTATAGGCAGTAACTGCCCACTTGGATGCCCCCTCAGCATGTGTAAGTTCTTCCAACACCTCCTTTAACATTGGAAAGGACCTGTGGATACGGTCCTCCAGCTCCTGCACAACAGGGGGGGACAGATACAATTGCTTTGTCACATGAGTGGCATAATTTGCATAAAAGATGGCCGGGACAAAGGGGACCAGGACTTGCCGGAGTTTGCTGTCTACATTTTCTAAGAAAATAGGTAAGTATCTATATATATTTATTAATTTTGTTTTTAGGCTACCTTCTTGTATTTCTTTTTTGCCAGCAGCCTCTGCCAGCTTGGCCATTCTTGGCGCAATCAATTGCGCAGGCAATTTGGTATCCTCTGCCCTGGCACGTTTGGCAGGTTTGAGGTGAGCATACATCTCTGGGTCATCAACTCAGATAGACAGCGCAGAAAAATTGTATGCCTTGAACTGGAGACCCTCAACCACAGCTTTTTGAATATTTAGTAAGCGCTCAATTGTCTTCTCTGGGGTGTCTGGCATTTTTGACATTAGTGCCTTTGCGGACACCTTGTCAATTTTTTCCCCAGTGAGGACGGCAGACTTCACTTTGGCTTTGACCTTGCGGCCAATGTCCTTTATTTTGGCAATTGCCAAGTTGAGATCCTTCAGAAGCTTCTCCAATTCTATCATTGATTTTTTACTAACCTTTTCATATGTTTTTATAGCTTTTGCCCCAATAAATTATGTATTATTTTGATACTGTTGCCTCTTTTTATTCCTGTTTTTTTTCCCATCTACTACATTATCCCATCTTTTTACCCAATTTGTATATGTTTTACGCCCATCTCAATATGTGTTGTCTGCTTTTTGTTGGCATTGTTTCTTTGATTACCATATTATTTTTGGCGCTTGACATAGCCCCTTGTGAAAATATTAACAACAATTTGGTGATCAGCTAAATTTTAATTAGAAAATTATAGTGTTAATTGTTTTTAGATAAAGTTGTTACTGATCCAAATTAAAACTTAATGATAAAGTTTAAGCCAATCAGGAGCCAAGTGATAAAGTGATTGTTGTGACATAAAGGATCATTCAATAATTCTTTGATGCATGTGTGCTAATTAATATGATTGCTGGCTTTTTTGCCATTGTGCGCCATTGTTGCTGTGGCAAGTTGTTGCTAGACTAGTGCTAACCCAGCAGCTGATTGGGCACTAGTCCACCAATAACTTGCCACAGTGGCAATGGCGTACAATAGCAAAAGATCCAGCCAATTATATTAATTAGCAACATGCATCAAAGAATTATTGAATGACTCTTTATGTCACAACAACCACTGTATCACTTAGCTCCTGATTGGCTTAAAGTTTATCATTAAGGTTTTGAATTTGGATCAGTAACAACTTTATCTAAAAACAGATAACACTATAATTTTTTAATTCAAATTTAGCTGATTACCAAATAATTGTTAATATTTTCATAAGGGGCTATGTTTAAGTGCTAAAAATAAACGTGTTTTGGATCTAGATACATGACATAGTAAATATATGATTTTATAGAAATAAGCTGAATATAAAGAATAAAACCAACTATAAACAAAGAGAACATGAACAATTGAAATTCAAAAAAAAAATATAAATAGAAAATGTTTGGTGACATGGGTTTATTGGGGCGGGGGAGAGTGATGCCTAGGAGGCAAAATGACGCAGGAAGGAAGACGTAGAGGCAGTGCTGGCCTGGGGGGTCTGGGATTGGGTGGGTTGGGCTTGCGCGTTAGGGGTGTTGGTGGCGGGGGTGGAGGCAGGAGGATTCTTTGTGATGGCTGCCATATAACACTTGTTGTATTCCTCATTGGTCATTAGCTGGATGGGCTGGTAGGTGGCTGTGGCACGGGGTGGGAGGCGCTTATCCTTGCATGATTGGTTGCCCATGTTCACATGGAAAACCATTTGTGCAAACAAGCCAGCCACCATCTGGCAGCCAAAGAGAAAATTGTGGTCAAGGACCCCAAGATAGAGGTTGTTGAAAGCCTGAGGGTGGCGCTCCCATAGTGTATCTCCAATGTTGAAGAAGATGACATCAGCCAGATGGACGTCTGCATGGCTGGCAGGGTAGACTGAGGCCTGGTGCCTGCGTCCCTGGATGGCCTCAAGGGCGGTGGAGCTATCCTCCACCTGGTGGCTCAAGAAAACCAGGTACTTGGAATTCAGCCATCCCAGGAGTTGAGTAATCCACCGAGGATGTGGCTGCATGAGTATCCATTGATGAAATCTGGGTTTGTCTGATAGTAGACAAAACCCTTGGCTGAAATAGCCAGAACTGCACCAATAAACATCCCCTTCTTGACCTTCTTCCTTCTATTCTTGGTGGCGGCTTTTCCTTGCTTGCCAAAATCATCAAAAGCTATTGATAGCTTGTAATAGGAAATGAACATGACATCATCAGTTAGACTAGTCAGGCATTGGACCAGGGTTGATTTGATGGTGGTGTCATACGGGAAATCCTCAGCGCCATCTCATTGGTTGCCGGCAAAATTGGTAAGAACCTATATGGAAGCCACCTTCCCATACGTCCAGAGCTGCACCATACGCTTGGAGACCCATATGTTATGGTGCACAAGCTGCTTCCAGACCTGGGTCAAGGGAAGCTTGGGATCCTGCTGGAGGAGGTCAAGCATGATTAGGTATGCCTCAGATATTAGTGACTTGGGAGCCTTCTTGGGCTTCTTGGCTGTCCCAATCAGATTCCCCCTGTTCATCAGGTTGTTGAATTCCTGCATGACAGTAGCTTGGGTAAATTGCAACTGGGTGGCAATCTTTTTCCAGGACAGACCCTGTAGATTCAGTGCCACAATTTCCTGAAGAATTTGGGCAGTGATGATTTGTTGCTTGGGGCGCTAGGCCGGGGGAGCTCAAGCCTGATTGGCTTTAGGGGGCAGATTGGCTGGTGGTAGGAATTTGTTCCAAATCAGGGTTGCCATCCTGATTGATTGGTTGGTTGGTGAGCAGGTTGTGCAAGGGTGGGTACAGGAGCAGGGGCAGAACTAGACACTAAGTGACTCTCAAACAAGTCAAAGCCATAGGGGTCAGTGGTCAGTAACAGATCAGCTTCCTTGTTACCTGCCTCAAAGGCTTGGGTTTAAACAGGTGCCTCCACGCTCTGAGCCTTGCCTCTATTGAAGCTGGCTTGGCTGCTGCTGGCTTGGCTGCTGGCGCCGTCAAATATATTGCTTGTAAAAACTATTGTAAAAGACCTAGGATAAAATCACTAAAAGTAGAAATTTTAAAATTTACTGATTTATTTTTTTGTAATCTCAAGTCCATATTTGGAAGGTTCTCAAAATCTTTTCTTACAAATCTGGGGCCATAAAAATGAATAAAATGCCTCTGTTCCTAAATTGGATAGCTGTTGATTGGCTGTTAAACTGTTATTTATCTATTTTAGGCTGATCATACTACACATCTTGTGTGAGTTCATTTTGTTTTGTACTTGTGTAATCTCGCTTCTAGATTGTTCAAGTTTTGTTTTGTTTTAGTTCTTCTGTTGGTGCCTCATATGAATCATGATTGGATTATAATATACTTCAGAACAGCATCCATCCATTTCACTTGTTGTGTTAGTTCATTTTGTTTGTGGTTTGAACTACACCACTTGATGTTTGATATAATTTTGTATAATGGGCTACTGAAATTTTGTTTTTTTTTTGACAGTCTATTTATTAACTGAAATTTTATAAATTAATTGAATCCTGAATCCTGTGCAACTTGCATTTTGTTTAAATCTGAGGTATTTTTGGTTGTTGCCATAGCTTTTAAAACTACTGTACCAGTTGTCTAATAAAGAGGTTGATATTGTGAATCCTTTCCCTAGTTTGATTCTAATTAAGTGGAGAGCAAAAGATCATACTGTCACCATACAGTATTAATTTATATAGTAAAATATAGAGACAAAAACTTATGAACCTATATCCAGAAGTAGGAAGAACTGTCCCAAATATTTTGGGCCTTGGGCCCTGTCAGACTTTCTACTTCTGATGACAACAAAATATTCCGGGCCAAAGGTTACGCCAAAGTCACAGGTTCTCTGTACTTTCCAATGTTAGAAGACTTAGGATATCATCAGAATGATGATAAATTACCATGGTCCACAATTTTCTGAAAATTGCACTTATATGAAGTTGTTAAGAAGTTGTTTTCAGATATGAAAAAGGTAAAGTGTCAACAACGTCACTTACAACATTCTTAATAGGAGGTGGCATATTAATTTAAGCTTAAATGTGCCACTCTAATTTGCTTAACTCCACCCTGGAAGATGATCACAAGCAAATAACCAACATTTTCAGGTGTCAAAATTATTATTATTAATAAATTCTATAGTAACTTACATAGTAACTCACGCTAAAAATTATTGAATCACTGTTAGCCACCAATCCATTTATTATATTAAAACGGAATAAGTGCCACAGATTTATTTATAAGATGAACATTTCAACAATCAGCTATAATTACAATGCCTTTTTCTATATATTAATATAATAAAAAATATTTTATAATTCTCACTTAATTTTTTTTATTGTAGATGTTTTGGTTTTAGTATTAAAAAAAGTTCAGCTTAAAAAGTGTTGGCAATAACACTTTTACATTGTAAAAACAAATAAAAATGTCAAGGGTCAGGATGTACAAGCATTCTGGCTACCGCCAACCTACTTAACATCCAGCCACACCTGATTTGGTGCCCTTTCAATATACAGTTCAACATACTGAGAATAGCAACCAAGCAATATCAAATGACAATCCAAGTATCCAGTGGCTCAAACCCATCCTGCACATGACCAATCCCTATGTTTGATCCAACTAAATCTCTGCCACAGCCAAATCTATATAAGTCTAAAATACTACCCAAAAAAAGATACTTCTCTTCTTTCCCAATTCCATATTTAAAGCTTCCCCAAAAGACGCTCCTTATCACTGGTAGCAGCAACGGTTTTTTGACCATACCCATGAAAGAGAAAATGACTGACCAAAACCTGCCCACCTTTGCTCACGTACTTGACCAGGCCACATCCCAGGAGATCTGGAAAACGTACTTCTGCGCCAACATAGACAAAGATATACCTAGTGGATGCACTATATTTGAAGTTCTGGTCATACCTAAAGCAAGCACCAAGATAATTCAATACAGTCGCTCTCTTCAACCACAAACAAACGCACAACCACCTATCACAGGTGAAGTGACCAACACCAAATACATTGGTATCAACAAGTTCTTTGGTGAAAACAAAGAAAACTTCATCAACTTGCCAGACAACTCAGCCACTAAACTCTGCGCCAGCTGCATCCCCCATGAGAAATGGGTCCAGGAAGCCATAAAAAGCCTGTACAAGGCCGCAGATAACTGGTTTGCCACCTGGGTTGGCTCACAAACTGACAACCAGCTTGAAAACTGGGAAGAGTTCAAAGCAGACATCACCCACAATTTCTGCGTCACTGAATCCCTCCAAGACATTGCAATACAGCTCAGTGATCTTCCGCAGAAGACCACTATTGCAGCTTATGCCAACAAATTTGAGGAAATATGTTGCAAAATCCAAAACAAGTGACAACATACATACCAGAGCCTCATTCATCAATAGCATGAAACCCTCTGTTGCTGCCCTCATCTGTCCAGAGGCTAATACCTCCATGGCCGTGCTCATTGCAGAAAACAAGCACGTGTAAAAAAACGCAAACATGGAATATGCTACACGTAACAGCAATTGCTCCTCAAACATGCAATGGAAGAGAAAACTCCAATGGCAATAAACGCCAGAAAACCAATCAAAGCAATGGCAACTCCAATTGCAACAATGGCAATCACAGCCAAAATGCAAACCGCTACAGTCCCAAGAAAGAGGACACCGCCAAAGTTAATAATGCTGAAATAGCAACCCGCTAAAATCTGACCCCACATTCTCTGACCTCAAAGGTCTCAAAACAGAGGAACAGGGAAAGAGGAGAGGGAACAGGCTTAAGTACCCCTGTCTCCCCCCAACTTGACAAGAAACTGTACCAAGGCACAAACTTTGCTGCTTGCATTCCACGTGTCCTGCAATCCTCCATTTTTATGAACTTAAAAATTAAAGATTGCTCACAACTCCTTGTCTATCCATGTATTTACAAATAACATGCACATAAAATTTTATTTGAATCTGGTGCACAACACACTATGGTTAGCAAACCATTTGTAACCAAATAAAAAATACCAGTTGTCAAATCCAACTTCAAATATGCCAGAATGGCAGATAAATCAAAGGTTCTACTCAAAGGCAAAACAACTCCCTTCAGAATTGACCTCTAAGGCATAAAAATGTCCATCAAAGGACTTGTCATGAACAACATAAACTACAACATTGTAGCAGGCATGTACTGTTTTACCCAAGTGAGCCCCAGTGTATGTTGAAAAACAAAAACCATGACCATCAAACACAATGGAGTCAATTTTAATATCCTCAAAGAACCCAACAACCTCATTATAAGAGACACAGTATTTGTCCAGGTCATAAACCAAGACAACTCAGAACTTCTAACCAAAGATAGTAGCCTCCACATAGTGAGGTACACTGAATTAAAAAATATACAAACAACAAAAATCCAATGCCCAGAACTTGCGGCACTCCTAAATGAATACACTCATGTGTTCAAAGAAGAACTCACAGAGTTACCCCCAAACAAGAGGTCAAAAATGGCATCAACCTATGTAAAGCCATGCCTAAACCTGCACTCCTCTACAGACTCTCTCTCATGGAGACCCAAACCCTAAAAACACATATAGAGGACAATCTAGAAAAAGGATTCATTTTCCTGTCTAAATACCTGTGGGGGCAGCAGTGTTCTTTGTAAAGAAAAAGGAAGGCACTCTGCATCTAGTAGCTGACTACAGAGCACTAAAGCAAGTACAGTAAAAAATAAATATCCCCTACCACTCATAAAGGATTTGTTTGCAAGACTCTCAGGAGCTAAATTTTTCTCCAAAATTGACCTCACCTCAGGTTACAACCAGGTTTAAGTAAAGGAAAAGGACATACCAAAAACTGTGTTCCATACGCAATTTAGATTCTTTGAGTGTAGGGTAATGAACTTTGGGATGACCAACGCTCCTGCAACGTTTTTCACCATGATGAACCAAGCGCTAATTAGCCTCTAAAATACACTATGCCATCTCAACAATATCATCCTATTATCAAAAAAAAGAGGAACACCTCACACATGTCAGCAAGACACTCAATCAACTTGTAAAGCACAAACTCTATGCAGAACCAAGTAAGTGCCAATTTATGGAAAAGGAACTCCTGTTCTTGGGCCACATTGTCTCTGACGGTGGCATCAAAGCAGATCCAGACAAAATAAAAGCCATAAATAACATGCAACACCCCACCTACGTTAAAAAAGTTAGATGCTTTCTTGGAATGGTAGCTTACCTAAGGAAATACATCAAAGACTGCAGGAAACTAACCGCATCAATCAATGACTTAACCAAGGGTAATGCCAAAAAAATTCATCTGGACACCAGAATGTGATAAGAATTTGCAACTATTAAAACAAGCTTTATTGAAGCACCAATCTTGCAATACCCTAATATCAATAGGTTCTACGAGCTCAAGTCAGATGCCAGTGACACCGCCATTGATGCAGTCCTGCGCATCTGCCAGCCAGGGCAGCAAAACTTCCTGCCAGTATGTTACAAAAGCATAAAACTGACCAACACTGAGCAGAGATACCCAATACATGACAAGGAATTGCTAGCAATATATCACACATGCAAGAAATGGAGATGTTACTTAGAAGGACATTTAAACGTCCAAGTACTAACTGACCATAAATCCTTAATCTATTTTAAAACTCAAAACACACTTGTATGGCAACAAGCCAAATGGATGTCCCTGCTGGAGCAGCTTAATTTGGACATTCAATACAAAAAGGGGGCAGAGCTGGTCACGGCTGATGCTCTCTCTAGACTATGTCAGCCTAGAGAGGATCACCCTGAACACCTGGACCCTGACTACCCAAACCTGTACAACACTGAGTATAAAACCAAAGGGAAAGACCCCTCAACACATCAACTGACCCACAATACATTAGTAAGGGAAAAAAGCACTTCCATGTATCAAATGGCACTGTATACCAAATCATTAACAACAAACATTTCCTGTACATCCCACTTGCACAAAAAGTGATACCATATTAAGAAATCATTGCCTACTAGGACATACAAAGGCTAACAACCTATACCTCACATTAAAAGAGATAGTATGGTGGCCCAACCTCAAACAGGATATAGTTGATGTTCTGAAAAAATGCACAGTGTGCAAGAAATACACCAGCACAAAGGCTCCCCAGTCAACAGTCAATCCAGTACCTGACCCTGAACCATTCAAGGTTTGGAGACTAGACGTAGTGGGCCCCTTCCCAGAAACAAAAACAAACCAATATTTCTTAATTGTAGCCATTGACTTTGCCACACACTGGCCCATCTGCTGGGCAACAAAGGACCATAAAGCAGAAACCATCAACTGATTCATTAACAAAGAAATCATAGCTGACTACAGCACTCCAGACTACATCATAACTGATGGAGCAACCAAGTTATCAGGTCACATAGTAAACAACAACTTTAAATCCAAAAACATTAAACATTCCACAACCTTGCCCCACAGGCCAAAGGCCAACAGCAGAGTTGAACCCCTAAATGGCAGCCTTATCAGGACCCTAGAGAAAATAATGGATGGCAAAGCCAAAGACACATGGCTACTATACGTGAAACATGTATTACTATTATCCCAGAACTGCACCAATCAAGGAACAGGCTATTCACTGTTTGAGCTAACCTAGGATACAAACCAGAAATAATTACCTGCAACAAGCAGTCATACATAAAGATCCCCCCAGGAAACCCCCCACAGTAGAACAAGTACCAAATCTACAACACATACACCTCAAAGCTAAAATAGCAGAAATAAAGAGGCTCAAAACACAAAAGGTAACCTCCATAGAGGAACCACTTCCATTGACTCCCCCATCTGGGTCCTAGCTGGCAACAGAAAGAAACTAGACTCAGTACACAGAGGACCAGGAAGAATCATCAAGTACAGACCAGACCAGAACACCTATCTAGTGAAATTCCAAGGTGCCAAAATCCCTATTGTCAAGAAATATCACAGAGCCTGTCTCCGCCTTAGCAAAAGAGAACACTTGACCAGACTGGTACCAACTAGTAAACAACTCCAGGATCATCAGGTGTCAGCTGTTAAGACAAAGCCCCCTCCTGATATACCAGAGTAACCCCTTAAGAGGGGGTGTCAAGGATCTGGATGTACCAGTATTCTGGCTAATGCCAACTTACTTAACATCCAGTCATTGCCTGATTTGGTGCCCTTTCAATATACAGTTTGAAATACTGAGAATGTCAACCAAGCAATATCACATGACAATCTAAGTATACAGTGGCTTGAACCCATCCTGCACATGACCAACCCCTATGTTTGATCCAACTAACTCTCTGCCACAGCCAAATTTATATAAGTCTAAAATATTATCCAATAAGAGATACTTCTCTTCTTTCCTAATTCCATATTTGAAGCTTCCCAAAAAGGCTCTCTTCAAAAATAAACTAATTTTTAGTAGTAAACGTAAAGGAAAAATCTGGTTAAATCAAGTTTTTTATTAAGGTTAATGTTAAATTGTGTCAATGGCCACAATTTTGTCATTTTTTCTGGGTTTGCACTCTGAACACTTTAAAAAGTGGGTAATAAGCTAGCACAACTAGCAAAAAACATAGGAGATTGTGAGTTTCAAGTCAACAGTGACCATGTCAACAAAGTGTCACCATGGTCACTATCAGTAGTATTAGTGTCAACATGGGCGCTGTTGCCTGGGAAATTCAATGTCCTACCTATTAAGTTAGTGTCATGACCTGGGTTTCTCCCAGGAGAACCTTCAGTTGAGGGGAAGGGTTGAGCCTGGAAGGCCCAGTAAATGATGGGACCATCTACATCACATAATTGGTAGCTGTGGCCCAAGGATGCCACACTCTCATGTGGGGAATCACTTGCTCAGTGAGCCTCAGCATGGTCAGGTAGGCAAACCCAACATTGCTATAATCATATGATGGTGTGGAAGGAATGAGGGGGAGTTCTCTGGCAATGCGCTCATGGTCGGGCTTGGCTGGGCAATTTGGCAGAGAAGAGGGATACCAGGAAAGGAGAGGCAGGGTGAAGGAACTATATCTTGATCCAGCACTCTAGGAGATGGGATGAAGGCTGACATTGGTTGGTTGGAGGCAGCAAGAAGTTGCTCTGTTTCCCAGCGGTGGCGTTGGTACTGGAGGTAATCTCTATTTTATAGCACCAGAAGTATAAAATTTGTTATAATATAATAAACCCCTGCAAAGTATAAATGCTCAGTGTGCATTAGCCAACAAAACTTTATTAAGTGAAGATGTCAACAAGGGAAGGGTTGTCAGTGTTCCCAGCTATATCCTTATGGTAAACTGCAATTGTACTTACTCACAACTCCTTATTGGCTGTCAAAGAGTTATTCTTGAGTTTGGTTTCATTGGTGGGCCCTGATTTGTCAGTTAAGAGGATCTTTTCACTATTTTTGCCCTGGAGAAGATGGCAGAAGATTTTGGGTCATTTGGCAACCCAGGTCCCTGATAAGGAGCGTCTTTTGGGGAAGCTTCAAATATGGAATTAGGTGAGAAGAGAAGTATCTTTTATTGAATAATATTTTAGACTTATATAGATTTGGCTGTGGCAGAGATTTGGTTGGATCAAACATAGGGGTTGGTCATGTGCAGGATGGGTTCAAGCCACTGGATACTTGGATTGTCATGGGATATTGCTTGGTTACAATTCTTGGTATGTCAAACAGTATATTGGAAGGGCACCAAATCAGGCAATGGCTGGATGCTAAGTAGGTTGGAAGTAGCCAGAATGCTTGTACATCCAGACCCTTGACACCCCCTCTTAAGGGGTTACTCTGGTAAATCAGGAGGGGGCTTTGCCTTAACAGCTGACACCTGATGTTCCTGGAGTTGTTTACTAGTTGGTACCAGTCTGGTCAAGTGTTCTCTTTTGCTAAGGCGGAGACGGGCTCTGTGATATTTCTTGACAATAGGGATTTTGGCACCTTGGAATTTCACTAGATAGGTGTTCTGGTCTGGTCTGTACTTGATGATTCTTCCTGGTCCTCTGTGTACTGAGTCTAGTTTCTTTCTGTTGCCAGCTAGGACCCAGATGGGGGAGTCAATGGAAGTGGTTCCTCTATGGAGGTTACCTTTTGTGTTTTGAGCCTCTTTATTTCTGCTATTTTAGCTTTGAGGTGTATGTGTTGTAGATTTGGTACTTGTTCTACTGTGGGGGGTTTCCTGGGGGGATCTTTATGTATGACTGCTTGTTGCAGGTAATTATTTCTGGTTTGTATCCTAGGTTAGCTCAAACAGTGAATAGCCTGTTCCTTGATTGGTGCAGTTCTGGGATAATAGTAATACATGTTTCACGTATAGTAGCCATGTGTCTTTGGCTTTGCCATCCATTATTTTCTCTAGGGTCCTGATAAGGCTGCCATTTAGGGGTTCAACTCTGCTGTTGGCCTTTGGCCTGTGGGGCAAGGTTGTGGAATGTTTAATGTTTTTGGATTTAAAGTTGTTGTTTACTATGTGACCTGATAACTTGGTTGCTCCATCAGTTATGATGTAGTCTGGAGTGCTGTAGTCAGCTATGATTTCTTTGTTAATGAATCAGTTGATGGTTTCTGCTTTATGGTCCTTTGTTGCCCAGCAGATGGGCCAGTGTGTGGCAAAGTCAATGGCTACAATTAAGAAATATTGGTTTGTTTTTGTTTCTGGGAAGGGGCCCACTACGTCTAGTCTCCAAACCTTGAATGGTTCAGGGTCAGGTACTGGATTGACTGTTGACTGGGGAGCCTTTGTGCTGGTGTATTTCTTGCACACTGTGCATTTTTTCAGAACATCAACTATATCCTGTTTGAGGTTGGGCCACCATACTATCTCTTTTAATGTGAGGTATAGGTTGTTAGCCTTTGTATGTCCTAGTAGGCAATGATTTCTTAATATGGTATCACTTTTTGTGCAAGTGGGATGTACAGGAAATGTTTGTTGTTAATGATTTGGTATACAGTGCCATTTGATACATGGAAGTGCTTTTTTCCCTTACTAATGTATTGTGGGTCAGTTGATGTGTTGAGGGGTCTTTCCCTTTGGTTTTATACTCAGTGTTGTACAGGTTTGGGTAGTCAGGGTCCAGGTGTTCAGGGTGATCCTCTCTAGGCTGACATAGTCTAGAGAGAGCATCAGCCGTGACCAGCTCTGCCCCCTTTTTGTATTGAATGTCCAAATTAAGCTGCTCCAGCAGGGACATCCATTTGGCTTGTTGCCATACAAGTGTGTTTTGAGTTTTAAAATAGATTAAGGATTTATGGTCAGTTAGTACTTGGACGTTTAAATGTCCTTCTAAGTAACATCTCCATTTCTTGCATGTGTGATATATTGCTAGCAATTCCTTGTCATGTATTGGGTATCTCTGCTCAGTGTTGGTCAGTTTTATGCTTTTGTAACATACTGGCAGGAAGTTTTGCTGCCCTGGCTGGCAGATGCGCAGGACTGCATCAATGGCGGTGTCACTGGCATCTGACTTGAGCTCGTAGAACCTATTGATATTAGGGTATTGCAAGATTGGTGCTTCAATAAAGCTTGTTTTAATAGTTGCAAATTCTTATCACATTCTGGTGTCCAGATGAATTTTTTTGGCATTACCCTTGGTTAAGTCATTGATTGATGCGGTTAGTTTCCTGCAGTCTTTGATGTATTTCCTTAGGTAAGCTACCATTCCAAGAAAGCATCTAACTTTTTTAACGTAGGTGGGGTGTTGCATGTTATTTATGGCTTTTATTTTGTCTGGATCTGCTTTGATGCCACCGTCAGAGACAATGTGGCCCAAGAACAGGAGTTCCTTTTCCATAAATTGGCACTTACTTGGTTCTGCATAGAGTTTGTGCTTTACAAGTTGATTGAGTGTCTTGCTGACATGTGTGAGGTGTTCCTCTTTTTTTTGATAATAGGATGATATTGTTGAGATGGCATAGTGTATTTTAGAGGCTAATTAGCGCTTGGTTCATCATGGTGAAAAACGTTGCAGGAGCGTTGGTCATCCCAAAGTTCATTACCCTACACTCAAAGAATCTAAATTGCGTATGGAACACAGTTTTTGGTATGTCCTTTTCCTTTACTTAAACCTGGTTGTAACCTGAGGTGAGGTCAATTTTGGAGAAAAATTTAGCTCCTGAGAGTCTTGCAAACAAATCCTTTATGAGTGGTAGGGGATATTTATTTTTTACTGTACTTGCTTTAGTGCTCTGTAGTCAGCTACTAGATGCAGAGTGCCTTCCTTTTTCTTTACAAAGAACACTGCTGCCCCCACAGGTATTTAGACAGGAAAATGAATCCTTTTTCTAGATTGTCCTCTATATGTGTTTTTAGGGTTTGGGTCTCCATGAGAGAGAGTCTGTAGAGGAGTGCAGGTTTAGGCATGGCTTTACATAGGTTGATGCCATTTTTGACCTCTTGTTTGGGGGTAACTCTGTGAGTTCTTCTTTGAACACATGAGTGTATTCATTTAGGAGTGCCGCAAGTTCTGGGCATTGGATTTTTGTTGTTTGTATATTTTTTAATTCAGTGTACCTCACTATGTGGAGGCTACTATCTTTGGTTAGAAGTTCTGAGTTGTCTTGGTTTATGACCTGGACAAATACTGTGTCTCTTATAATGAGGTTGTTGGGTTCTTTGAGGATATTAAAATTGACTCCATTGTGTTTGATGGTCATGGTTTTTGTTTTTCAACATACACTGGGGCTCACTTGGGTAAAACAGTACATGCCTGCTACAATGTTGTAGTTTATGTTGTTCATGACAAGTCCTTTGATGGACATTTTTATGCCTTAGAGGTCAATTCTGAAGGGAGTTGTTTTGCCTTTGAGTAGAACCTTTGATTTATCTGCCATTCTGGCATATTTGAAGTTGGATTTGACAACTGGTATTTTTTATTTGGTTACAAATGGTTTGCTAACCATAGTGTGTTGTGCACCAGATTCAAATAAAATTTTATGTGCATGTTATTTGTAAATACATGGATAGACAAGGAGTTGTGAGCAATCTTTAATTTTTAAGTTCATAAAAATGGAGGATTGCAGGACACGTGGAATGCAAGCAGCAAAGTTTGTGCCTTGGTACAGTTTCTTGTCAAGTTGGGGGGAGACAGGGGTACTTAAGCCTGTTCCCTCTCCTCTTTCCCTGTTCCTCTGTTTTGAGACCTTTGAGGTCAGAGAATGTGGGGTCAGATTTTAGCGGGTTGCTATTTCAGCATTATTAACTTTGGCGGTGTCCTCTTTCTTGGGACTGTAGCGGTTTGCATTTTGGCTGTGATTGCCATTGTTGCAATTGGAGTTGCCATTGCTTTGATTGGTTTTCTGGCGTTTATTGCCATTGGAGTTTTCTCTTCCATTGCATGTTTGAGGAGCAATTGCTGTTACGTGTAGCATATTCCATGTTTGCGTTTTTTTACACGTGCTTGTTTTCTGCAATGAGCACGGCCATGGAGGTATTAGCCTCTGGACAGATGAGGGCAGCAACAGAGGGTTTCATGCTATTGATGAATGAGGCTCTGGTATGTATGTTGTCACTTGTTTTGGATTTTGCAACATATTTCCTCAAATTTGTTGGCATAAGCTGCAATAGTGGTCTTCTGCGGAAGATCACTGAGCTGTATTGCAATGTCTTGGAGGGATTCAGTGACGCAGAAATTGTGGGTGATGTCTGCTTTGAACTCTTCCCAGTTTTCAAGCTGGTTGTCAGTTTGTGAGCCAACCCAGGTGGCAAACCAGTTATCTGCGGCCTTGTACAGGCTTTTTATGGCTTCCTGGACCCATTTCTCATGGGGGATGCAGCTGGCGCAGAGTTTAGTGGCTGAGTTGTCTGGCAAGTTGATGAAGTTTTCTTTGTTTTCACCAAAGAACTTGTTGATACCAATGTATTTGGTGTTGGTCACTTCACCTGTGATAGGTGGTTGTGCGTTTGTTTGTGGTTGAAGAGAGCGACTGTATTGAATTATCTTGGTGCTTGCTTTAGGTATGACCAGAACTTCAAATATAGTGCATCCACTAGGTATATCTTTTTCTATGTTGTGGGTGCAGAAGTACTATTTCCAGGTCTCCTGGGATGTGGCCTAGTTGAGTATGTGAGCAAAGGTGGGCGGGTTTTGGTCAGTCATTTTCTCTTTCATGGGTGTGGTCAAAAAACCGTAGCTGCTACCAGTGATAAGGAGCGTCTTTTGGGAAGCTTCAAATATGGAATTAGGAAAGAAGAGAAGTATCTTTTTTTGGATAATATTTTAGACTTTTATATATTTGGCTGTGTCAGAGATTTAGTTGGATCAAACATAGAGATTGATCATGTGCAGGATGGGTTTGAGCCACTGGATACTTGGATTATCATGTGATATTGCTTGGTTACCATTCTTGGTATGTCAAACAGTATATTAGAAGGGCACCAAATTGGGCAATGGCTGGATGTTAAGTAGGTTGGTGGTAGCCAGAATGCTTGTACATCCAGACCCTTGACATCCCCATAACTGGGTTTCAGAGGGTGTAGGCCATTAAAATCTTTTTTGCTTGGCTTTGGGACAGTTTACAATTGTCCCCAGGTTATGCCTTGACCAGGGTTTAATTCCCCACTTTGTATTAAGGTTTTTTTGTTCAATCAGTGTGATTGACAACATGATTGCTTGGTTGCACAATTGCCAATTGTAGGCACTAAACCTATGCAACATTGGGGGGTTTCTGGCCCATTATGGGCCCTGACAATTAGCACCAATCTTCTGGTGGGCTCTGCCCACCCAGTCTGCAACCTGCCAGTGCCCAGAGGCCAGCAAGCTGGCAGCTAAGGGTTGGTTCACTGACACTCTTGGAGAAACTATTTCCTAAGAAATCCTCAACTAATGGATAATTGATGGCACTCTTATAAGTTGTTCACATTATATAGGGATCAAATATTTTTAATTCTAAATGAAACATTACCTGGAAAAGCTCTATGACTACCATGATGTACATGGACAGTATATGGCTTTCCATGATACTATAAAATCTTTATCTTTATTATCAAATAAAGTATCATTCTCTTCTCAATTCCCCCCTTTATCTTGTTTTGTATATTTCCAAAAAGTTTAAAGTTACACCGTCTTCTTAGGCCTCCACTTCAATCACCACCAAATGCTTGGGAATTTCTATCAAATTGTGCCTATATACTTATTCAAAGATCTATCAAAAAATCCCAAGAAAAACTATCACATTATTACTTATGGAATTTTCTGAAGATGCTCCCACCTAACCCATCCAAGAGATACCCCTGGTTAAATATCATGTGTAAGAGCGGCCAGTAGCAGTGTTGTACACCTCTAAGATAAGCCTCTCAATTTTAGTCACATTGGTTTCCCCCTTTAATTTTGTTTATTTGAAATTTGTCCAAATTTCTCTGCTCTAAAAATTGCTCTCATAACTCATAATACTATTGATTGAATTTCTTTGAGTCATTATGCTTTCACCCCATTCCCATTTCCCTCCTTAAATGAAGATAAGTGTTGTAAATAAACCTTGCTTCATTATTTTATAGCCTAATAAAGTTCAAAATTTGTTAGTAATTCTGGCCATTTAGTTTTATCTGATGCTTTAAAGTGTTCAGTTGATTTCTTCCCTCCCTTTGGACTTCCAGGGATTGCTAGTGACAACCTTTTATTTATGGCTGAAACCATGATTTTTTATGGTTAGAGCAAGGCTCTATTTCTTACTAATCTGCCCCCAATTCTCACAAGAAGTATATACTTGACATTAAATGTTCTGTAATTGGTCTGCACCTGGTAAGCATCTTCAATAAAATTATAATATGAGTCTGACCCACAGGTTAAGATTGACTCATCCTTTGAAGAGGCCAAAATATTGATCTATCATTAGCAACCTCATCTTTGAAGGTTTTCATAAAGTAATGCATTTTCATAGAGTACTTTTTAAGTGGCTAATACATAGAGTTTGCTTATAAATGCAGCAATAAAGGCTTATGATTTCAAGGGTTGAAGTATTATATTCAGGTATTGTGATTCACCATAAAATAAAAATATTATCTAATTTTGGCATAATTCTTATCACTTGACTTACAAGATAAAAAATAACCTTGATCCTGCACATGGCTACCTCTGGAATGTAATCCCAAATCATCAACAGTATCAAAAGAATTTTCCTGATTTACATCTTTCAACTATATACTTCAAATGATATTTCAATAAAAAACCACATTTCTCTCCTAACCTCACTTCCTCCAAACTTTCTCTTGGAAAAGTGATGCTATATAATTTCTATTCATATATTAGACTAAAGTCAATAAATTAATTTTCAAACCTGTTGAGATTAACAAAAAGTCTCAGTCTAAAAACAAAATCAAAGTGGATCCAAATCTATTGTAATTTAATATAAATTTCTTGATTTTTGATTTTTTTATACTGAGATTTTTGTTTATCTCAACAGGTTTAAAAACTACTGTATTTGGCTGAATTATTTCCCCATATACACAAGTTTTAAGGATAGGTTGAGGCATTTTTCAATAGTTTCATAATTGTGCTTTATACAACAGCTTCAGGTAAAGTAAACAAATAAATTAGGGAAGCATATCTTTATTTAAGAAGAGAAAATAGGGGTTATACCCTTGTGGCGCTACACCAGAAAGTGCCCCTGAAAATAAAGTATCTTTGGTGTGATGTATATGAAAATGTGGTGATCCTACTGGGAAAGTATTAGTGGGACAATGCTGCTGGCAAAATATGGCGCCACTATTAAGAAGTTAATCCAGTAGTTTTAAAAGCTATGACGCTAAGAAAAAACTCATCTGCAAGCAAAACTAACTCATCAGTAAATAAAATCAACTCAGATTAAAACAAACTTAATGTATTGCAGAGCAAAATAGAAGTGAACCCAGATCTATTGTTAATCAATATAAATTTGTTTTTTTAATTTTGTTTGAATATGAGTTGTTTTTTACAGATGAGTTGATTTTGCTTACAGATGAGTTTTTTAGCACCATAGCTTTGAAAACTACTGTATTTGTGATTGCTCTAATTAGTTTACAGGCTGAGTCAAGTCCAGGGCTGACTCACGAGGAGTTGAGCTTATATCAACAATAGAAATATTCATAATCCTAGAGGATTGCTGTTGATACAAAGTAAAAATATTTGAATTTTTATCTTTTAACTAATTTAAATTTGATTTAATTGTTTGATTAATAACAAAACAAATTTTTTTAACAATATTTGCATATTCTGTTTCTTTAATGTTTCATTATTTTCAGTCAACTGGATTTTAATTTTTGGCATTTACAGGAGCACTTTACCTGACAATATTTTATTATTATTTGATGATTGAATATTTAGTATTTTGAATTTTGATTGTTTTGGTTTTAATTAAAGCAGCTTACCCTCAGTTGCCATTATTGTGTTTGGCTCCTGGGGACAACACCCAGGAGGACACAGCAGGAAATCTTTATAACAAAAGATTTGAGGTTCAAAGCTAGCCTTGGGTTAGCCTTCAGGGCAAAATTAAGGGCACATACCTTAATTTCCTGGAATACAAGATGTGAAAGTCCTTTTGGCAAAAAGGAAAGGAAAAGGCTTGAAGAATACTAAAGCCAACGCAAATGTGGATAAACTTGTCTTTGTTAGGAGAAATGATTCTACTTAAATATTAGACAATTTTTGATGATCACTCATTAGGTAGACAGAGTGGCAGAAGGGGTCAAGTTAGGATGAGGTCATACCAGGATCAGTCAAGGACAGGTATGATATTCCAGAATGGGTGGATATTGAGCCAGACCCATTTGTGGAAGGCAAGGAATTCCCAAAATCAAAAGCGAAATCAACCAAATCTTCACACATATCAATATTCGAAGGCCATATCAAAATGGCATTAACAGCGCAATTTACAACAGCCATGGTTACTTCTCTGACTGTATTATTTTCTTTGACCAAGGACTTATATCATAGTGATATCATCTTTGGATATGAAACCAGGTATTATTTTTAGCCTCAAAGTTGATTGCTTGTTGTCTTGAAGTCCTTGGTTTCATTCTCTTAGATTTCCTGCCTAAATGCATTTTTGAGGTTTCCTCCAAATTCCATTGTTTGTTGGTGCTGTTTTTTAAAAGCCTGAGTTCCCTCTAGGATCTTGATTTTCTCTCTTGAAGTTCCCTATTACAGCTTGATGATATTTTGCTTTAAAATTCACCATAAAAATCTTATTGTAATGCCAATATACAACTATCAGATATTTAGAGAATATTTAGCCTACATGGGAAAGGGGCTCAGTCTAGTAATCAGTAACATTAACGCCAGCCAGGTAGAACTCAAGGCAACAACAGTTAAAGAAACTAAAACTAGAATCAAAAATAAGTTGCAGAATAAAGAGATAATTTATTGTCAGGAGCCAGACACAATTTAAAGCTCACTGAGAAGTGTTATCTTTTATCAGATACTGGAGCTGATAGTGAGATTGTCATAACACTATTGAACCCTCCAACAAGAATCTTGAAGCTTACAATTCAAAAAAACCTCTTTATCAATACAATAAACCATTAATAATATGCAGCATGGAATTGTTACTCCAAGGGGTTTAAAAAGGCTGAGATAAAAATAAGATTGCCGATATAAAGTAAACTTAATTAGGCTGTAAAATAGGTTTAGAACTAACAATCCACAGTCTGTACACATAATAAAACGATTGGCTAAGTTTAAAGGACATGATAATAAAACAATGCTTGGCAAAGCAATGCTGTCATAAATTCACTTGCTTACAGGAGGATAGGTAATGGCTGGGAGAAAATCAAATTATAACTTGAGCCAATAATCTCAAGTAAAGCTTTCAAAATTTAATGCTTCGAATAAAAAAGTGATTTTATTTAGAATTTATATCGATGCATTGAAAATGGAAGGCTTACTATCGAGAGCCTGTCCTGGCATCTAATCAAAAATATGAATAAGTTTTATTTTAATTTGCTCCACTTAGCCAAAAAATCCGGCTCACCATGCTCTAAAACTAAATATGCCTCAGATATAGGGCTGCTTCGGCCAGTTTCTGGCTCCTGACCACTAGTATCAAATATTTATTTAAAACTAATTAAATATTTAGTAAATCCGTTTTAGCTGTAGCGGCCTTGAGCCAAAAGCTAGCCGGGGTTGTGCCGAAGCATCCCTACTCAGATAGGATCGAATCCCTTAGATTCCGAAATAAAATTTAAAAGCAAACCAAGCACCCAGCTCTAATAAATCAAAGCGCGATTTACTTATAGCCTTTCATTCCAAAACCTAGATTAACTTCACATTTATTCAATAAAATACATGCTTCCTTACCCATACCAACGCACCAGCAATAAAGAGGTCAAATATCTCCCTCCTCACCAGCCTCATTTTCAAAATGCTTACCAGAATCGTGGCTTTGTGTCAAATCAAAGCCTACAAAAGAAACCTTTTGAAAATAACCAGGTTGGTTTTAAAGTATTCTTTCTTTGTCTTTTCTCTATGCTAAATCAATCTTTAGATTAGCTCCGAAAATATTTGTCTTCATTACATAGAAGATTTCTTAAGTCCTGATAAAAGATCTCTTGCCCTTCAAAGGCTATTTGAAGCTAGGGATTCTTATGCAAATTTGCCTTTATTTTTGTGGAACTCATTTGGTAAGTTTGTAATAATTTACTCTTTCAATTCAATTTGCACAGCTTTTAAATTAAATACAGTTTTCAGGTGTTACTGCTTGCATGATCCAAGAAATAGTTTCACTATATACCAAACTTGATCCCCCTAACCTTGATCACAACCATGCTAGACACCTAGCATACTTGTTTGGTCTAATCCAATTAATAGCAGAGCATCCTCAAACTAGAGAAGCTCTTTGTTGCTGTAAGCCTCCTTTTATTTCTGCTAATAATTTCAGCCCAGCTCCCAGCCTTGCTCTTTCCATATATAAGTGTCAAATTTGATACAAAGCCTTATGAGCAGGTCAGGCTTTGCGCCCTTAATGTATTGTCTGTCCTATCTAAAGTATGTCTGTATTGTATTTAAATTTCTTATTCATATCATAGAATATTTCTCCCAGAATGCTTGAACTGTTTCTCTCTTCTGAACTGCTGCCCTTATGCTTTAAAGTTGCCACCACTTTTACTGAAAGTCAACGATCTGTAAGTTTTTGATTGGCTTAACCACTAATTTGACTTCAGGTAGCTTTAGTCATAGTTCTGAGAGTTATGTGCATCCAAGAGGGACTTGAATTTTTTTGTTCACCTCTTGTAAAATTGCATGCTCTCCTTAAAGTTTTAGAAGACCTTACCCTTGCAACAATCCACAGAAAGTCTAGAATTCAAAAGACCATAGTGTATATCTACTCCCGTCTTGCTGATCACTCTAGGTTTGTACTTAATTCCTTACTATACTAATATTTCTTTAGTGGGCTTCACTTCCTCAAACTCAAACTCCCCATGCCTATTAGAGATGGAACATTTGGGCATATTTTGAGTGAGGATCCCAATGCCAAGCGTACCCTAGAAACCTTATTATTTAGAGTTTTCCCTGATGCTTTTACTCGTCATTGAGGCTACAGAGTATAGAAAGTTGTTTCTTCAATTCTGTTGATGACTTTTCTCCTCTCCTTCAATTGTTCATTCTTTTTATGTCTGGGCACCTGAGGATGTATTCTACCTTCACCTCTTTTACCCTTTCAATCTTGACTTAATTGCTATAGATCTCACATTTTGTGACTTTGAATCTTTTTAGAATAAAACTATATTTTATTTAAAGGATAAGCTGATCAATCTTCTATTTTTGTACCTGTCTTACTTTAGCTCTATCAATGGTTAGATGTTTATCTATTCAAGTCTGGTAAGTTAAATTCAATTATGTCTTTTCAAATTACTCATGTCTTAGCCCAAACTAGCTTTATCTAAATCTGATTACTTAAAATTTAAAAGCATATAGAGATTGTCCTTTTTATCTTGTCCCAAAAAGCAATTAAAGATCAAGGTTAAGTACTTGTTAAATGTAGACTTAATCATACTTTTATGCATGCATAAAAAAGTTATTATATCTTTTACTTATTAAAAAGCAAAGAATTGTCTTATGACCAATTTTTCATCTGTAATAATTTTCTGTCAGGCCAATCTTCATCTTTCAAATAAACCCTCAAGCATTAAGATTTGCCCAGCAGCCCCACACTATCAGGTGGGTAATCTTTAAAGGATGGCTTAGTGCTGTTTAATCTGAATTAATGTTTAGTCAGAAGTCTTCAAATTTACTGCTAGGCAAGTTTCAGCTAGAGGGCCCATTGGACTTGTCAAGCTACTTCAATTTTAGGTAGACTGAAGCTTAATGCAACAGCCTAGCTATCAAGCAACAAACACATTATTCTATTTCTCCTTGGGGTAGCATGGCTTGATTTCAAAATAAAGCTTCACTACTTGCTACAGCTGTATTACATGAACTGGCTGTCCTTGGGCTTGAATTTGTTTAGCTATAAAGCTAATAATCCAGCTTGTTCTATATATGACTAAGATGGCATTATTTTTTATCACTTTATATCATTTAGTTAGATTTGTGATATCAGGGACTCATTTTAAGAACCCTTGGGTTTGATAGTTCACTAAAACTTATAAATGTTTTGATTGTATTTTTAGATTGATATTTTCAATTTATTAATACTGTCAGAACTGTGCTGTTTTAGCAGAGTTACAAGGGGAAAAATATTTGAAAACTAGATATATGTTCTTTATTGAGAGATAACTATTATATAGTTGTTATGAATCATGATAACAGGAACATTGTAAGGTCTTGCCCATAATGGCGCAAGGTTATAAACTAGGGTGTGCAAGGCATTAGGATCCAAATTTAAAAGATATAGAAACGTAGGAACTGTCTGTAAGATAATCTTACAGAACCCTGCTAAAAACCTATATTGTGTTACAAAAGGAGTGATTGAGTGTAAAAACCCTAAGCAAATAAGATAAAACAAAGTATTTAATAGTGAACAATCTGTAACTAAGGGAATGTCAATATTAGGATATTCTTCATCCGCAAATTGGTCCATATAACTATTGAACGCTTCTTTAAGGGAAAACAACAGATACAACAAGCCTAAGGCTTGTTGTCTTACAAGTTCCATCTGTTTAAAAGAAAGGAAAAACTAAACTTTGAAATGAAACTAATAAAATGTATAAATTCTTAAAAATTAAGATCTCAAGTTAAATTTGGAAAAAATTGAAGGGAAAGAAATCACTTAGAATTTTGGCTTAAAGCCTACTCTTCAAAAGCTCCTTTATTTATAGTATAAAAAGCCTTTTTGGTTGGATGTGATAGTCAAGGAGCAGCAGCCAAGAACAGGAGCAAGCTGGAGAAAGTTGGGAAAACCAGAACCAGAAAAGGGGAAACAGAAGCCAGTACTATACGCTGATCAGTACGTTGAAGCTGGGGAGAGATCGGCAAGGACGTAAGCAGGAGTTTGAAAGGTAAAGATAGGTGAAAATTATTCTAACTTAAAGTAGAAATATATGCAGATAATGAATTGGCAGTCAGAGAGACAATGAAAACAACAATTTGAACGCGAATCACAAAAAAACAAAGGTAAGAGTACTTTAAAATACTAAATTATTAACAATTTAAACTAAATTTTGGATATTAATAAATAACCCAAAAGATAAGTAAAAAGTGAAAAATAACTTAATTATCTAAAGAAGCCTGCCCTTTGGGGCAGAGCATGACAAACGTGATTGTGTTGATCACTTGGTTGAATGGCTAGGGGGTGGCATGATCCTGCTAACAAGTCAAATGCTAAATCAAGTCATCCACTGTATGGGATCATCATTTGCTCATGTTGCTATTTCTGGAAATTCAAGTTGACTTCCTGACTTGGCTATGGGTCACTGGGAAGTTGGATTGCGGGTCACAACCCCGCTTAGTTGGAACCTTGTTGGCAGGTTAACCCTGTTGTTTTGACACCCCCCAGCTGAAGGTTAGCCTCATTAAGAGGAAGGTCATCTGGGAGGTTGTCAGGAGCTCAGGTGCCAACTGGACTAGTTGCTGCTCAGTTGCAGGTAGTGCGGCCTCTTTTTGTCTCTGTTGGGTCTTACAGGGCCGTAACCAATTGTGGTGTAGGACCTCTTCCTGTTTGCGCTTGCCAAGTCCTTGTACCAGGTAAGTGTTGTTGTTTACCTTTAATATAAGGTGGGGCCTATTTTTTTGGGCTACAGCTTGCTTTTGTCTGTGTTCATCACCCAGACCTTGTCCCTGACCTTGTGCCTAGCTTGAATAGAGACAAACATGTTTTGTAGGTGTTTCTCTTCCTTATCCAGTTGATCACTATTGGCTTGTAGTACTTGGGGTGCTGAACAAGGTGGAACTTTGTTGGGTATTTCTAACTTTGCCCTGTAAGGACTTGGATGGTATTTGGTTGTGTGCCATATACAAGTTCAAATGGGTTCTTTCCAGTGTATCTTTTCACCCAGGTGCAGCATACAATAAGTGCAGTTGGTAGTTGCTTGTGCCAGTCCTCACGTCTCCTGACAGTGAGCTTGGCAAGGGCTTGCACTAAGCTACTGTTTAGCTGCTTTACTCTGTCATTGGCTTGAGGATGATATTGTGTGGTTACTGTGTGTTTGACCCCATTCTTTTTGAGGTACACATTGGTGCTTTCCTAGGTCAATTATTTTCCTCCATTTGTGATCAGTAGTTCTGGTTTACCAAACTTGCTAATGATCTTCTTGCCAATAAAGCGTCAGACGTTGTTACCAGTATATGTCTTCACCGCTTGTGCTACTGGCCAGAAGGTGGCAAAGTTAATGTCAGTGATGATATAATTTTTGTTGCTATGTTTCCCTAGCATTGGCCCAGCAATGTCAAGGGCCCACGCCTTGAAGGGTAGTTGGGAAAATATTGGCAACACAGACTTAGGTGGGGGGTTGTTTCTTGAAAATTTCTCACATACTTCACATTGGTCCAAGACCACCTGAACGTCTTGGTAAAGGGTTGGCCACCATGCTTTGTGTTTTAGAAATTGGTAGAGATTGCGGCTTTTTGTGTGACCTAGATCTTGGTGGTAACACAAGATGGTATCAACCCTCTGATGTGTGGGACTGTACAGGATGCTGCTTCTGGCGGTCAATTTTTGATGTAATGTTTCATACACATCTGTAAAGAGATGTTTATTATTAATGACAGTGTCTCTTATGATATTGGTGATGCCTGGAGGAAACCCCTTGTCCTTGGTTTGGAGCACTAGGAGGGGCCAGTCCAGGTCCAGACCATTTTCACCTCTTGTGGCCCTGATGTATAGAGGAAAGAGTGCTGGCCATTAATAGCTCAGATCCAGGCTTGTACAGATATTCATGTTGAATCTCTCAAGGAATTCCATCCAGCATTCTTGATGTCTGGATAGATTGGCCTGAGTCTTAAAATAGATAAGAAACTTGTGATTGGTAAGGGCAGTGAATTCTTCCTGGAGCTCTAGGTAATAGCGCCATTTCACTAGACAATGAACAATGACCAACAGTTCCTTATCATGGGTAGGATAGCAGCATTCACCATCTATCAGCTTGCGTGATTCATAGGCTACTGGTATAAATTCACCTTTGTCTGTTTTGATCTGTAACACCCCTTCAATGTAGGCATTCAAAACATTGGTTTCTGATTTGGCAGTCTTTGTCTTGATTTGGGTATTGAAGGATGGGAGCAGATATCAGCTTTTCCTTCAGGCGGCAGAAACAGAGGTCATGCTGCAGAGTTCACACAAATTTAGCCTTGATGCCTGTTATTGATGGCAAGGGTGCTGTCAGGACGCTGCAGTTGGGTACAAATTGTTGGAAATAGGCAATAATCCCTAGGAAGATGCAGAGTTTGGCCTTGTCCTTGGGCGGCGGCATCTTGCAGATTGCTTAGATCTTTTGGTTGTCAGGTTTAATACTGTCTTTTGACCCTACATGTCCAATGGATGGAAGCTGTTTGTGGTAGACCTGGAACTTAGATGGCTTGGAAAGCAGTTTGTGTTATGCCAAGGTTGCAAAGACTGCCTCTAAGTCCCTGTGGTGTTGTTCCACAGAGAGGCTGTACACAATTATGTTGTCTAAGTATATCAATGCATGCTTGCCAATGTGGGGCACAAAGACCTCATTCATGAAAGTAACCAAGGTTGATGGTGCATTTTTCATCCCAAAGTTGAGCACAACACACTCATAGGAACTATACTTGATACAGAAGGCTGTTTTGGATATGTCTTTCTCTTTGATGCAAAATTGATTGTAGCCTGCTGTCAGGTTGATTTATGAGAAGAAAGTTGCCCCTCCCAAGGCGTAAAAGAGGTTTTCAATGAGTGGGAGTGGGTAAAAATTATTAATAGTAACCTTGTTTAGTGCCTAGTGGTCCAAAACAAGCCTAAGAGTTCTGTTCTTTTTTGCCACAAAGAACACAGCAGTGCCAAAAGGAGATTGTGAGGTGCAGATAAGTCCTTTTTCTAATGCCTCCTTGAGGTACACACTCATTGTGTTGTCTTTTTTGGGGTGAGGAGCTATATAGGTTGTGTCTTAGATACTGCTCCCTTGAGCTGTATGGCGTGCTGTATGTGTTTTTCTAGAGGCAACCCTGGTAAGGCTTCCTTGAAGATCTCAGGATAGCATCCACAATCTCATGGTCTTGGGGAGTGATTGTGTCCTGGTGGTCTTTGAAGTGTATGTCCTTGTACTGGTAGGAGTCCCAATCAATTTTTTTTAGGTTATCCTGTTCTTCACATGTCTCTGTGATGCGCACAAAGGCGTGGTCTTGCAAGAGTTGGTCCACAGAGTTGGGGTAGATCTGGTGGTTAACCTTTTCACATTTATAGTTAATATGGAGGTGACTCAATCCACATGGGGGTTGCTCTTTTGCAGTCAGTACAGGCCAAGTATGACTTCAAAA
Source organism: Entomophthora muscae (assembly GCA_014839935.2). Classification (NCBI taxonomy): domain Eukaryota; kingdom Fungi; phylum Entomophthoromycota; class Entomophthoromycetes; order Entomophthorales; family Entomophthoraceae; genus Entomophthora; species Entomophthora muscae. The sequence continues at coordinate 13,322 of QTSX02004320.1, read as the reverse complement.
CTGGGAAAGTCAATGGCAGGTCCTTGGATGGTGGAGTATAGATTCTCTAGTGCAATGGAGAAGGGGTAGTCTCACATGTCACAGCAATGTGATGTTCAGCTAAAGCCAAGTTCTTAATCCACAAAGGATTGGTGGCTAGCTTGAACCTATTCAAAAAGTTACTATTGGCAAGTGTACAATCTGCTCTTGAGTCCAGGAGCGCTGATTCAGTATAACTACAAAAGCAGAAAAGATAGGACATCAGTTTATTAGGATGTCTGGCAATGATGTAAAGTACTGGGTCTCCTAAGGGAACCAGGGTCATTGGGCACTGGTCCACGTCTTTGGATTGGTACTTGTTGTTGGGTAAGGCAGGAGCTAGGCAGGGAGAGCTTGGCTTGCTTATTGCTCTTCCTGGGCTTTTTCCTTGTCCTGGTTGTCCTGGGTAGTAGTGATTCTAAAGTGGGTGTGCTTTAATTGCCCATTGTTTCTGTTATTGTGGCCATTCAAACCTGAGGGCTTATGTACTGTACTGTTGTTGTTGTATTGCTTCCAGGAAGAGGGCAACTGGAGCATCCTGGTGGGTGAGAGTCCTTGGGTCTCTCTCTTTCCAGTCTGGGTCCTATGGAGTGCATTAGATGTTTGCTCTGCTTTCTCTGCCTTGCAGGAAGGGCTCTGAAGATTGGTCACTTGGTCCAGGTTGATGTGTCTCATCACGTGCAACTTGAGTGCATTGTAGTACATGAGATGAATATCTGGGTTGTTAAATTCCATGTCTGAGGGTGCTTGTAGGCGGAGCTCCTTGTATGCGCAGGTGAGTTCTTTTACTGTGCCAGTCTGGTTCAGGTTCTTTAATTGAAATTAATCATAAGGGTGGTGTCATTCATCAAAAACCTTGCCAATAAGTCCCACTTTAAGATGCCCCAATCTTTCTTGGTATGAGCTTCATGCCACTTGTTGCACCAGGTACCTGTGTTGTGCATAAGGAAGATGGATATCTCAGTAATCCAGAAATGTTGTGGGCATTCCATTTGCGCCATCTTGTTCTGGACAGATTGTATCCATGCTGTAGCATTGTTTCATTAGCTCCAGCAAATGATTCTAATGAGGCACTACAAAGTTGTTGGGCTACATGGGCTGGCATGATAATTTTGTCTGTAACTTGAGGGATGGTGGTAGGCGCTTGGAAGAATCCTTGCGCTGATAAGACATTAAAGGTGGGTACCAGAATTACCATGTTCTGGTATAGTACAAACCCTTCTGGTATTTTGGTACCTGGCGTGTAGGATGTCCAGTCTACATGGAGGCCAGAATTGATTCTTTTGTATATTTGCTGACTACAGCAAGTACAGGCAACATGAATAATTTTGAAGGTAAAGGTAGGATGGAGAACCTACCTGTGCTACCAACGTTTTAGATGTGCTGTTTTAGCAGAGTTACAATAGGAACATATTTGGAAACTAGATAATATTCTTTATTGAGATATAAGTATTATAAATTCATTGTGAATCTTGGATAACAGGAACTTGATTGTGCTGATCACACAGTGGGATGGTAAAGGGGGTGGCCTAATCCTGGTAATGAGTCAAGCGCCAAAACAAGGTATCCACTGTGAAGGATCCTCATCTGTTCAGGTTGTTATATTTGAAAATTTGAGTCAAATTTCTAGTTTGGCTTCAAGTGGCTGTATAATTGGATTGCAGGTCACAACCTGCTTACTTGGAACCTTGCTGGTGGGTTAATCCTGCTGTTTTGACAATATGAAAGCATATTTATACCAGCTGACAATTCAAACCTAGGCTAGAGTTTTTTTTATAGGCCCATTGTTATATCTAATCTTACCAATATATAGCTTTATCAAATAAAGAAATTGTTTCAGAGGGAGCCTGAAATAAATTAAGACTGACTATACCCTATAAGAATACAGCTGCTGCAGAATCTTCAATTAATCTCTCTTGGGAGATCATTTCCCCAAGAAATGACTCAACTACCAAATAGTTGATGGTACCTCTGTCACAAATCCTCATATTATATGGGTATCAAACGTTTTTAATCCTATAAAGAACACTACCTAGACAAGCCTCATGACTGCCATGATGTACATAGACAGTATGTGGCTTATTATGATACTACATAATACTCCAAACTCATATCCAATAAAGTATCATTCTATTATCAGTTTTCCTCTTTATCTTGTTTATTATACTTCTCAGAAGTATATAATCAACAGTGATAACATAGGTAGGTTATCCACACTTACACAACTTAAAGGAAAAATTTCTCCAAAGAAAAAAACCAGCAGATGGCACTCCTCACTGGCTGGAGGCAATAAAAAGAAGGACAGGACGTTGCTATGAGATTCACTGTCTTCAAAAATATCCTTGTACTAACCAAACAATACAACTTTCTCAGTACACAAGGAGTCCTGAATCTTCCCCCAGTTCCTGAAGCAACCAAAATACCCAGCATCATATTCCAATGCCTACGCTCAGCAAAAATTGGAAAATTCTCAGGACTATTCCATGAAAATTCCAACCTCTGGATTCTAAGCACCCAAAATAAGTTTACATAAGTAGGCTACCCCCGCAAACTCTGGGCAAGTAAAATTGCTTTACACATTACTGGGGCTGCCTCACACTTTGTAAGAAAATGGTTTGATCAACACCCTGGTCACAACAAAGACTGGGACATGTTTAAGAACATCTTTCTGGAAAAATTTGTCATATAAGACTCTGATTTTGTGATCATTACTGAACTCAAAACCTTCAAAATTACAGGAACTATTGAGGAGTACATTGTAGCCTATGAAGACATACATGGTTGAGCCCCCAACATCATCAAGTTTGATGAAGCTTGACCACAACTAGACTTCCACAATGACCTCTCCACACACACCAGACATCAATTTGACACAAGCCGCTGCAAGAACCTCCAAGATGTGTTTTTGAAAAAAAATCAAGCTGTACAAAAATCTGATAACCTGCATTTAACCAAAAAAACAAAAGAAAAGTCCCAAAGCAAAGAAGGACCTTCAACCTAACAAGAAGAATAACTAAACCAACAACTCCCATCCTTGAGGCAGAAACTGTACCGCTCAAGCAAATCAAATGAGCACTGATAACACCACCAAAGAGGGAAAAGCTCATGGGAGTGCTTAGGAGAGCCACCTTTCCCCACTTTGCAAGACTTGTACAGGGACCAAGACGTGGACTCAATTACCATGATCCAAGTACCCTCCAGCAATCCTATACTGTTTGATGCCCAAACTAGAAATAAACTCCTCACTTATCCTTTATGCTTTTGTAGATATCAGGGTACAGAACTATTTGAAACTGGAGCAGACCAATCCCTTGTTGACAAAAGATTTGCCAACCTCATAAAATTACCCACAGTTCAAATTAATGTCAAGAGAGTTATCATGGCAGATGACAGGAGCAATCTAGTCACCAGATAGGCAAAACCTTTCTGGGCCCCAATAGGGGACATACAGATTATCCTTAGTGGTCCAATTATACCAATCCCCAAGTACAATTTTGTACTTGGTCCGTATTGGATGATAAAGACCAAATGTAATATTGACTGGTATAGCACTACCCTCACCATACAATGAGGAGAGGTGAACCATCAAATTTATTCAACCCCTCCTTGACATAATTATGAGAGACCATGTGCTTGTAAAAATTACGGAAACAGAAGAAGAAAAGCACCCTAACAAGATCAATCGGAACACCTGAACACATGAGATTATCCACTTTAAAAAGATAGAGACCTCACTTGAACAAGACCCAATCCAACAACAGTTAACTCAAGAATTCCCTTCTGTTTCCCAAGAAAAATTACCAGGTCTACTGCCCAACAGGGGCATCTAACACAAAATTAACCTAAAAGAGAGTGTACCTAAGGGGTTTCACATATACTGTTTAACACCTAAAAAGGATGGTGTGTTGAAAGAATAACTAGATGAGGCCCTAGAAAAAGGGCTCATTCAACTATCAAAATATTCCTTTGGTGCTTCTGTCTTCTTTGTGGCTAAGAAAGATAGAGATTGTTGTAAATCCCAATATTCATGCATTATTGATTTTGGCCTTTGACAAAGTTGCATTTTGAGTGTGAAATACTTAAATTCCCTTTCTAAACTCAAAATGGGCTTCACTCCAAATTGGATAAAAGACTCATTTACCTTCTAAATGATGACATGAATGATCCTCAACCCACTTATGAGAGTGCCAATGATCTACCTGTCCTTCTACCATTTTGTGGTGAATATTTACCATATAAGAATCATTTAGATTCATCAAAGAAAAATATGTTTTATTTAAACTTTCTCTTTGTGTTTATTCTTGTACTTCAGCGCCATCTCCCTAGTCTTGTCTAGAGGGGATTTCTGATAACTATCATTCCAAGGGCCTTAAAGTAAATTCCTTATTCATCCCTGAAGACTAACCTCCAGCTTAGTAAAAACCTAATTCTATTGTTAGGATTTCCCATTGTGTCCCTTGGCTGCACCTAAGCACACAACAAAAATGGTGCTCACTACAGAGGCTGTAAGCCCCTTGGTTACTTCCTTCAAAACAATTTCCTATGGTCCCTCATCTTCACCAATTCAGGACATGTCTTAGCATAAAGTTTGCAGCCCTCCAATGGAAGAAGGCATTTCCAACCTGCCTATCACCCCTTCTTTTCTAAACCTGGCTAATGACCCCTGTCTTGTCACCTACCTGCTGGGTACCCTTGACCTGTATCAAATTATATCAGTGGCCCTTGAGCTAGCCTGAAAAGGAGCCATCCCCAACCTATAGTTCCAGTTCAAAACTATATAATATTACAAGATATAATTGCTCCTTGTATTCCAAATTATCTTCTTTCAGCAGCTGGCTCTGCTACTTGTTGATATTGTCATTTTTTTGACCTGCCTTGGTCTATCATCAGATGATACAGGGACTTTACATTCCCAAGATCTCCTCCCTTTGTACTACCATCTCCAACCATTGAGAACAGTTCTCTGCCTATAAACAGTGGGTATTGTGGGGTTCCTGGTCACCATTCCCCAAGTGTGTCCTGGATCATATCCAGGGACTGGCTGGAAGGGGTTGTCATTCTCTAGTAAGGGGAAATGTATCTCAGAAATATGTATAGGGGTCAAAATGGGCTTTTATTCACTCTCAGAAGGAAGATCCCCTTAGAAACCTTCTGGTATATGGCCCAGGGGGTCAAGGAAACAATATGGATTTGCCAATAATTGGAGTCCTTCAACAATATCTTGGACTCCTTGTACTTGGTCTTCAGCTCCTGCTTCTTGGTCTTGGGCTCCTGCCCTTTGGTCTTGCGTTCCTGCACCTTGGTCTTGGGCTCCTGTATTCCCATCTTAGCCTCCTGCAGTCTGTTCCTAGCTCTGGCTTCCTATCCTTGGTCTTTGGTTCCTTCTGTAACTTTTGTGGCCTTTGTAATCCACTTGATCCAGTCCCTGAAGAGTCTCAGATAACTCTCCCTTTTATAGCCCCTTGTTTTAGACCAAAAACCTCTCTTAGAACTATGGTTCTTCAAAGCTTAAACTATCCTGTTTTTCTTCCTCTATAATATATTAAACCTTTAAACTTACTTCAGCCAATGAAAGCCCTGAATTTTTTGCTTCTGCTCCTCATTTTTTAGGCTTCAACTCTTAAGTTAAAACCCCTTAAAACACTGATCAAATCTACTTCAACTTGCAGACAATCATATGCCTTGATTCAACGGTTTTGCCAAAAAAGTTTCCCAGATGACCCGTCCTTGACCCTGGTTCAAACTTGAGGCTGTCTTGCTCCAATTAAACAACTGCTCTGCATTTCAAACGGTTTTGCCGTAATTCCTGTCACGTTTCCCCAGAAAATCTTGAGTGCTTCAACATATGTTTTACTTAGGCAAATTATGACCCTTTGATTTTTCAACGTTTCTCTGTGTTTCTTTCAACATTTTGCAACTTCAAACCTGCTGGCTTCCCATCCTTTTGCCTCTCCTTGTTGTTCTTGGCAAAATTTGCTCTTTTGCCCTTTCAGTTTCTCTGTTCTCTTTCCAGCTTCTTTCTGGCTCATTTCCTCTTCAATTCTTCTTTTTAAAATAACATATAGTTCTAACAAACTATATAATATTTCCTCCTCTTTCTTTTCCATTATATGATTTTTAATCCTTTTTCAATCATAATCAGGAAGTATTTAATTATTATTTAACTGCTTCTTTTTATCTATTTTCCTCTCAAAAGCCACTAAAATCAGCTCTTCCAGCCTCTGCATCTAGTCTGGCTAGTTCATCCTCTCAGCTCTTCAGCACCAACTTCTGGTCCTTTGGCCATCCTGATTTATGATCAGCTAGTCCTGCATCATAATCTTCTTGTCCTTCAACTTATCCTCAACCAGTTCCTCCACCAATACTCACTAGGAACCTCCTTTGTTCCTTCTACATACTGAACCATATTGGTTCCCCTAATTCAATATGAATTAACAGTAAATCAACTAGCATTCACTGCAACCAAACAGTCCCTCCTGCTAGCTTTCTCTGTTAATTCTGTGAAACACCTTGGTTCTTTATCTCAGTCCCCATTACCAGAACTTGTAGACCCAGGCATGAGTCTACATTGAACTGGCGTTTGACTGGGCCCTTGCAAGTGGCAATCCACTTAGGCCATTCAACCATAGATCAATGTCTATGTGTTGTCTTTACTCACCCAGGTGATTAAGTTTGGGCTTTCAGTTGCAGAGTAATCAGCTTCACTTCCCAGAGGCCTGATAACACCAAGTTCTGCAGCTTGCTTCCCCAAGCAAGCCGCCTTGGTGACACCTCTGAGCAAGTCTATACCCTCCAATGCTCACCTTGGGTTTCCCCAAAGCTCCCATAGGGGCATAAACAAGGACACCCTACCAGTCTGTTAAGTAGGGTGCTTGCTCACAGACCTCCTGTAAGCGTACTAGGGTACGTTGAGCTCTCAAAGCTCTTCCCCTCCCTGGCAGCCCACGTTACCCGCCAGGGGTCCAAAACCTACTCCCCCCAGACAGACAAAGTTCCCTGCTTGCTATTTCAGTCTTTACCCTTCTGCAGCCACAGTTCTCTACTAGGTGAAGAACTATAGCCCAAAGCAGCCAATATCTTCTGCTGGGTGGAGGCAACAACTACCTCTGGTAGTCCTTTGTTACCTACCAGGCAGGCCTTACTTACCCTAATAGATCATGTTACCTACTAGGCTCACCTTCAACAAACAGCCAAACCTTTGCTTGGCCAACATTAGTCCTTCCTGCAAAACCACCAAACATGTGGATCATCACAGGTATGCTCCCTTTTCTCCCTAGTACTGTAAATTCAGAACCTAAGCGTAAAAATGAAGGATTTTCAAATCCTTGGTACAAATTTGAATCACTTTTGCAATATGGCTTTTTTAATTAAATTTAATTATTTGTGTTTTTATTTGGATTTTTAAAAATACGGGAACTCATAGACACTTTGCAAAGCTCAAGTCAAACTGCATATTTCCAATGGACAAAATGAATTAACTGGAATCAGGTTTGAAGTGTTCAATCCATCAATCATTTTCATTAAGTTTACTATGTTTTTTGCAATTGCAGGATTGTCAAATCCAAGAACAAAATTTCAAATCACTTTTGAATGCCACTAGTGAACCCAGATATTAATTGTGGGAACTGGAATCCAAATTTAATGTACACTAAGCATACTAGGAAACACCAACCCAAATCAAGAAGCTCCACCACAACTAAAATCAAATTAAAAATTCAATCTCAATAACCATGTTTAGACATAAAAAGTGATAAAACTTTAAAATTATTCAAATCCAGAAAGTATAAAATATTATACACTTCAAATCATGGATATGGAAATTCTGTTATTATTCAAGGCTAAATCAAGAGAGAGAAAGTAACCCTAAAATCTAAATAAATACATATTTAATCTAAATTATAATTTTTATTTTATTTTTATGGACAGACAATCACATTTCCAACTAGCTCCTGAACCAGCCTGCGGAGCAGCCTGTCCATGAGGACGTCCCAGAGGGTCCAAGAATAGACCCATAACACAACTCAAGGGGAGTGATGCCAACACAGGTCTCCTAAGGCGTCAGTGCCAGTCAACCACCTCCCGCGTCACAAGCCAGAGCTACCAGCTTGAATCCCAGGCAGAAGCCACTCTCAAGTCTTACCACCAAAGTCTCTCATACAAAGATCATTGGGAATAATGGGTTTACTTACACCTCCACTTTATACCCAGTTGTCACTCAGCCCTGCACTCTGGATCCAAGAGTTGCCACTTCCTGCCCCGCATTTTCAACACCTCATATGAGCCATTGGTCACAACTGAGGAGTCATCTGCACCTGTGATGTATTCCACCATTGACGGCGCCACTGTAAGTAAGAGTGATCCCACCTTCTACACAAAGGTCCCCATCCCCTGTGTTGAGCCTGCCAGCCAAGATGCCGCGGTACCTGCTAAGGGCTGGCATTGGTTGACAGATAGTGAGTGTGAAGCTCTCCTCAACTTCTTGAATGGGGGAATGGCAGTTTGAGATATTGCGTCCCAATTTGATGTCATGGCCAGATATATTGGCAACCTCAACAACAAATATGGCAACACTGGGCAAATTGCCAAACCTGTCAAGGCTAAGCGGCAGCCCAGCCTACTTCAACCTGTGCACATTAATGCAATCAAGCAAAAGATATCCAAGGATTGCCACTTGGACTCACTTGCTGTCCAATCAATGCTGGTCATAGAGTTTGGGTTTTCTGTTTCTAAAACACTTGTTTATAAAACCATGGTTGATTTTGGCTTCTCTTGGAAAGTACTGGGGATTTCTCTGTACAATAGAAGCAGCAAGAAGACCATCAAGAATCAACACATTTATGCTGAGACCTATCTGGCTCTAAAGCAGACTGGTAACATACAGTTCTTCTATATAGATGAATCTTTGTTTTCCTCCTCACTCAGGTCTAGGCATGGGTGGGTTAAGAAGGGGTCCAAGGATGGTGTAGCACATTGTGCAGCTGTCTGTTTCCAAACATATTCAATGGTAGCGCTTCTTGGTCCCTGCTGGTTGGACCAGCATCAGATGATCAAGGGTTCTCATAATAGCTAGGCATTTCTCAATTTTCTCCAAACTGTCAAGGAGTACCTTCAGATTAATTACTGTGACATAACCAATATTGTTGTGCTTGATAATTTTAGGACTCCACAAAGTGGATCTGGTTGTGTCTCAGTTCCCACCCATTGATAAAAATAGCCATTCCTCCCACCACTGACTTGCTGATTGTCCAATGAGACTCCTCTTCCTCCTACCATATTCTCCATTTCTGAATCCAATCAAGGAGGTGCTTGGTTGGATCAAGAATAAAGTGGTGGGATACACTAACTAGAAAGATGCAATCTAGAAAACATTATCTAGAAAACACCATTTAGAAAGACACCATCTAGAAAATGTGTCCTAAAACGCCATCTAGAAATACGCCATCTAGAAACCCTATATCAAATTTCTGGCAGAACTGTATCAAATAACTTAAAAATTAATAAAAACCCCAGAAAATTCAGAATAGTAAGAAAAACATATGGCTAGACTCAAAATAATCCAAAGATTTCAAATATGCAATAATAATGTGGGATCATCTAGTACCAACTTTAGTGTGCAAGTATCCAAAGTCAACACACCCCAAAACTTTGATATTTCCATATTGAAATTTGCTCCTATGTTTATATCAATTTACTAAAAATTAAGTAAATATTAAATGTTTGGAAGTAAAGTATTTAATGGAAGTGTAACTTGATCAGGCTTCAGTCCCAAAAGTCTTTGTAATGCCTTTAAGATGGGTAAGGCAGCCTTCTCTGGTGTAATAGGTCAAAACCTTCTTGGTAACACTTGCAAACTTGACCTCCTGATCTGCATGCTTGGATAAAACAGCTTTACTTTTGATGGCCTGAGGGTAAAGCTGGTCCCCATGAGCATGCTCAATCTTCAGCTTGTTGATAATCACAATGAATCTGGGCTTCTTTATCTTAACCAGGCAAGAAAATTGATTGTACCAACCTTCAAGTGATGAGGTGCTCTTAGTTACACTGTCCTTAAACTGACTATTACAGTTCCACTTAATGGAGACACTACCCTTGTATATATAAAATCATTAATGAAGCATTTTAAAGTTGAAACCCAAATACTACAGATAATTTTATGATAAGAAATAAAATCAGTATATCAAAGGTGGTTTTTAATGGCTGTGTTACAGGGAGAAGTACTATCAAATGTGAGCTAATTTGAGTTGATATATTATATGTGGTCATAAATTAATATCATACTTTATTCCCAGTTAATAAGGAAAAGGCTTAGATTTATCACATAAAAGTATAATTTATTATTTGATCCCAGATGCTGTATTTCTAGATGGTGTATTTTAGGGTATTTATTAAGTGTTTTTATATTCAAAAAATCATCTGGATAAAACTCTTTTTATTTCAATTTGTGATAGTGTTTTCTAGATGCTGTTTTTCTAGGTGACGTATTAGAAACCAATATGTAAAAAATAACTATTTAACAAAAAAATTGAATTTTTTTAATTTTGCCAATGTTAGTTCTGACTCTATCACAAATTTTTTTCTAGATGGTGTCTTTCTAGATGGCGTTTTCTAGATGGTGTATTGCACCAATAAAGTTAAGAAGGGGCTCCTACAGGACACTAAAAATCTCTTCAACATTCTTGAGGTCAGTCAATTTGTGATGTCACCTGATGTGGTGGCAGCTTTTTGCAAGCACTCCAAATTCTGCCTCCTCAAAGCCCTTGCCTCCAAGCCAATAAGATAAATGGGCTACAGGTTTTATTTGTTTTTTATTAGGACTTAAATTTTAATATTTATATATAATGATTTAACGTTGGATTTTATTATAGACATATAAGAATTTGTACATTAGTTAAATAAAATTATTTATATTGGATACAGAGACATATATTTTTAGTATAATGTACAAAATATTGTATTGACTGTGGAGCTACAAATAAATAAATTAAAAAATATAGAAATATATTAATTTCATTTGAATAAATGTGAGCCTTTTTAGTACAGTGGCTTTTTTAAAAGCCACAAATTAGACCTTGTGAGTCATCACCTGATCTTATTGATCTAGTGTTACTATAGCCACACAACACAAAAACAAATGATTTTCATGTATATCTTAAAAATTATTACTTATGAGGCAGGTTAAGCAGAGAAAATCTATTTATCAAATCATATTAAAAGGGAAAAGTGATTCAAATTCTAAACAATCACTTGGTTATAAACATAAGTGGAGCAGGTAGTGTAATGAAGATAAATAGAGCTCTTGTTGTTTAACTACATAATATACTGTAAATTCTGAACCTGAACATAAAAATGCAGGATTGTCAAATCCTTGGTCCAAATTTTGAATCACTTTTGTGGGCAACTCAGATGAGTGAAAAATAAAATATTTAATAAAATCAAATATTTAATTTGACTTTTTTGATTTATTTAAATTGGCAAATTTCAAATCTCTTGAGCAGATAACTTAACTAACAAAAGACAAAACCCAGCAAAAAAATGTGGGATACATGAATCAGAAATGAGGGATTCTAATGACAATTTGAGATTTCCTGTATTTCAAAAAAATCATAGACATCATGTAAAACTTAACAAATCTGAAATTGCAGGATTATCAAATCCAAGAACAAAGTTTCAAATCATAATTGAGGTGAATTCAAAATAAATATAATATATGGGTGTCTCAAAAAGGATGCTAAAGGATCTAGAGTGGATTTGTGCTGATTCTTTTAGGAATCATAGGCATTCTCAAAAATCACCCTATTCTAATTTAGGACAGCTAAAATTTAGATCATAATATTCACAAAATTAATATATATAACAATAAAATTGACTAAAATATACATTCCTCTTATTGAGTTAAAAGTTTTAATAAAAATTTATTATGTCTTCTTTCAATAACAACCAAGTCAATGAGCTGTTCCCTGGCCTTGAAAAAATCATGCAGGGCTATGCAGGGTCTCTTAACAGTGAAGCCTCTGTCTATGACCACTCCCAACCCACAAGCCCCTCTGCAAGCCCCACCCAGGAGTCTGTTCTTTCTCCTGCAACTTCCAGCATGGCCCTGTTTGCCCACCATGCACAGGCAGCTGCCAACCCAAATCCCTTATCAGCAATGGCATCTGGAACCAGCCATTTTAGCCATGGGGTCACCCAGAGAGCCCAGGACCCCAAAACAGCCAATCAGATGGCATTGACCAGTTCCCAAGATGAACACATCCCTTCCCCAGCCAATCAGCCTGCAAGACGCAGAAGAAAACTAATCACTCCAGAGATTGTTCTCAAAATGGTTGAAAAGCAAGGGAAGCTTATGTCCCTTGGGGAAATTGCGGCCGCAATGGGGTTTGCAAAGTCCACTGTGGCTGCAACCCTGCAAGCCCACGCCAACTGTGGACCCCCTACCAAGAAGACCCCAACTGGTGCCCGTACTTTGACTGAAGGTGACACAGCTCATCCCCTTATGATGACCATTATGGAACGTGACCTGCAGATGCCCCTGGTCCAGGTACGTCTCCAGCTGGGACTCCAGGGCATCTTCACCAACAAAAGAACAGTGAATTTGTGGATGCACAGAGTTGTGATTGCTGCCAGAATCATATCCAATCAGGTTCTTGGTGGCCCCAGTTTGGTGGATATCAACCCATACAATTTGACCATCATCAATTTTATTAAAGGGAGGGCAGTGAGGGCCCATAATGACGTCATCTTCCTATCATATGCTAAGATTTCTGCAAGTATCCAAGACTATGGAGAGAAGTGTATCCAGTCTGATGTGTACAAGTGTGGCCTAATCTTGTATTGTTTTATTGGGGTTTTATTGGCAGTTTCCCCATTGGGCGTCAATTTTTACTTGGCAATATCAAACACTGCATATGATATGCCTAACAGACAGAGCTCAAGGCCATGCTGGAGGAGTGAGATACACAAAACAACGTGCACATAGCTGTACTGAGTGCAGAGATGGAGCAGCAGGAATGGGCAACCCAAGAAATAAGGGCTGTGGAGCATACCTGCTGGTCCTACCCAATCAACTACGCCAACATGTATCTTGCAGATGTATGTCTCTACAATTTTGGTTCCACCCTCAGGCCCTTAAAGTCTGCCACCTACAACAAACTATGGACCCAAATTGATAAGGAGTATGAGCTTTTCCCTTCTGCGTCTGTCCAGGACTTATTTGATCTCATTGTCTTCTATGCAAGTGATAGTGATAAGTCCAGAAAGGACCCCTGCCTTCCCCACACCAGTCCATCTGTTTTGTCAAGCCAGTG